>CAJQZJ010034271.1:1722365-1834782 GCA_907164525.1 Lophiomys imhausi | reverse complement strand
TCAGATACTCAGTGCATCCCCACCTCACACTCCCATCCCTCAGATACGCAGTACATCCCCACTTCACACTCCCATCCCTCAGATACTCTCAGTACATCCTCACCTCACACTCCCATCCCTCAGATATTCAGTACATCCCCACTTCACACTCCCATCCCTCCCACACGAGTGCATCCCCACCTCAGATGGCCATCTCTCCCACACGAGCGCATCCCCACCTCAGATGGCCATCTCTCCCACACCCAGCTAATGTGCACTCAAGACCTCACACATCTTGCATATCTCAGCTCATACCTGTGTGCTTCTCTTGCATTGTCTGTGGATATTTACTATGGTCACTATCTGTACTGTCCCATGACAACCTGCACACCTCCAGTACCAAGCACTGGCCTGATTCACAGTCAGCTTCACCAAAATGCAGTTTATATACACACACACATGACTTAAGGGATGACTACATAAAGATACACAGGCTGTACTTCCAGAAGCAGGTGGGCACCTTGACCCAGCCATATGCATGACCCTGAGTCTGATGGTCTCTGCAATTTGCTTGAACTTACTGGGTCCTATGGCACCGTGACAGCTCTGGCAGGCTTTCCCTTCCCCTTCTCCTTTGAGTGCTCTGTGAGGAAGCTGACGTGTGTCCCAAATATTAAACAGTGGGATAAAAGTCACCCCTGACCTTGGCCCTGTCCAGACCCTTGCAGGACACAGGCTTGCTTCCCAGCCAGAGACTAAGGCTAAGGCCAGCAATGGTGTCCTGACTATGCTCAGGCCCCTTATCTCTCCCAAGCTCTGCAGGGATGCAGCTGCACTCACCAGGGACGTGGATCTTGAACTTGCCGCTCTGGCCGAAGGCACTGTCGATGATGCCCTGCTCCCCTGTAGACAGCTGAACTTTAAGGCCCACAAAGAGCTGGATGTTGGTCTCCTTTTTGAATAGGGAGCGTCCAATCACACTGTAGTCATCCATTACCTGTCCCCACAGGAGAGGAGGCATTAGTAGTGCATGCTGAGAACTGACTCGGGGTGGTGAACTGCTGAGCCCACCTCATAGGTAATGATGAATATAGAGTAAGTGAGGGTCAGAGCTATCTACAACATATTCACCATATTCCCTTTATATAGGCACTAAGAAGGATCACCACGATCCTTACGATCTTGGCAACCTTACGAGCCCCAAGCTAAAGCCAAGATACAAGTTTGCCAAGGTCAGAGAGCTCCAGCAGCAGAGGTGGCCTTGAGTCACATTCCCTCCATCAGCTGTCCTCTCACCTGCCTCTGCGACTCCGAGGAGCAGCAGTCCTGGCTCTGTCTTTCCCCTAGGAGGGTCTCTAAGAAGCAGCCCTGACTTGCCATCCTGCCTTACACATATGCCTTGGTTGAAGCTTTTCTCCGTTCACTATGTTGTATCCACTACCCTTTCTCAGCCAACCCTCTGCCCTCTATGATGCCCCCTGTCAGTCTAGCTCCAGGCAGGATTCCTTATGGTCCCTGGCCTCTGATCCTTGCCAGGCTTGCTATTCCTCAAGGCTCACATCCCTACTGGGGACCTTGCTGCCTCATGACCTCTTTGTGGGTTCTCAGGCTGAGAAGAGGCACATATGAGTGAAGTTGTTGGCTGGGGCACGCTGAATGGATTCCACCATGAGCCGTCTTCTCCCATGCATGTCCTTGGATCCGGCCTGGCTGCATCTGTACCTAGCCTGCCAGAGTCTTGTCAACAGAGCTTCATCACAGCTGGGAGTGACATCCCCTCCTCTACCTGGCTGGCTCCTGTCCTCACCAACCTACTATGCAGATGCTGCACTAAGCTACTAAGCCAGAGCCTGTTGTAAGAAGTGTTCACCATTCTGGCTGCTGCTATGGGAAATGCATTCACAGACCTCTCAGCCATGCACCCTACTTCTAGGAAAATGCCCCATAGACAGGCCTGCCCAGGTGGGATGTGACAGCACATAGGCTACCCACTATCAGTGTCTGGTAGCAGAGGCCTTGGAGCAAACCAAAGTCCCAGCGCCTGGGTACAGAAAAACAGCACATGGCTTCCACTGGCCACACTGTGACCACAGAGAGGGGAAGGTATGAAGGACACAGGACACTGGGCAGGCAGAAGCAGAACTGTGTGCAGTAGGGGCACATGGAACCAGGAGAGACTCTGCCTCAGGGGAGAGCATGGGGTGCCTGGACAAGTTTTCACTGGGTATCTTCCCTATATTCTGGTCTTTGAAGTGAAGAAATTACCTGTTCAAAATTAAAATTAAATAGGGAAGTATTGCCTTTCAGTCTCACCAGGCACACCTATTCTTTCTTGATAGCCACAAGTAGAGGACAGCTTCTTCCAGCCACTTGTAGTGGCTGTCCCCTTCTGAGGTGCACACCCTGGGCCACTGGGATGTCTCCTGCTAAGGTGAAGAAACACCTCACTGCTACTAAAGATGCCTGGATCTGGCCAAGCACCCCAGATGAATTGTTTGAAAAGTAGAAACTGTCTCATCTACCCTAAAAACCTTTGGAGAAACATATCCTATTCTCCTTGATTCATAGCAGCAGATAAAAGGCACCGCATTCCTTCTCTCCTGGTGACTGATGTATTGGATACAAATAATGATAAGAATTACAATCTCCACTTGTGCAGCCCTCTGTGACTCACAAGACTCTTTTCCACACAGCAACTCCTCCCTTCCCCCTGAGATGGCTCCAGCACACTCTCTAGGGCAGCCCCTGCTCTCTCTCTGTCTGCTCGGCCCTCCGAGCCAGCACTGCCAGTGTTCTGCTCACTGGCATCCGCAAGTTCCACTGCTCAGACTTTATGAAAACTGTGCCTTATTGCCTAGGCTGGACAGCCATCATTACAAATGGCACAAGGTGGAGCTTGCTGCTTCATAGAAACCCATTCCCACAACCATGGGGGGATCACTGTGCAGAGCTGGGCTCCCTGCTCAAGAAAGCAGGGTCCACTACTGTTCACCTCTGCAGCCCAGCCTGGTATGACCTGGATATTTAGCTTACCTGGCCTAATGGCTCCAGCTTGAGCAGTCCATCTATTGTTCCCATGACTGAAAGTGTACAAGTCACGATCAGTCCTTGTTGCCATGGGCTGTCTATTATGTCTCCTCTGGGCCTCCCCCCACTCCTAACCTTCAGGGACTCCATCCTACCTAAGGGGAGTCCGATTTGAGAAGCATCACACAGGGATCCAGCTTAGGCCTGCCAGGCCCTTTGCAAAGCCTGTGCCAAAACCCAAGCCAGCAGTCAGCATGATGTAGGTCCCTTTCATATTGAAGTGGTGGCTAGATGCTGCCCAAGATGATGAAGCTCACTGGGGACAGAGACACTTGAGATTCAGACTCCCTCCAAAATCACTATGTCCAAGAAATAAGAAAGGAAGCCCTTGAGCCAAGAGCTCATAGCTTACTTTGAAGGCATCTTTACAAAGCATTACCAGGAGGGCATGGTGGCAAATGCCTGTCATCCCAGCTCTCAGAAGGTTGAGGCAGGGTAATCATTTGTTAAAGGAGAATCTGGGGTACTTATAAAATTCAAGGTCAGCCCACGCTATATACTACTAGTAAGAGCCTGTCTTTAAAAAAAAATAAAGTTTTTTTTTTGTTTGTTTGTTTTTAAAGTTTGTTACAGTAAAGTTCGTTACTTGGACCAAACCAATAATATCCTATTCTTTCTTCCCATAGGGACCTGCACTATTCCTAAGTGCCTATAGTGCCACATCAAGGTCGATACCTAAGTGGCATCTGTGGGTATGCATGGCCAGTCAGAATAGGTCTAGATGTGATCTCGGGCCTCAGTGACCCTGCAGCCTTCACCCTGTCTGTTTGTCCTCAGATTCTAACTTGACCTAGTGTCATACCCTTATTCACTTGTTCACTACCTAAATCAGAGCAGGCTCATTTCCCACATGGGCTCCTGCCCTCCACAGCAGTGCCCTGCCTGTGACATTCACATGGGATCTTTCATTATTAACAGCCTCACTGCCACACACCTACTACACAATCACACACATGCACTGCAGTTAAACACTTGTAAATGTGGACACAGACACACACCTGGGAGGCCTTTGCCACCACCAGGCAAAGCTTTGACATTGGTCACCCTACAGCCTCCCCAGGCCTCTCCCCATGTCTCTCTCACCCTCTTCCTCTGCCCACCAGGGGATTCTTCCCTACACACCGAGGTTACACTCTGCACCCTGTTTCAGGTAGCCTTCCTTGCCCCAGGATTGAGATGGAAGTCCCATTCTGAGCTTGGCTACTCTGTATTAAAACCCAATAGCAGTTGAAGCAAGGAGTTTTTACATGCCAAGAGATAGGCTTGCCACTAATTCAACCATCTCACACTGGAGATCCTTCGATGCTTTTCTTCTACTTGGAGTAGAATAGGGGGTGCTGTCAGGAGCTGATATGTCACGATATCAAAAAAAAAATCTTAATTTAAGACCACATCTTTGAATGCCATATTCTGTAGATCTCTTGGGGTTTTTGAAGATGCCCTATCTATCTCTTGTATTTAGATAAGCAAATGTTGCTTGTCTCTTAACAACTTGATTACTGAGTAGCTTAGAGAATATCTGTGATAGACTGTCTTAGTAGCTAACAAGGTGACATGCATGCATGACTAGGAGTTTGTTTTTCTTTTTTCTTTTTTTTTTTTTAAAGATTTATTTATTATGTATACAGTGTTCTGTCTGCAGGTATATCTGCAGGCCAGAAGAGGGCACCAGATTTCATTACGGATGGTTGTGAGCCACCATGTGGTTGCTGGGAATTGAACTCATGACCTCTGGAAGAGCAGCCAGTGCTCTTAACCGCTGAGCCATCTCTCCAGCCCGAGTTTGTTTTTCTTAACTATCCTAAACAGTTTAAGACGGTTGGTATCAAGAGGCCAGAACTTCACATTTCATTTTTAAGTATCTCTAGGTATGATACCATTAGGAAGCGTTACCTTAAATTTTGTATCAATATACAAAGATCTATTCAAATGTGGCTAAATATACTCTTAATTTTGTATCAATATACAAAGATCAATGCCTATGCGGCCCAATACAATCTTAATATTGCGTCCATATACAAGGGTCAATACCATTGTGGCCAACTATAATCTTAGTTTTGTATCAATATACAAATATCAATACTGACGTAGACCAATACAATCTTATTTTTGCACAATAAACAATGGTCAATACCACTTTAGCCAAATATACTATTAATTTTGTATTAATATACAAGGGTATAAGGGCATATTCAATAATGTGACCTTTCTTCTTGATCCTTCCTGTGCTGTGTCTCGATTTTTCTCAAGTCCGTGCATTCCTACATAGGAGATAAAGAAGGATACAGAAAAGGGACAAAACTTGGTAGCAGGGAAGTCGACAGCCTAGCTCTGCCAAGACAGGGTATGTTAGTCCTTCACAATCCCTGCTCTACAATAAATGTCTGTCAGAGAAACAGGACCAAAAGGCTGAAGACTGATGCTGGAATATATGGAGAGAAAATGGGAACTGTCCAGGTAGTCACTGGTTTGTCATTTCTTAGTATTGGAAGCTGCAGGCCCTGCACTTCCTATACAATCAGATATATTTATCCTTCTCAGCTCTCTGAGGTGGTTGAAGAATAGATAGCTTGAGTCTCATAGCTAAATTTTGAGTTGTTTAGGAATCAAGAGGGTGTTCTAGATCTAAGAAGATGGATATAATAGTGATGCAAGTTAGTGTGAAAACTAAGTCAGTTATAGAACTTTAAACTCATGGAGATGGTTAGAAGGTAGAAGGTTAAAGTCAGGGGCCAAATATGTATGAACTGGACATTGGGAAAGTATACTGGGCCATTTAACTCTCATAAATGTGGCATATTTAATTCTGCTGTTTTGTATAGAATTTACTGTTATAAGAGAAAGAACCATTTGTTGGAATGAAAAGAGAAGCTGTTGGGGGGGGGAAGAGGGTGGAAGGGTGGGACAGGAAGGGGGAATAGGGAAGGGTTTGCGACTGAGATGTAACTTGAAAAAAAAAATAAAGTACTTATAAAAAAAACTAATTTCTCATTGCTCATTTAATTGAAAAATAATGAAACTATTGCATTATTAATAAATTATGGAGTAATATTTAATTTCCTCTGACTTAAGTGAAGACACTTATGAAAGAACTTTCCAATTTTGTCCTCTTAGCAACATCACGTCCTCTTGATATTTTCCAAGTATTAGCAACACTCTTAAAGGTGATTTCTGATTCCACTCGCTGTGGAATCAGAACCATGGCAGTGCATAAACTCGAATGCTGAAGCTTGATGAAGGCCTGCACTAGCTTGAGCCACAAAGTGAGGTATCATTTAATGAGTTAATTACTTCAGTGAAGGTTTGCAGTGTTGACTGGCCATTGGCTGGTAGTTCTCAGCAGGAGGACTTAGCCCATCCAATAGCTCTGCCTGGCAAGGCAAGACTTTCTCACACTGGTTGCAGCAGCATCAGCACATTCTCCTATAAACTTAATTTTCACCTGTAGGTTATTTATTGATCTTTTAGTAGCTAAATCAGTTGACAGAGAAAAAAAGACAATGTTGTTTTCTCCAGTTGTATATGAATATAGAGAATTTTGCTTAACACAGGAAAGCATTGCACACTATGAAAATATTGAAAAGAAAGCTTCTGCCTGTTCACTATGTTCAGCATTTTTAAAGGGGGGAGAGAGAATCATCTAGTCTTCATAGATGTTTGTATGTACTGCTTTTCTAGGAGCACAGTGTGACAAGTGGTCATGTCTGTTACATAAGCTACCACTATTTGTTTTCAATGCAAGTGTGAGAGGAATTTACTCCTATCACATTGCTATCACAAAGTACCCAAGGCCAGGCACTTAATAAAAGAGCCTTACAATTTACCTTTGAAAAAAAAAAAAAACCCAATAGCATGTCTACTTAGTCCTGCAGAGGATTAAAAGTTCCTTAAGGAAAGGGATTCTTTTTTATACCCCACACCTCACAGAGCTTGGTAAGTAAGTGTTCAGAGACGATAGGGAAACACAGGCACTCATGCATGGAACTGAGGGGGAAAGAAGGGGTGGGAAGCTGGGCAGGTCTTTGCTTCTTTGGGACAAAACCTCATCATACATGTAATAAGCTCAGGGGGACAGTACTCTCTAAGAGAGGGCCCACTGCCAGTACTAGAAAGTGTGTGTGTGTGTGTGTGTGTGTGTGTGTGTGTGTGTGTGTGTGTGTATGTGTGTGTGTTCCCTTCTTCAGAAGATAGCAAGGCAGGTTCCAGCGTAGATACTGCCTACCCAACGCTGCAGCTTATTGACCAGAGCTAGCTGTCCAGTGAGCCTGCAGGCCTGACTTCCTGGAGATAGAGCTGGGCAGCAGGCACGCTATCCATTACCAAGACCTTCAGAAGACTCCTTACTGTCCCCTGTCCCCCATCTTTTAGCTATAAAATGTCATAAGCCAAATGCCACAAAGACAGCAGATCTTTCTCTTTCCCTAAACCAGGTCCTTGCCAAGGAGCAGAGTAATTCTATTATCATCATGAGAATGTCAAAAACTTTAAGAGCTTTTATGCTAGAGAATTTCCTGAAGTTAGCTTTGGTGCTACCTAAACAAGGTGGAGGGTGAAGGTCTAGGGCTCCACAAGTGCTTTGTTCTCATCTGGCTGACCAGTGGTGGACAGTCACTCCTGCGGGGCTGCTGGCATGGACCTACATTATTTTTTGAAACAGGGTCACTCTATGGAGCCCTGTTTGTCTTGGAGCTTGTTCTGTAGACTAGGGTAGCCTCAAACTCAGAGACCCTCTTGCCCCTGCCTCCTGAGTGCTGGGATAAAAGGTGAGTGCTACGCACTGAGTACCACACCATTGTTTTAAGTATCCAGATTAAAATATTGTTGGTAGGTTTTTTTGTGATCTTCTCTGGAGAGGCTACAGGAGCTCCATCTTGCTGGCTGGCCTCTGTTCTGCTAGGGCAAGAGGGCAGCTAAAAGGACTTAAAATCTAAATGAAGTATCTCTGTCATTCTAACTTTCTTGTTTTCTGACTTGGCCAGAAGACATGCTAACACCAAGTAGGCTCACTATGTTTTCCAATAACCCCTGTATCTTTATTTCTAAGTGGAGGTTAGGCCCAGGGAAGGTGGGGATGGAATACAGCCCCCAGGTCCCTTTGCACAACTCAGTGAGTGGTCATTGCACTGTGTCAGACCTACACAGAAGACTGAGGGTAACCTAAGGTGGCATTATGACTGTGGCTACTCCTGGGGACAGTGCTGGGGAGGAGGCCATCAAGCCCATTTACTACAGGTAGCAGGTGGGTGCCCCTCAGGCTGCTCAGAGCCCAAGTCAGGGTTGTTCTGTCCACTCTTTATAAGACCTAAGGGGTGGGGATGCCACCGTTGTGAATGAGTACATAGTTTTCTTTGGTGTCTGGGTTCCCCTAGCTGACTTAGTGGTCCTTGAAGCCCAGTTCAGGGGTGCTGAGCATCCTCAAACCTGCTTGCCCCAGCTCAGGGAAAATTCCATAGGTAGAGGAGATAGTCCCTAGTTCAGGGACTCTACTTCCCATGGTGGTCTAGAGGGAAGAGGCAGGAAGAGAAGGTGGAACTGGCAGCATAGTAGGATCTGGAGCCCAGTGTCCTCCCAGGCTGCCCTGTTTAGCTAGCTGCCCATTGTGTGGCACCCAACTCAGATATAGGACATATCAAAGGAGCCCAGTGGCCCAACTCCCACTCTTGCAATGAGAGGAGACTACAAAGAGCAGACACCAGCACATGGCAAGGAGATCCCTGCCAGAGCAATTGGAGAGCTTATATTCTGAATCAATCACCAATGTCAAACTGAAGGCTGTCAAACTGTCTGTGGGGTCTGCTGGTGGCCCTGTTCCTGGGGACAATGCTGAATACATGCCAGCGGGCACAATAGCTCAAGTGGGGACTTTCACTGTTTGCATGAGTAATTTGCTTCATCTACCCGCCTGTGGTTGCTGGAGGGATCAAGCTCCCTCAGCAGTTACAGCAGTGCATCCAAGTCCAGTTCTTGCTGCCATGCCAGGAGAGTCCCCATTGTCCCCAGCTTTTGAGCAGGGACTTGGCTGCTGGTGCACATAATTATGTCATTACATGTGTCTCTCTTCCAGGGCTTGGTTCCCAGGATGAGGCTTGGGAATTGCCCAAGTTCTGAAGCTTCAACTAGTCCACTGGTCCACTGTGAAGGAAGGGAAGTCATCATGAAGAGAGCTCAGCGAGGCTCCCCATTATAGTGAGGAGGGAGGGCTCTGTGTTCCCAGAGGGTAATGATTTTAGTTCTTGAGTTCCAGCCCTGATATCTTATAGCATCGTAGCCTGGGGCAGTGGACTTCTCCGAACCTCAGATTTTCATGACATAGATTGTTAGGATTAGGACACTGATACTGGCCAGAACACTAAGACTTGACAGCAGAATGACCATTGGAACAGACTCTGCATTAGTGAATGTCACACTGAAGTGGGGGATGGAGGGACATGTGGTGCAGGTGATCTTCTAACATAGCCAGAAACCTGAGATGCTGTGCTCAGGACTTTAGGACAGGAAGGAGGGCAGGACTCACACTCAGTACTCACAGCCACCAGGGTACCCAATCTCTATCTCTCCCTTACACTCTGGACAGTATCCTGGGGGACCAGCAGTCACAGGAGGAAGGAGTCCTTCTGCTATTGAGGTGCCACCTCTTCCAGCTCACCTGAAGTCACTTGTGCTGACAACTGTAATGCACCACTAGAAAACACCGTCCCTTTTTTCCTCCTCCCCACCTGGTCGGCCTGGTGGAAAAGCAGAGGCCCCGGGGTAACCTGTGGGATGGGGCTGGTTCTTGTCTCATCTGGGCCAGTCAGTTCACCCTGCTGTACCTCAGGCTCTGCTTCTGAAACACAAGACACAGCTCTCTACTTCTCAAGGGATTAGAGAAGGTTCCTGGCACTGAAGTCTATGAGCAACGAGCAACTTCATCAAAAGCCCTGTGTAAACCTTGGGAAAGTAAGTTAGCCTGCAATGGCCTCATCTCATCAAACATACCCTAGAGGCTCAAAATCTGAGGCCTGGGATGGGTCGGTGATATGCCTCACAACAGGTTACTGCATGGGATAGCTGCCCTACACCTCTGCTTACCACAGGCTTCCAGGTTCATAAGGTTGTTTCCCTCAGGCCAGGCCTCCTTCCTCCCTGAATATTCTTTACCTGTTCTGTATGTGCAGCCATCACCCGAGCCCCTCTTGGTTAAAGCACCTGCTGGGGCAAAAGGGTCCTAAGTGATGGTTCCCTGCCCCACCACAGCACTCTTACGGAGGAGTCTGAGAAGTGACATGTCACAGCCATGCTAGTCTGTGCCCCAACTCAGTCCTGGTTTCAGCTAGCTTTCTACCATGTCCAGCCAACTGACTCTGCATTTTCCCCTGAACATAAATGCACTCTCCAAAGCGGGTCAGCAGTAAAGCTGGGCTCTGGCTATCAGACTCTGACTCTGGAAGAAGACAGGAGAGAGACTGGGCTATGGTCAAGTTAGAGCATGAGGAAAGCAACCTGTTGCAGTGGACCTTCTTAACCTCTGCCTCCTGGAACCCCTCTGTTCAAGGGGTTCACAGCCTCTAACCTTTTGGTTGGGGACCTGTGGGCAAGAACAGCACGACAGACTGACTGGCCAGGAAGCAGCTTCCGCCAGGGGTTAGGGTGCCACAGTTGACCTGCATAGGACCCCCAGGTCCGGCTGTCCCTGCTCAGGAAGCAGCAGGTGGAAGGTTCCCTGGGGCCCTGAGCAGGCTTAACAAACCATCAGCAGTGGAGCTAAGTAGAGCCAGGAGCCTGAGGCAGTGCTGGTCAGACTTCAAAGCTGGCCAGTGCTCCTGGTGGCGTCTGTATGTTTACACTTGGTTGGGTCCATGCCTTAGGCTCCTGAAGTCCAGCCTGAGGCCTTTCGGATTGGCGCCATGGGGCCAGACCTTCAGTAGTCAGTATGCCTGGTTTGACCTTTCCCCCTCCATAGAGAGGACAGCTTCTTGCCACTATTTAGCCTGGACCCAGGGATGTGTGCCATGAGCAACGCACATGTGAGCGATGGTCCTGATGCACAGGGCTGAACAAGGGCCGCCTTGTGGCTGGCGAAGCACCAGCACTTTCCATGTTTGTTTATCTACTTGCCACACCCTGGGGCCTACCCTAGTGCTGTGCACAGCATTGCTCAGTTCTGTAAAGGTCCTAGATCTAAGGAGACTGTGTAGTAAGAGCTGGCAGGAGGTGGGGGCTGGCAGACATGGCGAGGTGCCCTGAGTGCAGCAACGCTCAGGATGTGGTGGGCATGCAGGCGCTGCCACCGGGCACCAAGTCTCACCTGCCTCATCTCTTGTTTGATGCCAAGGAAAGCAGAACTGCTATGGAGGAGAAATGTAGTTCCATGGTGCAGGTGCAGTCAGGCCGGAGTGTTCTTGTGATCCAGATAAACCTGGTCAGGAAGCCTTGAGTGACAGGATGTGGCAGAGCAGGTGCGAGGATGGCTGAAGCCTCCACAGGACAATCTCTGTAGGTCTAGTTCTGAGGTGACTTCAGAACTGGGAACCTGAGCCACTCTGTTTCCAAGCCCACCCAATCCCCTCTTCCAAGAAGAGGCCCTGAATGTCACTGGCTACTGGCTGGGTGGCCTGGCTGAGGGCTTCCTCAGTAGCTTGGGGCCAGGCACCCATTGGCCTCTTTGTGTGACAGGGGGAGCTCCTGGACCTGGAGTGCCCCATGTCCTTCCAAGTCTGACCAGGGGCTCTAGCTAGCTGCTCAAGGTTATCTGTTAGTGGGACACTTTGCCCTAGTGGAGCTGCCATGTAGGCCCCCAGTATGAGAGGAAGCTCTTAGCCCTCAAATGATTGATGAACTGAGGCAGGCTGATATGTGGGGGCACCCCACTCTGGAGGAGTAGGATAGGTGGGAGAGGGGGTAGAGGTGGGAGAGTGGGCCTGGGAGGGGTAGAGGGAGGGAGCTGTGATGGATGGAGATGTGACTTGAAGTAATAAATAAACATAAAAAAAAGACCCAGCTCAGAGGCCCCACTCTTCTGTGCTCCCTCCATCTTAGGAGAATTCTGCCCCTCCTCTCCTGCCTCTCAATTTCCCATCCCCTCCATGGGCTTTTGTCCCTGTTGGCCCGTAGGAAGACTCACTTTTCTGGCCTCTGGCTCGTAGCTGCAAGAGTAGCTTGTTGAGGAACAGGGCCCAGTGGTTCTGCTCGGCTTTGACATGCCCTTAGCAATTCATGATTTCTGCCAGATCTTTACAAATCCACACTATTGTGTACCTAACATCTTTCTTTACATATATCCTAAGGGAAGCTGAGCATTGAATCTGAAAATCCATAGCCCCATCTCCCTGGATTCCTGCTGGGTTTTAGTTTTAATGTGTTTGCTCCTGGTCTATAACTATGCCTTTGTTACTGCAGGCTACCCACCTTTGTTTCATATCTGTGACTGTCCACTCATGTGGTCTTTCTGCTTAGTCTCCTGACATCTTTTATTCTTTACTTTTGCTTCTTAGGCACAACATGTCAGTAGAGCTTGTCTGTCTTTATAGCTGGCATTTATTTAGTATGGTAAATCTTAATTTTTTCACCTGTTTCACTGTCATCATTTCTTAGCATCATCCTTTATTTATTTTTTGAGACAGGGTTTCTCTGTGTAACAACCCCGGCTGTCCTAGACTTGCCTTGTAGGCCAGGGTGGCCTCAAACTCACAGACATCAGCCTGCTTCTGCCTCCCAAGTGCTGGGATTAAAGGCATGCATCACCACACCTGGGTTCTTAGCATTATTCTTGCTTTTCTTATTTGTATTGGTTAATCAAGTTCACACCAGTTTTCCTTCTGTGAATAGCACTTCTTCCAACTCTTCCATTCCCATTCCAGTCACTCTTTCTGTGTGCTCAAAATCAGATTTGTGTTTTGTATTTTCCTTTCAAACAGTGCATCTTTAAATGATCCCCCCACTTCGTATTTGCTAGTTCACCGCCACATAGGCTAGCTTGTGGAGGATCTCCAGGGTGCGTCCAGCCCTTCAGACTTCCCCCCTCCTCTTCCTGAGTGACACGCAAGATGCCTTTACCTCTGTGAGCCTCTACCCTATGGCCCAATTCCCGGGCTGTGGAGCAAGCTGGTCAGCTTTACTGTGACCAGGATTCCCTTACAGGAAGAGCATGCCTCGGCAAGAGCTGTTTACCACATCAACCAGGAACAGCAAACTGGCCAGAAGGTCAGGCTTTGCCTGGACCTGTTTTTAGATGGCTTCTGAGTTAAGAATAACTATCTGTCTAATAAGCTGAAAAAATTTTTTTAAAAGAATATTTCATGATACATGAAAACTACCTGAAAGTCAAATTTCAGAGTTCACTAATGAAAAGTTTTATTTGAACACAACCATATTTAGGTGCAGCTCACAACTGTTTCTGGACCTTACTGGCAAGGAAGCAGCTAAGACAGAGACAGAACAAGGCATTCAGGGACTTGCAACTGCAGGAACATTGATGGCCAACAGCCTACCGCACCCCACACTCACCTAGATATTTGTTTGTTTTTGGTTTTTTGAGACAGGTTTGCAAAATTTTTCAGCCCTCACTTGCCGTCCTGTACTCTCTGGAAGAAACTCATGTGCAATCTATGCTGGAGTGGAGAGTGACTTCATCTAAACTTTGTGCACTTTTCTATGTAGTCCTGATTGGCCTGGAACTTGCTATGTAGACCAGGCTGGCCTTGAACTCACACAGATCCTCCTGCCTCTGCCTCTGGTGTGCTAGTGATTTCTGTTAGCAGTGTAGACCCCTCATGTGAAAACAAGACAAAGTAGGCTTCAAATGGCGCACTGTGGAGGCTGGGGGATGGAACATCATCTGATTGAGCGTCCCATTCCCACGGCCTTGTGCTTATTAGCATTTATGTTAACTCAACATATCCTGACATTATAATACTCCTAACTCACAGGAAAACAATGATTAGAAAAACGAGAAAATTTAAAATAGTATACTTCATCACCATAGACATAAAATAATTCAAAATGGGAATGATACTGGTACCAAAGATTTTGGTGGCTCATTTGTTAGCCAAGCAAGAAATCATTTACCAAAGGTAGGTTAATTAAATTGTGTTTGATTGCACCAGTTGAAAAAAAAAGTATCCAGAGAAAATAAGTTTATTTAAGATGACTAGATTTGGAGTAAGAGCTCAGGCTGGACCCAGGTACTACTTACTCTGAGGAATTTCCATGTGTTCAGGCATGTCTATAGGCACCTGACCTGCACAGCAAAGCAAGTACAGCACAGACTGTGTGCCCCCAGAGTTAGTGTCTCCTGGGGGACGCTAAGCACTGCCTGCAGGACCTATTCGGACTCTGTTACTATTTCAGTCTTGGTCTTTACTGTAAGGATGATCTTGGGCCACCTTCTGTGTATCCAGGGATGGCATAAACACAGGAACAAGGTAAAGCTGGCTATGGAAGATGACACCTTTACAGGCAGCAGAAACAGAAAGCTAAGGAGACCATGCTCAGACACAAAGTGTCCATTCACATGGGCTGCCTCAGAGTAGTGGTAAGACACCGAGCTGACTAAGTGTTCCTAAGACAGGGCCAGTGCATGGAGTCTGCCCAGTACTGTAGGCTTGGGGTGAAGATCTGCCCAGCATATCAGATTTAACCTTTGCAAGATGACCTGACCACTCAGAAACTTCTTTGGCAGAGGCACATTTAGGAATATTTGGAGTCAGCCAGCACAGCAAAGGACACTTTTCTGCCTTGCAAAGACCACCTATGTGCACAAGTTCCATTCTGTGGAGCCCAGCATGTCTATCACTGCCCTACTGCTGTAGACACGAGACTGCAGCTTCTTCAATTGTTCAACATGGACTCCCTCTCTCCAGAAACCTTTCAGGCCTTCATCCTTGGACTTGGGCTACATCATTGGTCCCTGAGTACTTAGGTTTCTAAGTTTTGTAGCTCTCCAGCATGCATGTGGCCATTGTTGGACTGTTCAGCCTTTAATTTTGTAAGCCAATCTAATAAATTCCCTTTTAACACTCTCTCTCTCTCTCTCTCTCTCTCTCTCTCTCTCTCTCTCTCACTTTCTCCCTGTCCCTCTGGGTTTAAATTCCTTAGAGAACTTGCCTATCAGCTGTCCCTCAGAGCAACCTTGCTGGTCACTTGGGGACTGTGCTGTGTTCTGGCCTCCCATGATGAGAACCAGTTCTCAAATGTGAAGGTACATGTTTCATGCCTGGGAGGTCCAGATTGTCTACATTTGGATGGATGCACCTACTGAGACCAAATAGCCATCCCTGGTGGCTCTCAGTCAGGGCTGTCTATGTGGGGACTAACCGTGTGACTGCAAGTCTATGGTCTGATTCCTCCCTGGACTAAGGATGAAAAAGCCAGTGGCCCTGGGCTGCCTCAGACTAGTGGTAAGACACGGATCATCATGTCTCCAGACCCTTTCTGTTGTCCTTGGGGGCCTGGGTCACTTCACAGTGTGTTTCCTTGCTCCTCACTAGTGCCTCCCAATTCTCTAAGGAAGTGACAGGCCTGAGGGAGAACAATTAGACCTGGAGTCATACCAAGAAGACATTATTCTCTGATAAATGCTTTACTACAGAATAATTACACACCATAATGCTGCTAATAAATCAAGCTAGATGAACAGAGACGGCCACTACATCTATCACCCCATCTGCAGAATCATCTCTGTGGTACTGAGGTGGACGGAGCTTACCCAGGCCAGGTTGAGCTGTGGCTCTGGATGGAACAGGAGTGGCAGGGAAGGCAGAGAGCTCTAGTGAATACTGCGAATTAGAAGGAGTCCCAGGAGTATGTGCCTGTATGCCCCAGGTGTGTACTCCACAAGGGTCAGGCTTTGTACTAGCAGCTGCACCAAGACGGGGAGGTGGAACTGCCTTTGCGCTGATCTGGAGGGAGCCCAGCAACATCCTGGTACCACACACAGCTACCAAACTCTGTGGTATAGCCAGAGGGCCAGGCATAAAAGACAGTGAGGCCTGGATTTCCAGGAGCCCTTCATTCTAGGAACAGATTCCCATTCAACAAAAAGATGTGCCCGCACTTCAGGAAAGATACCACACTGTGCAGATTCCAGTGCCAGGCTTGTATTCCAGAGCTTGGTCCAGTCATAGTGACCCCAATGTGCCCAGGTGGCCAGTGACTTTTCTGCTTTTTTTTTTTTTCTCCTCTTGTTCCTTGTATCTCCGAACCCACTAGCCCTTTCCTACCCTGTAGGTGAAGTGGACCTGGACTTTCCCAGGTACTCCCACTGGTCATGATAACCTGGGTTGGGCCCTGCAGGATCCAGTTGCATGAAGCACAGGACCTAGCAAAGACAGAAGGCCTTGGGAGAGGCTGGTCTGCTAACCTAGAGGGTCTGGAAATAGTCCAACACTATGAGGGCATGATGGAAAAGACTCAAGTTGCCGTATACCCTGGCCTTAACTATCTAGTCTGAAACCTGGGACTTCTGACTCTGGTCCCAGCCCAGACTGTAGGCCGGGTACTCAACAGGGTGAAGAAGAAACCCAAGGGCAGTGCTTACCCGCTCCACAAGGCCTTGCTTGTGCTTCAGCTTGTAAACCCTCAGTGCTGGCAGGAAGCTCTCTGTATAGTTCTTATCTTCTAGTCCTTGCAGCAAGACACCATGGAAGGCCAGCCGGCATGTGTTGGTATGAATGTCAGCATCCAGCCTGGAGCCAATCACCAAGCAGAGTCGGGGGCAGGTGACTGGCTTCTCAAACTCTACCAGAGCCCACTGTTGCCGGGGGCAGTGACCCCCTGGGGTGTGGCCTGCTTTCCTGTCTGCCTCATCACCGTCTTCTGTGGCCATGGGCGTGGAGTCCTTGCACAGGTACTGGTCTTGGAACAGGTATTCTCGGGACAGGTCAAAGGAATCTAGCATGGGCTCCAGGTCAAAACTGTCAGGAGCAGGACTGAAAAACAGCATTCGGCCCATGACTGTCTCGTGGCCCACCGTGATGTGGAACTTTGCCTTGGTCTGCAGGGGGCCTCGGAAGTAAGGGATCTTTTCCACAGATATGAGGGCTGCATGAACAGTGTGCAGAGACTCAGGTGCACAAACCAGCCCACGTTCCAACAGCTTGGGGTCAAACTGGGTAACACAGATGCCCAGTCGGTCTCCTTGCATGGCAGAGGTAACGGGCGTGTGGAACATCTGCATGGACTTCACTTTCTTCACCACCTGATTAGGAGCAAGAGAGAGAACATAGTGAAAAAGAGTGAAACCATAAGCCTTGAAGCTGGGGCTGGGGTGATTCTGCCTCTGCCCCCAATACCCACCTACCCCAGTCCTGGTGGGGGTCCAGGCAGAAGCAGAAGGGGGGGCAGGGTTCAGTTAAACCTCCTTGGGCCAAGAAAGCAGCACCCCAAAGAGCCAAGGCCCAGGATGCCAGGCTAGGCCACTTTCCAAATCTCTCATCCCTGTGCCCATACAAGAACAGTGGTCACCTCAGTTCTCTCTGTCCCCTGCTTCACCGAGGCGCTACACTGTCCAGCTTGTTCCTTGTCATCAGCCATTCCAGAACATTCTAGCCCTCTGCACAGCCCTGACACTCAGCTCCTCAACCTAGCAATGTACCATCTGTTTTGAAGGCTCAGGTCAGACGTCGGGCTATGGTGTCTGTGACTGAGGGCAGGACTTGCCTGATTTCTGAGTGGCCTGCCCCCCCCACCGCCTTACCTCACCCATGAAACCCTTGTGTTTGCCTGCCAAAACTGAGGACTCTTTGAAAAGGGTCTTCCTCCAGTTAGTCCACATAGTCCCTGTGCCTACCATGTGCCAGCCTCTATTCCAGGAGAAGGACCAAAGCTAGCTCTGTTTCAAAGAGCTCATTATCTAGAAACAGGAAAAAATGATCTACACACAACTATATTAATGCTATTTTATTTAACGTAAACTAATATATAAAAACATGTGTCGATATTTACTGAAACACAATTCTATAATGTAGGTGCATGAAACATGGAAACATGGGGCAGGCTCTGCTTTTGTACAGGCAGGGAGAGGAGTGTTGCAGAGGCAGCCCCTGAGCTGAGGCCTGTGAAGATCCAGAGCAAGATAGCTCTAGGCAGAGGCACCAGTAAGGGCCAGGCCCAGGCCCAGAGATGGAGCCACTTGTGAGGCTAAGCAGTCAATAAAGAGTCAGGAGGGTAGTGGCAGGCCACAGGTCAAGGCCTAGGCGCCATGGGTATCACACATGGGACTGCCTAGAGTCACCCGAAGGGGCAATGTGATCTTATCTCAGTTTCTGAAAGGCAACCCTGACTCCACACAGAGCAGGCTTCTACATTCAGTCTGCAAATCAGGAGCAGACATAGCAGAGCCCAAGATGGTGGACATTCCTCCCATACCCCATGTGTGAGGTGCCATCAAACACTTTCTGTCGAATGAAACAGAGTACACGGAACCCATTTCAGAAAACCCAGAGAGAGGGCTTTTATGATTCAGCTACAAGCATCCCTGTCACTGGGGCTGGAGGTGGGCGCCCACACTTTCTCCGGGACACTCTACAGAGGGCTGGTGGCACTCTAGCCCAGGGCCTTTTTCACCAGAGTATCAAACTCAAGTGTTTGTTTAAAGATCATTAACTCCCCACCCACAGGGTCAGAGGGCAGAGAAAGTGAGAAGCAGTGTCAAAAGCTGCAGCCTAGATCAATCAAAGGGAAATGCAAGCCTTCTCTGAGGTGGCCTAGGAGGCAGTGGGCAATGGGGGCAGAGTCCTGGAGACTATCAGCTGGCAGAACGTCTACCCTCTCCCTGGGGCAGTGCTCTACCCTGCAGATCCCAGGGGAAAGAGTGTTGCAGCTTCACCTGGGCTGCAGCCTTTTGCCTTTCACACTCTTCTTCACAGCTTTCAGCAGCAGAAAGGGCGTTTAGTTAATGTAGGCCTTTACACGGGTAGGCTGCCATAGTCCTCTGATCCTCAGCTACCTGGTAAGCAAGCACTCTGCAAAAGGTGTCCCCTCCCTAGTCTTCAGTGAAACTCTTCATACAGCCCAACAGCACAGCCTTCACATCCCATGTGTTCAACACCCCTTTAAGCCATAAGCCACAGCTGTGGAGTAAGTCCCTACACAGTGATTCTGAATGTCTCTGCATTTTCCCAGAGTTTCCTTCCTGCTTAGGTTTGTTCCTCTTGATAAATTCTTGGTATCTTGACTCTAGCACCAGGGCACCCAGGGAAGAACTTCCCTACATGCACTTCAAGTCAAGCTGCACACTCTGATCCTGTTACTACTTTACAGGGCAATCACCACTGTTGCAAGGTAGGCTTAACTCTCACGGCAGGGAACAGCCACCTGCAAGCCTATCAACACCAGTGTCACTAGTCCTTGATCCTACCATGCACTCCCAGCAAGCACACTATCTATATGCAAAGTGGACTCTCAAGGACTCAGACCCCATATTCTCAGGAGTGAGGGTTCAGTTCTGCTACGCACTGACAGATTTCTTAGCATCTGCCTGTCAAATCTGGGTGTCTCCATTTCTAATTCAGAGATGTGGACTATAATCTAGGTCTCACTGCATCCTCAGCCTGTGTCCAGCACACCTGGAGAGGACTGTCCCCTTGCAGTCACATCGCAGCTGTAAAGCACCTTGCTGAGACTGCAGACCCATCTAAGCTGACCAGAGCCTCTCTTCACAGGCATGGCTGGGGGCTTGCTGCCCCACCCAGCGCCCCAGGCCTTCCCTCACAGCATGCTCTCCTTTCAATGGGCTCATGTTCTCAGGACTGAAATAATAAAGGATGCCTTGCCAGGGCAGAAGAGCAGAGAGGCAAATAACTGAAGATCAAGATTCCAAGGGCTGAGACAGGAAATTGTGAAGTAGATAAAGATGGGGACAGGCGGCATGCCACTACTGTGGCTCTCCAGGGCGTGAGCAGACAGTACCACCAGTCGTCACTGAGCTTGCATTCCACCCAGAGAGGCTAAGAATAGAGGGCTGCTGACCTAGACATCAGCAGTCCAAAAACAGTCTTTCCTTCCACCCATTCATTTTCTAGTTTGTGAGACTCTATCCACTCACTCAAGGACCACCAACCATTCCTCACATAATGCAGAGTGACTGAGTCAACTACACTAAACATGTCTGCTACATATCTCTCACATGTAAGTCCATGCCCAGGAATCTGAGCAAGAAACCAACAGCACTGGGTCTATAAGGTCTGCTTATAGCAACAGATAACTCTTCAACTAAAGAACGCTAATTACACAACCGTGGGGAGGTGCAGGGTTGAGAAAAGGACGTAGGCTCCAGGAGAGCGAGCCAGCATCCCTAAGGAGGTAGCACAGAGCTGGGACCAGGAGGAAGAACCACCATACACAGAAGACTCAGCATCTCGGGCAGAGCAAACTTAAGGTTACTGTCAGGAGAACCTGGTCTTTGGAGAATCTGCAAGTGGGCAGGCTGCTGGGGTGTGCTGGAGCATAAGGCTGTAGACAAAGGTAAGCCACCTCTACCATGTAAGAGGGACAAACCATCTCGTGAGCCTTGGATGATGCCTTTGAGTTTGTTTTCTGAATCACAGTTTTGTTACACAGCCCAGGTAGGTCTTCCTGCCTTCGCCTCTTAAGTACAAGGGTTCTAAGTATGCCCACCATGCATGGCTTGTGTGCATCTTTGAAGGAGTTACAGAGTGGAGAACAGATGGAGGAAAATGAAGCAGGACAGACAGAAACTGGCCAAAGAAGATCCTCAGAGGTCAAGTTACATTTTCCTTGTTACTGTATTTTTGAGACAGGGTGTCATGCTCTGGACTCCTGATTCTCTTGCTTCCATCTCCCAAGATTCTAGGTATGTGCCATCATGCCTACCTTCAGAATGTATGTTAGCATGAGGAAGACAAGGGAACAAGGACAGGTTCTAGGTCTCCAGTGGACGACCTGTCTTGTGCTGTTGGGCTAAGGCTCAGGAAAGGTCTTAGTAGCACATAGACAATGGCCTACGAGTAGAGCCCTGCAGAGTGGCCAGTGCTAAATGACAGAGTCCCATTCCACCCCAGCCCACCCATCATCATCAAGAATGGCCCGGCCTCAACAAAGCTGGAAAGCTCCTTAGGCTTCATTGTTTCAAAATGGTAGCTCTACATTCCCAGAGCTCAGAGGAAATGTGTATGTTACTTCTTTCTCCCTGTGTTCATACAGCTAAACACTTGTCCCCAAGAACAACAGCCTTGCCTGCCTTCTAGGTGGGCCCAGCATAGCCTCCACAAGGCCTTTCTTATGGTTGGCCCTGCCCCAGTTCTCTGGTGGGTAGTCAGAATGGCACAGAGGCTAGGTGATGGGGCTGGGACACTGCTGTGCCCTGATCTCAGCCCTGCTGAGGAAAGAAGGTGCAAACTCAGGGAGGACGCAGAGGGAGAAGGAACACATCAAGCAGGCAAACAGTTTTCTAAAACTCAAGCTTGTGCTTGCTAAGCACTTTGGTCCTTTCTGATTAACAAAGAAGCTTTACCATCATCTGGGTCAGTTATTCTGCATAAAAAAAAACCTACGAGGCAGGTCAATATTTTTACATTCAATTTTATGGATGAAGAGACAGAGGTTTGTGATGTCTCCAAGGTCACAAAGCAAACAGACTGAAACTTGGGACAATAAACAACAGGGATGCAAGGCAGGGCTGACACTCACAGTCTCATTTCTTGAGCAGCTGAACAGAGACAGAAGTCCAGTTCACTGGAGCTGGGCGCAGATGCTTCCCTGCGGAGCTGCAGGGTATTGACCCACAGGTAGCTTCAGATTCTAAGTGACTGGCAGTACGATGACCACAGAGCGTAAGTGGACAAAGAAAGATGATCCTCAACACCACAACTTGCTCAACCTCTTGCCGAGGACTTCTTGCGGATGAGGAAGGAGCTGGGAAAGACTTGCCTTGAGAGCCTCAGTAGTGCTAGCAGACACAGCCAGGCCTAGCTCCCCCTCCCCCAAACCCTCTCAGTGTGAGCCACCTTGCTTGTCTGCCCTAGCAAAGGGTGCCAATGTCCTCATGCAAACTAAGTGGGTTCCCAGCTGCACTGCCCCAGGACCCAGCATGCACTGCAGGTGCACTTTGCTATCTTCATGGAAGAGAAACACATACAGTCTGCTGCCTGACACACTTTCTCCACCCTCTCAAGTGTCTGAAGGTTGTACATGATGCTGCTGTCTGGAACAATTGGGTTGGGTCTCACACTACTTGTTTTTTTATTTTTCTATTTTTCAGACAGTCTTATGTAGCTCAGGTGGGCCTTGTACTCACTATGTAGAGGACAATGACCTTGAACTTCTGATCCTCTTGCCTCTACTTTCTAAGTGCCAGGATTACAAGTGTGTGCCACCACATCTGGTCCATGTGGTGCTGAGGCTTGAACCCAGGTCCTCATGAATATCAGCCAACCACTCTACAACTGAGCTATACCCCTGAGAGCTGTTCTTGGTTGCTGACTTGACTCCATCTGGAATTAAACCACAAGTGTTTGGGTAGACCTGTGAGGGAGTTTTCTTAATTAAATATTTGAAGTAGGAGGACCCACCTTTAATCCTGATTTTTTTGAGGTGGGAAGATCTACCTTTAAGCTGGGCCACACCTTCTGGTGGCAGCCTATATAAAGGACGTGGAAGAAGGAAGTTTTTGCTCTTTGCCCACTTGCTCTCGCCTTGCTAGTAAGTCATTCGTTCACTGGCATTAGAGCCTACTTCTTCAGGATTCCTGCCTACACTGAAGACCAGCTGAGGCCTCCAGCCTTATGGTCTGAGCAACTACTAGATTCTTAGACCTTCCATTGGTAGACAGCCATTGTTGGGCCAGCTGGACCACAGCATGTAAGCCACTAATAAGCTATATATGAATATGTGTGTGTGTGTGTGTGTGTGTGTGTGTTATTCTATCAGTTCTGTTCCTCTAGAGAACCCTGACTAATACACCCCTGGTCCTCTGCTGCACTTTTTTCAGGGAACATTCCAGAAAACTTGCCATCTGCTGGTGTGCAGATAGAGGAACTACAGATGTGCTTGTGCAACTCTCATGAAGAGTATTCAAGCTTGCTAATGGTGGTCTCACTACATAGACCAGGAACCTGAGGTCTGCCAAGGTTAGACACTAATACCAGAAGTATGTAGAGGATGGGGTACAGTGGCCTTAAGAAAGTGCAACAGGGCCCTGGCAGACCCTTGCCAGGTGAGTCCCACTTAGCATGCTCTTTTGAGGAGCAGAAGTGTTTAAGGCCCTCCAGTTTTCTGCAGTCTACAGGTATCTGTAAAGCTGCCAGCCTGAGCTGAACAGACTTTGTGACAGACACACAGTCGCTTCTGGAGTGGTGGTACCAGCTACAAGGGGACTGGACTGACTGCACCCAATTTCACTGTTAATGAGCCTGTGCCCTGGCCGAGGTCAAGACTACACAGTTTTGCTGTGACTTAATAAAATGTAAATCGGGGCAGAAAAGAGACACACGGGTCTGACGCTAATGAGCTTACAACAGCAGGATCAGTTACTTTGAATCAAAGAGGTTCAGACTAGAGGGGAAAAATGAAATAAGCTTTTAAAGATCAGTCTAGGTTGGGCTCCATCAGACCTAACCAATTTTGCTTAATAAGGTTTCAATTTGGCTGCTCTTATTTCTCCCTCTTCTTTGAGCTAGGCTGTGTACAGATAAGACATTTTCCTTCCCCTAATGCATTTAATCGCATCACATACACACAAAAGCAAACTCAGGGCTCTGTGTGAGGACAGCACATATGAGCCTCTGGGGGCTGCCAGGGCCTCCCTGCAGGGCCAGGCTAGGCTGGGGAGCAAAATGCAGGTCAGTTTGGGGCACTCCATTCTAACCACGTATTTTTAGAGAAATTAAAGCCATTCAAAACCACAGAGAATCAAATGATGTGATATCACCTGTGTTCCTCTGCCAGGAGCTGACTAAAATCCAATCCTATTCCTCTCCTGAGTGTCTTGCAGCAACTTTCCTCATGAATTCACTGTGTCCTATTTTATACATTTACATCCATGTGTGTGTTCCTGAGTAGTTTACATGCTTGTTAGTATATGAAGGCATGGCATCACAGTTTAACTCTACTACTGGCCCTCCTCCTTTGACATTATATTTCTGACATCTATTCATATCAGGGCACACCCACATATAGCATGTATCTATATATGCTATCTTGGTGTGTGTGGTATACACTTGTAGAGGTATTCATATCAGGGCACACACACATACAACATGTATCTGTATATGCTATCTTGGTGTGTTTGGTGTGCACTTGCAGAGGTATTCATACCAGGGCACACACACATACAGCATGTATCTATATATGCTATCTTGGTGTGTATGGTATACACTTGTAGAGATATTCATACTAGGGCACACACACATATAGCATGTATCTATATATGCTATCTTGGTATGTGTGGTATACACTTGTAGAGGTATTCATACTAGGGCACACATACAGCATGTATATATATGTGCTATCTTGGTATGTGTGGTATACACTTGTAGAGTTATTCATACCAGGGCACACACACATATAGCATGTATCTATATATGCTACTTTGGTGTGTGTGGTATACACTTGTAGAGATATTCATACTAGGGCACACATACAGCATGTATCTATATATGCTATCTTGGTGTGTGTGGTGTACACTTGTAGAGGTAGTCATACCAAGGTGCACACACATACAGCATCTATATATGCTATCTTGGTGTGTGTGGTGTACACTTGTAGAGCCAGAGGTCAACATCAAAGTGTCTTCCTCAGTGCTTTTCACCTCATGTAAGATAAAGTTTTTCACTGAGGCTCCCTGGTTCAACTACACTGAACTGTCGGAAGCCCCAGGGAGCTGCACCCTCCCTCCATGTGCCGGAGCTACAGATGTGCACTGCCACAGCCAGCTTTTACATGGTGATGGGAATTCAGGTCTATGAGCTCTTTGCCCACCCAGCCATCTCCCCACCAAATCATTTATTCCTACCATTACTGATGTTCATGAGGGTTTGCACACAAGCAGTTTCTCTAGCTCAGTGGGTATGCTTCCGGTTTTATTAGGTCTCACAGACTGCTCTTGGCAGTGGCCAGCTATATTCCTACCAATGATGGAAGGAAGTCTCTTTTCTACACACTCACCTGGGGCTGCAGGTCTGCTGTCTTAATGTCTCTTGCTAGTTTGACAGACAAGCTCAGTGTTTGCTGCTGTCTTAATGTGCCATCCCATCCCCAGAGGCTTCTCATTTGTCCTATTCCCAAGTACCACAAATAAAAACTGCTTAAAAACAAAATAAAGAAGCCGGGTGGTGGTGGCGCACGCCTTTAATCCCAGCACTTGGGAGGCAGAGGCAGGCGGATCTTTGTGAGTTCGAGGCCAGCCTGGTCTACAAAGTGAGTCCAGGACAGCCAGAGCTACACGGAGAAACCCTGTCTCGAAATAAATAAATAAATAAATAAAGAAAGAAAGAAAGAAAGAAAGAAAGAAAGAAAGAAAGAAAGAAAGAATAGGGTGTTCTGTGGATACACACGCCTGAGCCGGATTCAGGCCTCAGGAAGGGAAGGGGCAGTTGAGAAGGTCTGTGCGTGATATTCTCACCCTGCTCCATATAGCCTCTGGGCATGAGGCCAGGAACTTTTCTAGAAGCTCTTGAGACTTGAGGCTACTACTCCACCTGGCTTGGGTTCTCTCTTCCAGGGTCCTCCACAAAACTAGATGTGTTAACTAAAGGGTTCTATTGTATGCAGAAATTCCATCATACCTTAAATAAAAGACTAGTTGTCCATTGGGAGGGAGCCAGGGAGACCCATGCTTAGAGGAAGGGGAACATTCCCTCCTATTCCAAGATCAGAGGACACAGCAGCTTTGTCTTCAGTCTATCTGTGAGGCCATCTCTATCTCCACCTTGCTCACTCAGGCTGGCTTCAGCTCCACTGGGTGCCAGGTCCTTGAGCATTGGCTATTATTAGCTGGGCCACAGCAGTTCCCCTCCTCTGCTCAGCTCTCTTTATCTTCTCAGCCCATATACAAATAACTTCAACATCCACCTCAGGGGACCCTTACAGCAGCTGTAACTTCTAGTATGTCTGTGTACTGCTGCCTCCTGGGGTCCTGCATGCTGGACACCGGCTCCTAAAATGAATACATTTACTTTTCTGGGCACTGATCACTGATCCCTGATCCCTGGCATGGCACTGTTCATGTCTCTCCATGTCAACCTCACAAATTCACTCTGCCCATTAGCCTCCCAGTGGCTATAACAAAGGGGGAACCATAAAAGTGACAAGGGGCCTTCCAGGAAGATTTCTTCCTCCTCCAAGCCACTCCTAGTATTTGTCATCCCATAAAACTTTAAACTGAATTACATCAACAGATTCTTCTGTCTTCCATGTAACTGTACTTTAATTGTTTTTAATGACGGCTGAGTTTGGAGTAAAGAATCCATACGAGGCAAGCTGAGGGGACCAGCTGTCCTCTTGGTGGCCAGAGGCCCATAATGCATAATGGAGCAGCGAGGGTGGCCACATGTGGATCCCCAGGCCTTGGCAATGAACAACATATGGGTTTAAATCTTAGGTGGACAGGAAGGGTCCCCAGGTCTGGGGCTATCCTGCTCTCATCAAAGCCCGGCATTAAGCACTCCCACGGTTCTTCCCTACCCCAAGACCCTACAGCTGTACAGGCTGCAAGTGGCACAACCAGGCACCAGGCACTCACACCATGAATGGTCACAACCTCAACATTAAAGGTGCCTTCCAGGCCCGTGTCCTGGCAGGACTAAGCCCTTCTTCTATCCCATGCACCATCATCCCACAGCCTCCAGGTAGCTGAGAGGTTGCACTGCTCACCCACACGGGTGCTCATGCCTTCTGCCTTGACCTCAGTGTCTGTGGCACACTACTGCCTGGTCTCCCTGTGCAGTCAGGAGCACTGGGCAGCACTGGCCTCTCCTCTTCCCTGAGTTGTGCTCAATAATCCATTAGGCTCAGCTGAGGGAGCAGATACCATGACACTATACAGCCGGGGGCGGGGGGGGGGAAGCATTTCACAGCCCAGCGCAGTCAGCGTCCATCTGTGGCCATAAGCAACAAGTCCCAGGCAGGGGAATCAAGGTCCACTGCCTGGGTGGGTCTCAGGTCAAAAGTGACAAGAACTGAAGTGAGAGTAGGGTGATAAAGACAGAGGAACAGAAGGATGAGCAACAGGACCACATGTTCATTCATCTAATTAGCTGACACTGTTGGGTCAGACCAGGACTGCTATCAAGGGTGACTTGTAGGTCTAGGACAGTTTCATATTCAGGTCATGCTATTCTATGAAGTGGGTAAAAAGAAAGTGTCATGTGTTTATCCATCTCTGGATAACGAAAACACCACTTTACTGGTCAAGTGTTGGCCAGTGGAACAATGGATATCAGGCATGAACAAGGGCAGCCAGCCTTACAACCCTGGAGCAGCCTGTTTGGCAGCAATGTGAATCTGAACTCCTTTAGTTCTGAAGGATGACACATGTGATCTTGGGAACTAAACCCAGGGCCTCCTGCATGTTAGGCTAGCAGTCGACCACTGAGTTACGTGCCTGCCCCGTATAGGTATGTCCGACAGGGATGACCCACAACCAGGCTTCCTCACATGTTCTCTCTCATTTCTATTACAACTTTAGTTGTACAATAATAAAAGCAAGATAGCTGCATAAGAACTGCTGCATGCTACAAGTAGTTGGGGGGGGGCAGCCCTCAGTCTGGGGATGCTGGGATGCCTAATCTGTACTCTTTCCAAGCCTAAACTCTTGTTCACCTGCCTTCTGACACTGGGTGGTGGGTGTGGTCTGAGACTCATACTTCTCTGAATGAGATGGCTCTCAGACTTGCCTGCCCCTGCATGCTGGGGCCTCACTACTGGAGGGTGGGGCTGGAGGTGTATGTGGGTGCTCCTTGGGCACTTGATGCTAGGGGTTAGAAGTTGAAGGTAGAGGTGGAGTCTCAATTTCTGTCTTTCTCCAAGGCTTGGTCATCCGTCATAGAATGGGGATATAGGGGTCAGGCTAAGGGGACCTGTGAAGAAGTTATAGAGGTTGTATGTCCCTGTACAGGTAAGCCTTCAGAAGCCATTAGGTACTTGGGGGTGGCCTGTAATATTCAGTGTTCAAGTTTCAGTATTCAGTTCCTTCCTTGGCTATGACATTCCCAGACCCAACATCACTGGCCTTGTATCCAGCCTGTACCTCCTATTATGCTCGTGTTCCCCGAACTCTGCTCCTTCCTTCAGTACTGTCAGACCATCCTGAGTCTAGAGCTCGGGTCAGTTGTGGACACTTGCTGTGGGGCCCTGGACACCCTGGTTCTTTGCTGTGCTGGCTTTGCATCTTTCCCTCCAGCCTGGCTGTATACAGCATCTATACGGGACCTGCATGGCTCTCAGCTAGGTCCCTGACTGCGGATCCACAAGGAATGCCCTGTTGCTAATCCTTTAGAGTGGCAGTCTTCAAGACCCTTCTCCAATGTCACCACCTTCACCTCTCATTTGGGTTTGATACAGCAAACAGTAGTTCCTGGAACATGGAGAAGAAACTCATGGCTCCGTTCTCACTGGGGAAGGTGATGCAGTGTGGTATGTGGAAGGCCACACAGAGCTCTGGGAGGCAGAATGGTGGCAGCATCTGAATTGAGTCTTGAAGGACAATGACTACAAGTAGGATGTAAAATAGGGCAAGGAGGGGCAACAGTGTGCCATGATGGTGAACTTTGAACTATATGGTATTAATCCTGAGTGGGACTCTGAGGAGACGAAGCCCCATCTGCCTGTCTCTGTGTCATCCTAAGGATACAGAAACAACACAAGGAGGGTCTTCAGAGTCACATTAACAGATTCTGGGGAAGTAAGGCCAGCATTCATTTTTCGGTGGCTGTTGGCAGACCACATATGGGTGTGAGCAAGTGGGTCAGCACACCCTCAGCACAAGCATACTGGACAATGCATGAAACGATCAGGGGGACATGCACAGCTGAGGTGTCCAAACTGGCTCATGTGGCCAGCAGGCAGTATGGGAACTGTGTGTGATGAGGAGGAGGGGGTTCTTAAGACCACCTGATTTTCTGGCCAAGTCAGAGAAGGCAGACACCACAAATCATGATGGCACACATTTATAAATCACACTATTTATCTTTACAGATAAAGCCGAGAGAAGGGTGTCCAAGGACAACTCAATAGGATAGGAATGCTTTCAGATGGGGACCACAAGGGCCTGGGACTGAGCAGCTAACTCAAGGTTTTATTATTAGAAGACTCTAAAACACCTAGCTGCACAATTTAAAATTAGTGCCTTGAAAAGGCAGACTTTCAGTCAGCAAGGTTTACCAGAATGGGCTCCAATCAACTCACTCAATAATGGTAGTCTACTTTCAACTAGACTGAGGGAGGGGTGGAAGAAGCAAGCAATGGAGGTGGGTGGCCAAGTAGGCAGGCAGCTGGAGGAAGAACCCTTTTCAGACTCCCAACATGACTGAGCTCACAGGGGCCTAGAAGCTACCTTGTGGTCACCATCACAGGAGGAAGGGCCTCTAATGAACAAAGGGAGTCTGAGGAGTTCTTGCCAAGATGGGGAGGCCAGAGAAACAGTGAAGGTTGAGCATACCAGGGAATGAAAAAGAGTGGAAGCAAATGCAAGGGCAAGCAGGGTTCCATGAGTGACTGTTCAGCTCTGGTCAGTATGAACAGTAGAGAACACCTAGGCCAGGTCTAAGAACTGGGCGCTCAACCCCAAAATGTGCTGGCCCAAAAATGTGGAGACTGATGCTGTGCCAACGTGCCCTGCACAAAGGACATGCTCCTCACTTCAGACACCAGGAGACAAAGTCCTGTGCCACTTGCCTCCATTAGGGACCTCATTGGCCCAGCCCCTCTGGAAAGTTCTCACCATGCCTCCACTTGCTGTCCAAGCATCCCTACCTCTTAGGAACTTCCCGAAAGGCAAGGAGACTAGCTCACTAAAGTTCACCTCACTGTTCATGATCACCAAGAGATGAGGACACCTAAACAACAGAGAGGCAGCTAAGCAGGACAGCAGATAAAATGTCATGTTCACTAGGCGATCATGTCAGCATGGAGAAATGCTTTCCCGCAACAGGACAGACCATCGAGGTACAAAGTGCATTTCAAGAATCATCCTAATTGTGTGTCTCTCTGTGTGTATGTGTGCTGTCTTTTCTGGTTTCCTTATATTTTCTAACAATTTATAAAGTAAGCATGCTTTGGCAACTGGAATAAAGGTTTTTAAAAACTCTGCCAAGACAGGGTAGGTAAGTCCTTCATAATCCCTGCTCTACAACAAATGTCTGTCAGAGAAACAGGACCCAAAGGCTGAAGATTGATGCTGGAATGTATGGAGAGAAAATGGGAACTGTCCAGGCAGTCATTGGTATGTTCTTTCTTAGTTTTGGAAGCTGCAGGCTCTGCACTTCCTATATAAGCAAATATATTTATCCCTCTCAGGTCTCTGAGGTGGTTGAAGAATAGACAGCTAGAGTCTCATAGTTAAATTTTGAACTGTTTAGGAATCAAGAGGGTGTTATAGATCTAAGAAGATACTCTTAAAAGTGTGTTGCAAGATAGTATGAATGTTGAGTCACATATAGACCTTTAAACTCATGGAGTTGGTTAGATAGTAGAATGTTAAAGTCAGGGGCCAAATATGTATAAACTGGACATTGGGAAGGTATACTGGGCCAATTTACTCTCATAAATGTGGCATATTTATATCTACTGTTTTGTATAATACTTACTGTTATAAGAGAAGGAACCATCTGTTGGACTGAAAGGGGAAACTTCTGGGGGGAAGAGGGTGGAAGGGCGGGATAGGAAGGGGGAATAGGGAGGGGTTTGTTACTGAGATGTAACTTGAAGAAAAAAAATAATTAAAAAAAAAAAAACTCTAAGCTAAAAGAGAAACAAAGTCCATCCCACCAGGCTGCAGGAATGTGCTACCACTGATGCCTAAGGAGATAGAAGCCCTCTAAGTCTCTTCCTCAGTACAAGCCCTACAGAAAGTCAGGTCCTCGTGTTACCCTCTAGCCTTCACAGTGGCCAGAAAGGTGGGTGCCTTTGCCACCTTTTGCCAGATAGAATACAAAAGTCAGTCATTACTCCAGACCACTTTGTGGAAAGCAACTGACAGGGACTCTAGCCCACTCACACCTGGCTGCAATGGTGGTTTTGTGCTTCTGTGATGGAGGCACATAGGCTCTGCTCCACATCTGGGACAAAATAGATGTTGTTAGTGGGGCTCAAAGTGTTGGTCGGTGTCCAGAACTAAATAAAAGGTGCTGCCTCCCTGCTCTCCTACCTCAGGACCTGCAGAGATTGTGCACTTGGGGTATGTAGTCGCAGCCTGGCTTGGGCCCACCTTAGACCACAGGCACTAAGAGGTATGCTTGAGTTTGTCTGACCATAGGAAATATCAGTTCTTCTCTCCATCTGTCTCTTTCTGCTACAAGGTTCTTTATAATTATAAGATGAAGGCCAGAGCTGTCTCTCTAGGGTGGAAAGGCAGCCTGTGGGCTGAGACACACATCACCAAGGGACCAGGTGCTAAGGACACTTTCCTTCTTTCTGTCTATTCTCATATATTTTCCAAGTGTAGTATCAGAATGAAAAAAAAATTAAAGAATACATTCAAAGCTGGGTGTGCAGGTACAGGCCTGCAATCTCCAAACACATAGGAGGCCAAGGCAGAGAGATCTTAAGTTCAAGGCCATCAGGGGCCATACAGCAAATTTGTCTCAAAACAAACACAATTCAATGTCTTAGATGTAAACTCAAGAAAGGGCACTGTAGAACAGGCCTCAGCAAGGTTCAAAGCACCCTGCTCAAGCAGCCACAGCTTTGCATGCTTCCTGGTGGTCACCACCTTACCTCTAGGCAGGACACATCTGGTCACATGCTAAGCAGTGGGGCTGGTGGCTGAGGTAGGCTCACTTACGTCATGGAGTAGGGGTGGGGTAGCGTGGGGTGGAGATGGACATGAAACTTTGTCAGGTTTCCGGGCTCAAGAAGGAAACCTCAGGATCTGTAGACCATTGTCCTTGTAGTTAGTGACAGTGACCTTGGCTTTTCTTTCCATCTTGGTGCCTGCTGCTCTTTGCCCTTCACCCCTAACATTTAGGTACACTCAGGCATTCATGGCCCCTCATTACTCTTATCACAGAGACCCATGCGCAGTCTATCTCTGGTATGGCATGGCACACTCCAGGGTACTGGCAGAGACCAGCAGGGCCCCAAGTCAGTACCTAATAGGTGATGCCCACGCAAGAGCTGAGTAAGCAAAGGTTTCAAGGAAGGCCGTCCCAGTGGAGGTCAGGAAGCAGGCAATGCAGGAAATCCTAGGTTTGGAGGTCTGTGAGGTCAGCATGGCAGATGGAATTGTTGGGGGAGTGGGAGTGGGGTTCGGGGAGAGCTGTCTGGGACCATTCTGGGGTAAGGGCAGTAGACAGGGGCTTGTGAAGACATTGAGGACTCAGCACAAGTCGCCTGGCTCTCCTCTCATCACTGCAGGCTGCCTCCTGATGGTCTGCTACACTCATGCTTAGAGAACACAAGTGATCCTAGCACATAAGGACCCACAGGGGTATCATGCCGAAGGGAGGTCTGCCAGGGTCCACCCATTACAAACAGTGCCCTCTATCCAGCACCACCCCCTCTGACTGGCCAGATGCTTGTTTCTGTCACAGGGACCTCTGCTACCCCAATTCTTGCCCTACCACTGCACCATGTGCTGCTCTGGCAAGCTTGCAGGTCTTCGTCATAAAAACTCTACCTGGCAGTTCACTACGCCCAATAGTGTACAGGTGATCAAACTAGGGCCTAGGGAGGACAGGTGAGTAACTCAAGGTCACACAGCTCAGCAATGGTGGAATGGAGGCAGGAGTCCACTGGCCTGGCTCCAGCCCCCGTGACAGGGCCACTGGTATCTACAGAAGGTAGAATAGCTGCTGCCTCACCTGCATGTTCCACAAGGCCCGAGAAAGAGTGCTGCTTTAGGTCAACTCTGCACATCCAGAAGGTGGCTGGGTACACTCTCTGTGCAGTAATGGTTTGGTGTAGAGGTACACATAATTGATAGATAGCAGGCCCTGGAGTCTGGCTTCTGTGATCAGATGCTAAGTTACATTGAACAAAGGAGTTTCCTTAAATATAAAATGCACCAATCCCATTGGGCATCTGTAAGATAGAGATAGTCCACATGAAACAGTGTGGCATTCAAACACACACACACACACACACACACACACACACACACACACACACACAAGCACACGTACACACGCTGGGAGAGATGCTCAGTGGTTAAGAGCATTCACTTCTACTCTTGCAGAGGATCTAGGTTTGGTTCCTAATACCAATCATAACTGTAACTCGAGTTCCAGGGAATCCAGTGTCTTCTTCTGGTTTCCTCAGGCATTAGGCACACATGTGGTACATATACATGAATGTAGATAAGCACTCATGCACATAAAATAAAAACAAACAAAAAATTAAAAATATACAGATGACATAGTCTTTATTCAATAAAGACTTCCCCAGCTTTGGTTTTCTGACCTTTACATAGTACTTGCCCTCACCAAGAGCCTGAATATGGCAGCCAGACGTGCAGTGCCTAGCAGTGGGCAGACCAGGCATTACTCAAGCCGGGGGCATTTTCAGATCAAGCAAGGAGAGGTGAGACCTGACTCTGTAGTTAGGGCACCAGCATGGCGGGGCAGTCACATCACCATTCCAATCACTGTCTGTTTCACCTGTGACCTGGCACTGATGATCTAGGCCTAGAGAAGACTTGGATTCATAGGGAGCTGCTGCTGGCTTGCTGCGGGGTGATTGTTATTCCAACAGAGCAGAGGAGAGGCCAATCCACAGATGACTTTCGGAAGCTTAAGGGCATAAGCTCTATGCAGTCTGTTTGGGGCAGACCGTGCAGCACACAGGCCAACGTGAGTCATGTTCTATCGCAAATAAAAATCGGCCCATGAATATACATAATCCCCAGGTAATTCTCCCAACCTCAGACCAGTAATGGAGCCACCCTCGCTCACTGAGGCATGAATATTTACCGCCCCTGGCTTTGCTGCTCTCGATCTGGGCTCAATTTTGCAAATTAAAATGAGGGCTGTGGATAGAGAGATTACGGGGGGGGGGGGGCGCTCTGCAGGCTGCTGTCCCCAGCAAGGCAGCTGGGCAGGATGAGTTGGTTCCTAAGTGCTAGCCTGGTGCCTTGCCTTGAGGGGTGGCAACCACGAAAAGAGGCAAGACGGTCCTATGGATCAGGGCTTCATAAACAAGGATGGGAACAAAAACGACAGTCAATATGGACACATGATCCAGGTGAAAACGTATGAGCAACTTTCAGGTTTCCTTTCTGATGACTGAGGACAGTTGCCAAGCAGCAAAAGGAGTAGGGATGTTAAGCTCCACCAGATCTGGTGCAGACTGTGTCCAGGCCTAAACATAAGGTGTTCCATTTCATCTCTTCAGACCTCCTTTCTCATTCGCACAACAGGATAAACATGGCCTTTCTTCCTTTGTTGGCATGATGTCCACAGGGTGACTGCCCAGGACACATTCTCCTGGTTGCTGCTGGTGCTCTATGCATTATTTGGAAAGGGATGGGATATGAAGTGATATCAAAGGCAATGCCTGGGTGGTGGTGGTCATCACTGGTGACAGGTAACACAGACAAAGGGAACCAATCTGTCTGGACTTCGTAGATACTTGGGGCAGGGTCATGGCAGGGCTTGGCCCTTTCTTCTTTAAATTTATTTTTTATTTCATGTGCAGTGGCATTTTTTGCCTGCATGTATGTCTCTGTAAGGGTGCCAGATCCCCTGGAGCTGGAATTACAGACAGATGTGTGGGTGCTGGGAATTGAACCCATGAACTGGTCCTTTGGAAGAGCAGCCAGTGCTCTTAACCAGTGAACCATCTCTCCCAGGCTTGGCACTTCTACTAGATTCTGCAATTAGAAGGAGCGATGGGTAGCAGCTTGCCTCTCTTGTCCTGGGCGTGAGGTAGGGAAGAGAAAACAGAGCAGTGCAGAAGAGGTGTCCCTGAAAGAGTGGAGGAGAGCAGCCAGTCTCCACTAGATCTGAACACCCCTCTACCTACTGTAGAAACTGGATTCCTAGAGACTAGAAGCCACAGATGGAAGAATGGAAGAATCATTTCAGCTGTCAAGACTAAAAGGCATCTAGAATCAAGTCTGGGAAGTGTGCCCTGACTAACCTTGCCACCACTGAACAACCTACGTTCCTGGTTCTGGTGAGGCCCTTGCTAAGCATTTGACTCCCAGAAGTCCCCCATGAAGTCTGTACAATATAGACTTCATGCATGACCAGCATGAGGCTCACAGCTACATAGCTGTCAAGTGCTGGAGCCAGACTAATGCAGGGCCTGGTCTCTCTACCTGCAGGTAGCCTCCAGTGCTCAGAGTCTGTGTGCTTCCAAACTGTCCATGTTTATGGAGACCAGAGGAATAGGGTTCATTCCACCCAGCCCTAATTAGGAGCTTTGAGCCACTAATAGCTCCCAAACTACAGCCAGGGAAGGCCCAAAGGGGCGGAGGATTGGAACTTTGGCCATGCAGGGCTGCAGTACAGGGATCATGAGGAAAGCCAGAGACAGTGAAACCTGGGTAAGAAGGGAGGGAGGCCCAGGCTGAGGGCAGAGGAGGCCCAGCCTGCATGTGGCCTGAGGCAGAGGCCACAAGGCCCAGTGTTATGTGTGCTGAGGCTGACGGAACACTATCCCAAAGGCTGTACAACAGGGATTGGGCTCTCCTCAACCTTAACTGACATGAGATACCATCTGAGAAGTGATTAAGAGAAAAAAAACCAGAGTACTCAGTGGGGTACGGAGCACCTAAAAGAAGAGCACCCTGCAAGTGAGGCCCCATTCCCTTCCCAGCCTGCCTCAGTATACAGAGCAGCAAACTCAAAGGGGCTCTGAAGAGTGCTGCAGGGTAGAGGAAAATGTGGGGGACACAGCTAGAAGGGGACTCTCTACCAGAGCAAGGAGGTACACCACTGCTCCCAGGCCCCCAACAGACAGCCATAAGCCACTGCTGTTGCCTCCAAGCTCCGTGCCCTCTCTTCAGGTCTTACACTGCCTTGGGAGGCCTGGTACCAAAGGGTTACTGGTTGAGCTCAGAAACTCTAACCCCGCCTGACAAAACGGCTCCTATTTTTCTTTCTGCTTTCTTTAAGACCCCAGATGTGTTCTTGCACATCAAAAGAGAACAACTTATAAAGTTAAACTAAATCAAGGGCTTTTGTTCTGAGGCATCGTTGCTGAACTAATTATTCCTGTATGTTGTTTAATGAAATAGTGGTGCCATATATTAAACCAGCTAACAGGATGAGCACATGAGTTACAAGGAAGGTCGAGACTGGGATTATAAATTTAACTTTTTCTTAAGAAGAGATGAAACAAACCACTCAACTCCCTGCTGTCGTATGTCATGGGAGGGGAAAATGATGGCACCACACAGCACTGAGGGAGGCCTGTGCCCCAGAGAAAGGACGCTGGTGGAGCAAGCAGCGGCCCGCCTGTTGGCGCTCACCCTGGGTCTTCTGCACCAGAGCTGCAGTAGGCTCCAGGCAACTCCTCAGCCCCCTGCATGCCACAGGTCTCCAGAAAGCAGACCCATGTGACAATTCTCTAGAGAGCCTAGATAGCTCCAAACTACACTCTACATGGAAAGATGCTGTGCAGCATAAATGCCAAGCAATCTTCATGTGGACCCTAAGGGATGCAGCAGCAGAGTTGGCCCCTTCTGAGAAGCCAAGCCCTGCAGGGCCAGAGAGGCCAGAGTGTGTGGGCACTGATACATGTAGGTCTGATGACACACTGCTGTGTGAAATCTATGTGTACAATAGTGTATGAGTGACACCTGTTCACCAAGCACATCTGCAAGGACATATATATATGTCCAGCTCTCACTCTTTCTGGGTGGAATCTCAGGGGCTTTGAGCTTGAGGTGCCTGTGTATTAGCTCTTTACAAGTGGCGTAGATTGCCATTATAACTGAAGAAAGCAACGGAGAAACAGCAGACTCTGAAAAACAAACCCACAAACATCACGTCCTTGTGCCAGATGAGAAGTATGACATGATCAAAAAGACTTGACCCTTCCTGACAATGCATAAAGAATCACAATAAAAATGTATTGTAGGTGCCAGTTGTACAATTGAAGTTTATTTTGAGAATCTTAATAATGAACACATATAAACATAATGTCATGTGACCAATAAAATGGCAACTGGCCAAGAGTTGTCAAAGACATGGGAATGCAAAACAGTGGTACTGAAATGTATCAGAAATAGGATATTAAGCCAGAGGGTGGCACATGCCTTTAATACCAGCACTTGAGAGGCAGAGGCAGAGGCAGGCAGAGTTCAAGGCCAACCTGGTCTACAGAGTGAGTTCCAGGACAGCCAAGGCTACACAGAGAAAAATCTGTCTCAAAAATAAATAAATAAATAAAAATAAAAAGGATATTAAGTAAAAATTAAATGCAGTGAGCCTTGCTATTCAAACACCACAAGACATTAACACAATGCTGAGCACTGAAATCCTGGGTAATATTCTTCCTTATACATCCCCCATATTTTGCCCCATAAGTAGAATGCATTGCTTTTTATAATCAGAAAAAGACCATCAACAACTAAGAAAAAACAGAAAGAGGGGGTCCAAGCTGGCCCATAACTTCAGGTTCTTGGCAGTGGCAGGGGAGGGCTGAGCCTAAGAAGTAGGCTGGCTAGGGGTCATCCTGCCAAGGGGTCTGGTGAATGTGCAGATTTCAAGACACGGAGCTTATCCACACATTGACACTGTGCAAAATACCTCAGAAGAAGAGGACCCTGATGGTGATTAATTGGCTACAACACACAGTACCAACAACAGCCTCCCTTCTTTTCTATCTCCTCCTTCCTCCCTCAGACTCAGCCCCATCTGCCGGATATACAAAAGCCAGGCAGGCTGAGCATGGCTCGGCTCAACTCCTGAACCTCTCCTTTTGAGTACACTGTGTGGTCCTGCACAAAGGCTGTATCTTCTGAGCCTCAGTTTCCTGAATCTGAAGAGGATGAAGGCCTATGCAGCCCACCAGTATGGCCAACTTTTACTGTGGACATGAACTCAAGGAGCCCAGCACCTGGGGAGGGTTGACAGACATTTCCTTCATAGAATATCTGTGGGTGTGTATCAGGCCAGTCCAGGTTACAAAGTGAGATGCTGGCTCAGAAAGAATAGGGATACCCCATGCTTTATTTAGCTGATGCGCATGCTCCTGCCCCTATGTCCACGAATGCTCAGTATTGTGTTTTTCCTCGCAGCACAGGAGGCAGGTGCTGTCAGCATGACCCTCAGAAGCCTCTTTCTGCACACCACATAGAAGTGCTGCCATCCAGAATATAAGTATGGGATCTTGATCTTGTGTTAGGGAGTAAGTGAACATGCGTGCACATGTGAGAGAGAGAGAGAGAAACAGAGACAGAGACAGACAGACAGACAGAGAGAGAGAGAAGGGGTGGTGGTGGTACTGAAGAGTAGGCAGTGTGCATGCTGATGTCTCTAACTGACCTCAGCTACTGCCTTTCCAAGCCAACCATCGTGTCTGGCTCTGCACACCTCTCCAAATTCCACCAGAGCAGCAGTGGCTCTCCATCTGGGTGACCCCCACCTTGGAGAAGGTGGCAATGTGCAGCATGAACAAACTATTGGCTGTCACAGTGGCAACGAGGAGTGTGCAGGGTGTGTTACTCTGCCACTGACATCTACTAGGTACAGCCAGAGGTGTTTCTAGCCATTCCATGGAGGTCAGCATGGTCCTTAGGTGCAGGTCCATATACAGCAGTGCTGAGCGTGAGAACTCAACATCAGAGGGAAAAAGAAAGACCTCTGCTTGGCTAGGTGTTCCATGCCTCTGACATGAGCAGGGTGGGCATGTGAGAGTGTCTAGAAGCACATTTTCACCCCTAAGCGGTGTTTTGGAATGAGACATCTATGTGTAGGTCAAATCTGAACCTGAGGAGCTAAAAGCAGGGCTGCACTCTAAAGAGCCTGAAGTGGAAGGAGGAGAAAGACACTGGAATGCGTTACCAGGAGAGCAACAGCAGTGGCTCCCTAGAAGGGGCACAGAGCCCAGGGCAGAAGTATGCAGGGCCCTAGTCACTCTATAAACTTTGGGGTATTTTCCATCTCAAGGTATCACTTCTTTTTTTTTTTTTAAACAAAAAGAGGGTTTGGAGAGATGGTTCAGTGCTTAAGAGCATGTCTCACTCTTCCAGAAGACCTAAGTTCAGTTCCCAGCACTGATGTCACGTGGCTTACAACAACCTGCAACTACAGCTCTAGGAGATCTGACATCCTTCTCTGGACTCTGAGGGCACCCACACACATGTGGCATACACTCACAAAGAAACACACACATAAATAAAAGTAATAAAGGTATCTTTTAAAAATGAAAACTGAAAAGTTTTGAAACAAAAGTACAATATGTTCAGGAACATGAAGGCAGTCCTCCCCAGGGAACACCTCCTGAGAGCCTAGTATCCATGCCCTTTAAGTTCACAAGGCCCAGGCCATAAATGAAGACTAGGAGGTTGGCTTGCCAAAGCTTCATTAGCAGACACCAGCAACAATGGACCTCCAAAGGCCTTCACACACACATTGTGGGTGGCTCTATGGACTTAGAAGAGGGAAAGATCTACCAGAGCTAGCCTGGTAACAATCCAGCTTAGGTGAGAGGCATGTGTATCCTGTGCTTACAGTATGGTGTGGCCATCAGGGGCTTCAGTGTGACATGGAAGGAACATGAAAGGAACAACCCAAGGCTGAACTTCATAGTGCAGCCTTCAAGAAGCATAGCAGGAACCCACAGCCATGACAGTGAACTTCTTCCCCATAGCCAAACTTGGCTTCCATGTGTGGTCACAGACCTCTGACCTAAGGGAGCCCTGTTGTCCCAAGAAGCATTAACAGTAACTTCCTTAGCAGGGGGAGGCTCACCACAGTTTGGTGGGATGATCAGGATGTAGTCTCTCATGAGCTCCAAGAATAGAGAAAGTATTATCTAGATCCTAAAGTGCCAGTGCATTCCAAAGTGGTCACCCTGCCATGCTGGGACTTGGAAATGAGAGGACAGACCCCTCCAGAGCTTCTTTAGTCAACCAGACTGTACAACTGAGCTGGTAACCCTCAGATTCCAGTCAAAAACTATACAAGGCCAAAACCAGCATGTCCCCAAAGTTTGTGTCATCTTCGTGCAGAAAAACAGAGGGTCAGGGTTTTCTATGCTCGGTAGCATAGAACACGAAAACACTCTTCTGATATTCTCTTACAAAACAGAAAAGAGTGGAAAACTCTCTTTGCCTGTCATGTGGCTAGATGAAGCCACACCTGCTACAGCCTGCCTGTCATCTGTACCTCAACAAGCAGGTCAGGACATGAGGCCTGCTGCAAGGATGGTGGCCACTCATCTCTCAACTGCTTTTCATTAGCTGGTACATTCTGCTTTTCAACAACCAAGGATGATTCTGTCCTTCCTTGGAAGAACGAAGGTGGACCCTCTGCTGAGGGCTGCTATCTGACCGCTGCTGGGTGCTCATATCAAACAATGGCTCCCCTTATCCCAGCACAGGCTGGTGACATAAAGACAGCAGACCCCTCCACTCTGTCCTATGTGTGTAGAAGTGGCCACAGCTCTAGAAAAGAGATATCTGGACTAGCGATCGGTGACTGGGGGCAGCTGAGAGGGCCTATACTGTCCAAAACCCAGGGTTGCCTACTGCTAACATGTGATGAGGCGCTCTAACTTGTTCCTCTGGAGAAGAAATACCATCAGTATAATCACAGGGCAGGGCAGAGTCAACACAGAAGATGGTGAGGTGAGGCTCTGGGTCTGCCACGCAGTGAGCTGTTCATTCCTTCTTCAAATTCTGTCTCAGTGCTCCATGTACACTGGCATCTAGATGGTGGCAGCACTGTGGGTCCAGGCAGGGGCCCAGGCAGTCTGAATCCTAGAGTACCCTGTGCCAAGTCCATATGGCTGTGAAAAGAGGAGACTTCACAGGAGAGGTCACTGGACTGCAGTACAGAGCAGGGTCCACTTGTCCTCAGAAGGAGGAGGACATGAGAACTGGAAAGATTTCTAACAGTACTTCAAACTGTCAGGGACAGAAAGGACAAAACCACTGCAGGTCACAGCACTCCTGGGTGGCTGTTCTAAGCATGTGAATGAACAGCTAAGTTTCTACACCCTCTGCGAGGTCCTGGCAGTACAAGAGTCCAAACCCAAGGTCACAAAAGGCAGAGCACTGTTAGAGGCTGGGCGTAGAACCTAGAAATTACTTCTAGGGCCTGGGCCTTCCCATGTAGGGATAAGTGGTAGATGGCCAGGCCTTCAAGCTAGTGTATGGAGAAAGATTATGAAATGAAATCCTCCCCTTCTCCTGAACATGCCCAGCTCCCAACCCTGCAGTATGTCCATGCTTCTACTACCTGTCAAGTTCTCCTGGCAGTAAGCAGCAGATCCAGTATGAGGGTCTGTGAAGGACGGGGCAGGTGAATGCTTTGAAAGGAGCATCGGTGTGTTCCCAAAGAACCACTTTTGGAAACTGCAGAAAGATCATATTTCTGTAAAAATAACTACATTTTCTGAGAATCAAGGAGCCATGCAATTAAAGGGACTCCATGGTTAGCCCTTCCCTAAGCATACTGCTACCCTGTCATGATGGCTTCACTCTGAGTCTGAATTTTATTTATTTAAAAATTTTATAGGCTTTTTCCTGAGATGCAAACCACCTCTGGTTGACTTATTTTCATAGTTGGTTCACATTGCTACGTAGCAGCCTTCCTGAGATGCCTTTTTTTTTTTTTTTTTTTTTTTTGGTTTTTCGAGACAGGGTTTCTCTGTGTATCTCTGGCTGTCCTGGACTTGCTTTGTAGACCAGGCTGGCCTCGAACTCACAGTGATCCGCCTGCCTCTGCCTCCCGAGTGCTGGGACTAAAGGCGTGCACCACCACGCCTGGTCTGAGATGCCTTTTCTAAAGTCAAGTAGTTTTATCCAGAGTGCCTTTCTTAGGAGCTCACCGTCCTAGAGCTGCACAGCCCAGGAGATGCTACAGTCAAGATGGTATAAGCCCTGGAGGTAGCAGAGCCCTGGAGACAGCAAGCCTAGGAGTTGACAGAGGCCGGGAGGGTGGCAGAGCCTGGTGGGTGGCCCAGGGCCTGAGCTCCACTGCACATTTCCACCTTGTGAACTGGCAGTTCTGTGGGTCAAATCTTTTTGAGTGAAAAGGAACAGAACAAAAAGTAGAATGCAACAGAATAGGTGTCAGGAGGCTGGGGTGCTGATGTTTTCTCCATGTGTGCTGGCTGTGCCCTGCACATGCACAAGAATGCTCAGGAATCAACTGCCAAGTGTGAGGGAGTCCAGGGCCAAGGCTGCAAGTGGCAGCCTTGTCGCTCACTGTCCCAGATGCTGGGGAACTGGGGTCTTCCTTGGCCAGGAACAGGTGCTTCCCAGCTTAACCACACAGCCCCTGCTTATGGCAGAATGGAGAAACTTGGAGAGCCTGTGCCTTCCTCAGCCCTAATGAGAGACACTGAGAGGTGAGCTCTGATCTCACCCTGCTGACAGGCTCACCTCTGAGTTGAAGGCTACTTGCTTACTGGTGGTTCTGCTTCCCAGGGTCTCAAGCACTGTGGCCAGAGGCATGGAGATAATGGTGGCACCTGCTTTCTTTCTGAGCCATGCAGAGCAGTCAGGCTCCTCCTCCGGTTCCACTATGACTTCATTAAACTGCACAGGGTGTATGCGACTGGAAAACACACAGTCCTCTGTTGTTTTCCATTTCCTTTCTCAATGTGTTGGTTTTAAGTGGATGGATGGTGTAAAAACCTGAAAAGGATGGCATGTGAGTAGAAACCCAGAATGTGGAGGTGGCATCTCAGCAAGTCATGCTAGGCCAGGTAGAGAGCCAGCCCGGCAAGGTCCAGGGCAGCTGACAGGCCCTCCTGAGAAAAGCCTGAGAGGGAGGAGGGGCTTCCTTGGCTGAAGGTAAAGCTCTCTGCTAATCCTGGTAAGTCCTCCTACTTGGAACTGACAACTTGGGTTTTTTCCGACTCTACGACTCTACCTTAGGTCTCTTAAAACCTGAGCATCTGATTAGAACCTTCACAGCTGGAGATTCACAACTTCTGGCTGGAACCAACAGCTACTGGCAATTTTTTTTTTACAAATCCACACCTGCAATCTGCAGCCATTCACTGGGTTATATAACCCTGTGCACACTTCCTGTATGAACCTCAGTTTCCCCTTTTGCTACACAGGGGTTATGGAGGTTATTACTGCATGGACCCAGACAGCTGATTGCTAAGCATCCTCCTCACCCTGTGTGCTGACCCCATCCTCTGGCAGGTCCTTGCCTTCAATGCTGCTACTGGGCCTTCTCTGTCACTTTCCTTGTGGCCCCCAACTCCAGCTAGGGTCTCTGTCCTTTCATCTTGCCATGCCACCCTATTAGCTGCTAAATCCCAGCAGGTGTACTAGGCCCATCTGTCAGCCTGGCCTCTCTACTTGTATGGCTACCACCTGGAATTCAGATTCTTTGCAAGTCTTGGGCTAAGACAATCCCAACAATAAATGACAAGCTGCTATATAATCTCTCATGACCAGACCTGGTTCAGTCCTTAATGAATGCTTTCGAGAAAGTTACAGAATGAATAAACAAATGTTGCACAGTCTGACTCCAACTTAAAGGCAGACTATTCACGAGCAACTGACAACAAGCCCCCAAATGACCATCTGGCAGAATGGCTCATCCATAGCCACTGTTAGACTAAGGCACCTCCCCAATTTTCAGCTCAAAAGAACAAAACAAAAGCTATGCCTCTGTGACTTTCCTAGCTACCTACAGAGCGTCCATTTTACAGTGGGGAAGACTGAAACTCAGGCTCTCTGTGCCTGGAGACAATGAGGTCCAGGAATATAATTACCATCCTGGGACTTCTGAGCACTGCATGCTCCAGGCTGCTTATGGCTGCCATGAGAATGATGAGAGTGGAGGCAGCAGGGCTGACTGAGTTTCCCACCTGCATTGCAACAGACTGGCTCCTTTTTACAGGCTGTGTTTGAGGGGGCTCTGCATCAAGACGATCTGAATTCAAGTTCTTTAGCTGAAAATATCTAAAAACCATTGGAACGAGGGCTCTGAAAAGGCTGGTCCTACTGGCTCTGACATCCAGTGGGCTCAGTTTTCTGCAGAGAGGCTGAAATGAGCCCGCTGTGAAGATTATGTGAGCATTTGGGATCAGTTTGCAGAGAGTCCAGGCCAATCCAGGGCATCCAGGAGGCAGTCAAGAAAGTTTTCTCCTGATACATATACCCCCTCCTCTCATATACCTCGAGCCAGCCTGGCACACACAGAACAGAGCAAAGGCAGCCCTGGAAGCACTGAGGCCTTGTCCTTCTGCTCTGAGTGAGCAAGCTGCTGGGCCCCACGGCACCAATCAGGCTCGATAGCCAGCCCTTTCCTGAGGCCAGCTCCAGTTCTGAACAGCAGGTATCAGTTCATAAGCCCTGCTCCCCACTGCACTTCTATGCAGGCACAGAGTGTGCCACAGACAGCTAAGGCATCAAGCTGCTGCCCATTTACCCCAGACAACAGCAGCTCAGTCTGCCACAGAGCCAGAGAGCTTGAATACCATGAACTCCTACAGTGGGACTCATGCAGGGTCGCTTCCTACATGCTCTGCCCCACTACACAGCCCAGATGTGGGCGTGAGGCGAATGTGGCGTAAGCACTCTCATTATCCCTTCCACAGGGCCAGGTCAGCTGCTGTCAGAGGCAGTTCTGCTCTGTTAGAGGAGATCTAGGGCAATGTACAAGGCCAGGTTTTCAGGCAAGGTGGCATGGCTGCACTTACATAGAGCAGGGACTCTTCAGTCTGATACTTCTTATTAGACCCTTCATGGCTCAGATACAGCATACTTCTCACCTGTCTTAGCTGCACATGCAGCTCACTCATGCCTCAGGGCAGTTTTCCAGCCACTGCTGTGGGGTAACAAACAGAAGAATCTCTGTCTGTTATGAATGAAAACCCAGGGCAAGGCCCATCAGACAGCCATGTAGCCTGTGGGAGCCAGGCCTCAATTCTATGAACTTCTTTTGGCTAAGTCGGGTCCTTCCTTCTCATAGAAATGTTAATATATGACCACAGGGAAGAAGTCAAGAAAAAGTCTTGGACATTCCTCAGCCCCAGTGAGCCACGCCTTTTCTCTACCTGCAACACAGTGTCTTGGCCCCAAGAGCAAGGGACTGTGAACTGAGTGTAATTTTCTTCAAGTCTCTGGCTCCATCTACTGTCTCTGAATGTGACACAGAACTGAGGCTAGAAACAATGTCCAAAGAATGCCCAAGAGCAGAAGTAAGGTTTGGAGGGCAGAGCAGGAGAGGCCAACATGTGGCCAGGCCACACTCCAGGCAGCAGAGCTGCCCTGACTCAACGAGGCTGGGAGGGTAGCAAAGTACTGGCCAGAAGACTGTTTGCTTGACCTTCGAGCCCACTGCAGTCTGGTTCCAATTAAGCACAAAATAAGCCTAGTTTACCAGGTTACCCTACATGCCATAGTTCACCTCAAAAGCCAGAAATCCAGGGTGACCTGAAATCTACCCACAGTGCTACGGGTGCTGCTAACAGAAATGACAAATAAAGACATGGGAATTGGGGACCCCTGAGATAAGGGTGAATGATAGCCCAGCAGACCACCGCATTACCTGTGTTACTTGGGAAAGTCGCCTCCCTGAGTTTAGTTTTGACATCTGTCAGGGAATAAGAATTAACTGAAAGGACAGTATTATACAAATCAGATGAGAAAACAAAAGGATAAACTCAAGTCCTGTCTAATCCAAAAGGTTTTACAGACAGGGAAACAGCTGGAAAAAGTGCTGTAGGACTTTAAAGTCCTTATAAGGAAGAAATGCTTATAAAACCGAGAGAAAGAGCCTAAAACCTGGAGATGAAGAATTCTTCCTTAACCAGCTGCACAGGTAAAGGACCCACATGGGACATCTGGAAAGCAACAACGTGCAGTGAAGAGCAACTAAGGTGGTGTTGATGGGATGTTTCAGGAGTGGCACGTTAGAGCCTTCCAGTGTAAAGAAGGAACATGAAGGCCAGCGAGGCAGAGTGAAGGGGAGGGTCAGTGGCATGTTCAGTCAGAACACAAATAATGCTAGGCTTGGTAATATGTGCAAAAGGGAGTTGTTAAAGCCAACAATGCACAAACAAAATTTAAAATGAAAGATGCAAATGAATGACAGACGTTGTTACATACTCCATTAGCCTAAGCACTCATGAAGTAGAGGCAGGCATACATATATTTATGATCTTTGAGGCCATCTTGACTACATAGTGAGTTCCAGGGCAGCCAGGACCACATAATGCAAACACATTTAAAAATAGACAACAGAAGCTGGGCAGTGGTGGCACACGCCTTTAGTCCCAGTACTCAGGAGGCAGAGGTAGGCAGATCTCTGTGAGTTCAAGGCCAGCCTGCTCTACATAGTGAGTTCCAGGACAACCTGATAATAGAGAAACCCTGTCTAAAAAAAAGACCAAAATAAAATAAAATAGATAGTAGATCATTTTCTAGGAAAACATATTACCAAACTGGCAGGAGGGACCCAAATAAAAAAGACTAATAATATAAACAAAAGAAAGTTATCTGTCAAAACACAGCCCTTCTCACTCACACTGAATTGAGATGCTTTCAAGGACAAGCTCCCTTCCTCTTCTAAGGAGAAGGTATCTGTTTAGACAAAACAGAGGGAAGTAGGCAAGCTCGGCCTCTGAGGACTTGACAGAAGTGTCCACCATACATTTCAATTATGAATGCCAACATAAGGATCTTAAGTGAAAGTATTCAAAATCATACTCCAAATATTAAACAGAGTGGCATGTAACTAAACAGAATATATTCTGGAATGCACTGCTAGAGAACCCAGCACATTAGTAAGTCAAAAGATAAAAAGCATAAATCATGTTAAATAATATCATAAAGGTTCTGGGCAAAATTCTACAGTGATTCTTGACTTAAAAAATATGTGGCTTTGTGACTGAGATATAACTTGAAGAAATAAATAAATGTTGAAAAAAAATGTGGCTTATTTCCTTATTTCAAGAAAAAAGCTAAATGAGACCAGATGCTAGCATCTTGTTTAATGACAAAACATTAGTTACTTCTCACTCAAATTATAAACAGTGAATGCCTCCATGCGTTCTGTAGCCAGTAAGCACTGCAGTAGGAGAAAGGAAATGGGAGAGCCTATGTGTTTAAAAGGAAGAATGGAGATTATCACTGCTTGCAAGTCATACGATTGCATACCAAAAGAGTCTAGAGGATCAGAAAGAAAAAAACAATACAAACATCACTGAAGGCTCTTTTGGTAGTTTATAGAATTAATACTAAAATCAACAGTTTTCTACACAAAAGCAAAAGTGAAAACAAAAATATTTCATGGCTAGCACAAACTCAAGGAATGTTGGAAAACTGAAGGAAATGTGACAGTGATGGGAAGACACAAATGCTTCTCTCACATAAAAGGACCAGATGTTAAAATAGATAGGTTTCCTTATGAAAATGAAGGGGTTGATCCTTGAACTGTTCTATATTCAAATCATCTATAACTAAACCAAAATGATGTGAAGGTTTATCTGAAACATAAACATGAAATAGCAAGAGACATGTTTCTCCATGGAGAAAACAAGGGAAGAAAGGCACCATCCCTTCCAGAAAACACATCTTCCAAACTAGAATTAAAAAAACAACAACAACAACAACAACAAAAAACAACCCAGAATGCTGGCACAGGAGGAAGTGAGCAGATCAATGTTACAAGAGAGCACAAATATGATCAGAATGTTTCCTAGAGGTAACACTGAAGTGATGGTCAAAGGGAGGACTGTCAATCCACGGTACCTGTACCTGGCAGGAGTAAGCTCAGACAGAACACAGCTTTCTTTTCATCAAAATAAAGACAAAGGCTACATACAGAAGAATGTAGAAATTGGGGAGTTTCAGATGAAAGCATAGGGTGAGGTTTTACCCCTCAGAGGTCATTTTGAGCAAAGAGAAAACACACAATTCATGTGAACTTCTGAGTGGAAAGAAAAAGCCAAGTGAAATGGTTACCAAAGAAGCTGGCAAATGGTTTGCAAGGCAAAGTACTCTCTGCCAAGCCTGATGACCTGAGTTAGGCCCCTGGGATCCACACGGTGGAAGAACTGACTACTGTAAATTGTCCTCTGACCTCTATTTGTACACTGCAACATATGTGTATACACACAGACACACACTAAATAAATAAATGTAAAACCACTGAAAGAACAATAATATTTATAACACAATTGGAATAAGCTAATTTCTTCATTTTACAGAATTTATGCAAATTAAAGAGATAAAAATAGCCCAGTAAAAAATGAACAAAGTATATAAAAAGCTAATTTATAGACATAGTAACACAAATGTCCAGTAAACCAGTTGTGAAGATAATCTTGTTTATAAGTTATAGAAATTCAAAGAGCAACAAAGAAAGATGGCCTCATTCTACCTGCCAAGTTAACGAAGTTTAAGAGAACTATAACACTTCATCTGGGCTGAAGTCTGGGGAAGGAAAAACCTTTGCAGAGTACGGTAGGGTGTAAGTTGACGCCACTTCTCTAGAAGGAAATTAGACAATACTTTTATGAACTATAAATGTAAAGCCATGGACCATCTGACTTGCAGCCTTATCACTAAGGAGTCACACGTGCTCTCCTCACACAAGCAAACTGAGCTTAAGAAACAGGGTGTGTGCACAGCATCAACTGAAATTTTTTAAGGCAGTAGTCTATCAAAGGGCTACATAAAACAGAGCAGCCATATGAGTGCTTATGGAACGTGATCGACAGTCAGATGGAAATGTACACACACTGGCAAATACCCTGAAGGTCACAGTAATGCATAGAGTTAGCCCTGCTTATGTGTGTGCATGTTTATGTATGGACACGTGCACATGTGACTGCTGATGAGTGCAGAGTCCAGAAGTGGGTGTCAGATCTCCTGGAGTTGGACTTACAAGTGGTTTGTAAGGTGCCAGAGTATCTCTCCAGTCCCTCATCATTTTGTTTTGTTTTGTTGTTGTTTTGAGACAGGGTTTCATATTGTGGCCCAGATTGTCCCTGGCATCGCAGCAATCCTCCTGTTCCAGGCTCCCAAGTGGTGGCATTATGGGTATGAGCTGCCATGCCTGGCTTGAGTATTGTTTTGAAAAGAACACACACAGAGAGACTATGTCAGCTGCCAGAGGTCTAGATCCGTGCCTAGCCCAATCGTCATCAGAGGTTTCTGCCGGCAACTGATGGGAGCAGATGCAGAAACCCACAACGGAACAGTAGGTGGAGAGAGACCTCAAATTGGAGATCTCCACTGGGTCTCTCCCCTTGGAGCTTAGGGAAAGAGGGAGAGGAAGAATTGTAGAAGCCAGAGAGGTCAAGGAGACCAGAAGAACACAGCCCACAGACATCAACTAAGTAGGACTCATAGGGGCTCACAGAGACTGAAGCAGCATGGACCTACACAGTTTTACACGAGGTCCTCTGCGCGCGCGCGCGCGCGCGCGCACGCACACACACACACACACACACACACACATATAGTATTTTTGTGGGACTTCTAACAGTGGGAGTGGGGATATCTCTGACTCTTCTGTTTGCTCGTGGGACCCTTTTCCTCCTACTGGGTTACCGTGTCCAGCCTTGATAGGAGGATTTTTGCTTAGTCTTATTATGCCTTGTTATGTTGTGTGTGTTCAGTGGATAACCCTGGGAGGCCTGCTCTTTTTTGAAGGGAAATGGAGGAGGAGTGGATCTGGGGAAGAGGGGAGGCAGTGGGCAAGGGAGAAGTGGAGGGAGGGGAAACTACACTCAGGATGTATTGCAAACAAAAACAAATAAATGAATGAATGAACAGAAAGATTCCATTTCAAAAGGAGGAAATAGTGAAAATTTTCTTTCATTAGCACTCTAATAATAAGGACTGATATTCATCATATAAATGCACAGAATTGTCAAACAATAAAAAAGTACAGTGGATAGTATGGTATAAAAGACTAGGGTAAAACTGGGCATGGTGGCACACTCCTTTAATTCCAGCACTCAGGAGGCAGAGGAAGGTGGATCTATGTGTGAGGGCCAGACTGGTCTACAAAGCAAGTCCAGGACAGCCAGGGATGTTACACAGAGAAACCCTGTCTTGAAAAACCAAACTAGGAAAAGAAAAAAAAAAGACTAGGGTAGTAAAATAGTACTAGTAAACTACTATTTATTAAATATATTATTGTATTTCAGGCAAAATTTAGTTTGCATGGGTCTTTCATGGAAATATCAACATTGCAGCTTGTTTTGCTGAGCCTTAGTTTCCACACATTTGTCCATGACTTGAATAAAACTGATCTTCTTGTGCTCATTCTCCATGAATGGTATATGCAGATTTATCATTATTTTTAAGTTAGTTTTAACTTAAAAGAAAAATACAAGTCTGCCAATATCTACTTTTCAGGATAAATTCTGGCCATTTTCAAATATCACCAATAACCTAAAAATGTTAAAACACAATTAAAAATTGTACCATTTCCTTTTCAAGTAAAAAACAAAGCAACATCACATACACACACAGAGAGACCACATATGCTCTTATATGAATCCTGATATACAACAAAAACACACACAGACCACATATGCTCTTATGAGAGTCCTGATATATAACAACACACACACACACACACACACACACCACCATATATGCTCTTATATGAGTCCTGATATACAACAACAACAACAACACACACACACACACATAGAGGGGGGGGGGACGACCACATATGAGTCCTGATATAAAACTGCTTCTGAGAAAGCTGGTAAAAATTGCTGTATCTGCTTGCAATGGTTCTAAGAAATGGGTCTAGGGTGCAGAAAGAAAGACTGCCTTGTTTTCATTTTGTCATTTTTGTGCTGTTTGAATTCTAACCATAGCCATAATTCATCTTTATAAAAAAGAAAGCTATGATTATCTGGGGAAATGAGATTTTCAATCCCTTATTTTCCATATAAAAACTAATAAATGTTTGCTTATATGCTACATATGATATCTTTTACTTTTGTGATAACTCTATTTATTTGCATGCATGTGTATGTGTTTGTATATAGGCCACAAGATGCCAGGTGTCATTCCTCAGGAGCTGTCGCCCCCCCCCGCCTTTTTTCTGAGTCAGGGTCTCTCATTGTCCTGAGCCTCACTGAGTAGAATTCACCTTATGCTGCCCAATGCTGGGGTTACAAGTATGTGCCACCATGCCCAGACTTTTTATGTGAGCTCTGAGGCTAGAACTCGGGTCCTCACACTTGTAAAGCAGTCACTTTGCTGAGCCATCTCTCTAACCCAGCATATTTATTTTTGAACTGACTAGAGACTAAGACAATGCATCTGTTAGCCTATCTGGTCATCCTTGCCTATTATCTGAATCTCAGGAAATGGGCAGGAACCCTCTAGCCCCAGCCTGCCTCATCAACACAGATTTTTATGTCCTGCTGACTTAAGCTAGAGTCATTGAGAAGAGGGAGCCTCAACTAAGAAAAATGTCTCCATAAGACTGGGCTGTAGGCAAGCCTGTAGGGTATCTTCTTAATTAGTGACTGATGTGGGAGAGTCTAGCCCACTGTGGCTGAGACACCCTGGGCAGGTGGGTCTGTGTTCCATAAGCAAGTGGGCTAATCAAGCCGTGGTGAACAAGCCAGTAAGCAGCACTCCCCCCATGGCCTTTCCATCAGCTCCTGCCTCCAGCTTCCTGCTGTGCTTGAGTTTCCTGTCTTTATTTCCTTTGAGATGAATGGAGATGTGAAATTACCATGATGTCTCATCACAGCAACAGTAACCCTAACTAAGACAGCGACCTCACCCCATCAAAGGCATAAGGTCCTTAACACTGTGCTGCCCTTCTCTGCCTCTTGACCAGGCTAATTAAATGTCATGCCATGAAATTTGTTATCATTATGACCTATTCTCTAGGAAATGGAGAAAAATGATTTAATTTTGACAACTAAATGAGTTTTGACAAACGACTTAACTAGCACTCTCAACAACTTGCCCTGATAAAAATCTGGGAGTTTTTCTACTGCAATGAGAAAAACTCATTCTCACATCATTTCATAAAGAACAGCCAACCAGGCCTTGGGCATCTCAGCATACATTTCTGCAGCCACCTTCCAAACGGGGACCACTCTATTCTCACTGCCCATCCTCTCGTTAAATGATCACCCGGTGGTTAAGTCCCTCTGGTAGCAGCCCCTCCAGTGGCCCATTCTCAGCCTAACTCCTCTCCTCCTTGGTCATGAAAGAGTCCAGAGCTTAAAGACAGAAGTAAAGTTATGGTGAGGGAGGAGAGTGAGCAACTTAGAGAGGCATGTGAACAAGACAGAGAGTCGGATGTCTTAGTTACTGTTCTATTGCTGTGACTAAACACCACGATCGAGGCAATTTACAAAAGACAGTGTTTAACTGAGCTGATAGTGTCAGAGGGTTAGACTCCATAACAGCAGGGCAAAGGCATGATGGCAGGAGTAGCTAAGCGTTCGCATCTTGATCCGTAAGCAGGAGATGAAGAGCACACTGGGAATGGCAGGAGTCCTTTTTCAAGCCTGTTCCCAGTGTCAAACCTCCTTCAAAAAGGCCATACTTCTTAATCCTTCCCCCAAACAGAATCACCAATTGGGGACAAAGTAGTGAAACATGAGCTTGGGGAGCCATCTCATTGTAGTGTTTGAATGAAAATGTCCCCCATAGATTCATAGGAAGTAGCACTATTAGGAGGGGAATTCTTGTTGGGATAGGTGTGGCCTTGTTGGAGAACTTGTCACTGGGGGTGGGCTTTGAGGTTTCAGAAGCTCAAGTCAGGTCCAGTGGCTCACTCTCTCCTCCTGCTGCCTACCAATCCAGATGTAGAACTCTTGGTGACCTCTCCACACCATGTCTGCCTATACACCACCATGTTTCCTGCTATGATGACAATGGTCTAAACCTCTGAACAGTAAGCCACCCATGTTTGCCTTTATAAGACTTGCCATGGTCATGGTGTCTCTTCACAGCTAGGCCAGGAATCAGACACTGCCTGGACACCTGACTAGCTTCCCAGGGTGCTTCCAAAACAGAGCCAGGCTGCCTCTCCAAGACCTACATAATGTGGGAGGGTAGAGGTCCTGGAAGTTCTGTGGATAGTCTACAGGCTAGCCCCACCCAGAAAACACCTGCAGTTTGCTCTACCAGGGAAAGGGTGGGGAAATCAGACTACAAAGGAAAGAAGGCCTATCAGGACGTCTTCAGCACTGTACTCTGGGTAGAAGCAACAGGAAAGTTCAAGGATGCCAGGGTAAAGTCGGAATGTTTCTTATACTGTAGGCTGCACAGAGGGTCGGGTCAGTTCAGGTCTCCTTCTTTGCCCAGCCCGTACCTCCCCTTTCCCACTATGGAGGCAGGTTATCCAATTCTGTGAGTGTATTCCGAGATCCCACATAGACTTCGTTTTCCAGCTTTTGGGTACTTCCAAGGTTGGTCCATCTAGTGAGACCAACCAGCCCTCAACCAGAGGATGAACTCTTGCCTGTCTACTCCCTTTCCCCATTGAAACAGCCAGGGTAGCCTGTCTCCAATGGCAAGACAAGCACAGTCTCGCCTACTCTCCTTCCAGCTCCTCTGGACTGATGGAGTAATACTTGAGCCATGGCAATGGCGTGTGCTCCATCAGATGTAAGGCTCAGCTGGGGCTGAGAAACACTAGAGAATTCTCTTTTTGGCTTCTTCTTCTTCTTCTTCTTCTTCTTCTTCTTCTTCTTCTTCTTCTTCCTCCTATCACAAGCTTCCCATGAGCAGAAGAGTGGCTGGCTGGGGAAGGGTCAAGAGCTCCCTGGCTCTCACTTCTCAACGGGAGCCCTCACCTAGGAGGCAAAGGCAGGTCTGAGATGAGCTCCAGCTTCACATGCTGGGGTGCCTGTCCACACCTCTAATCCTAGCTGCTGGGTCAGCTAGCTGCCTGGAACTAGCTGGTTAACAAGTGACTCCCACAGGAACAGGCATGGAACCATGTGATTTCTCTCAAGCTTGGGTTCTTGTCCATCTTCCCAGCCCAAACTCAGCCTCAAGAAAGATGAAAAAAGAAAAAAAAAAACCCGACACAAAAAAGGAGCAGTGATGGTTGGAAGGCCATGTCATGCAGTTTGGAATGTTTATTTTGTAAACAAACCAATGGCAATAAATTATGCTGAACTTTTAATAAGATGCACATCATATTAGGTCTGTATTTTTGCCAAGAAAAAAAAAGGTAAGGGGAAGTAGAGAGAGAAAAATGCCTTGAAGTAAAGATCACAAAAGGGGCTTCCTGTTATGAGATACGGGTGCATTTCCTTGACCAAAACCAGACTGATCAAAATGCCAAATCAAAAATCATGAAAACTATAAACAGGTGACATACTTGAACTTGCTTCCTTTCCTGGCCAGACCTCAGGCAGCAGCCAGGGGCCACCCCTGCTCTTGTGGTTGGCTGTCACCAGAGGCAGCACTAAGGGGACATGACATGCCTGTCAATGCTGAGCAAGGAGGGATCTTGGAGTGCCTGGAACCTGCTGTGGCTTCTTGCATCAGTCCCTTCTGCTGCTCTGAAGCCTGGATTACCAGACAAACACATCTTGTGACTGAGCGTGCTGTACCAGAACTGGATGAACAGCACTCATTCTGAATGCAACCAGCAAACTGTCCCATGCTGGTTAGGGGAAGTCATAAGCAATCTTCATCCCAGACACCACTGGACAGTCCTACCTGGTGGGCACAGCAGAGGCTGGGGGTAAATGTGAGAAGGTGATTCCTCATCAAGACAGGAGTGATGTTGGTTCTCTGACCAACAACAAAAAGTTAATTAAGAAATCCTTACATATTAGGAAATTCAGTCACACTTTTATAAATCACCTTAGGCCCAAGAAGGAACTATAACAAAAAATTTGAAAGTTTTAGTCAGATGATTAAAAACAGGACTATCAACTAGTTGTGGTGGAGCACGCCTTTAATCCTAGCATTTGGGAGGCAGATGCAGGCAGATCTCTGTGAGTTCGAGGCCAGCCGGGTCTACCAAAGTGAGTCCAGGACAGCCAGAGCTCTGTTACACAGAGAAACCCTGTCTCAAAAAAACAAAAAACAAAACCAAAAACAACCCTCAAAACAAAACAAACCAAAAGACCAATATATATATATATATATTGGGCTGAAAAGATGGTTCACTGGTTAAGAGCACTTGCTGTTCTTCCAAAGGACCTGAGTTCAAATCCCAGCACCCACATGGCAGTTCACAGCTATCTGTAAGTGCTGGGTGTGGTAGCATAAACCTTTAACTACAGCACTTGGAAGGCAGAGACAGGCAAGTCTCTGTGAGTTCAAGGCCAAGCTGGTCTACAGAGTGAGTCTAGGACAGCCAGGGCTGATACACAGAAAAACCCTGTGTCCAAAACAAAACAAAACAAAACACCACCCAAAATATGAGATCATGATAGAGTCTGAAAAACATAAAAGGATAAAAAATGGAGCTAGAGAGATGGCTAAGTGGTTAAGAGCACTGGCTGTTCTTCCAGAGGTCCTGAGTTCAATTCCCAGCAACCATGTGGTGGCTCACAACCATCCACAATGTGATGCCGTCTTCTGGCTGCAGGTGTGCATGCAGACAGAGCACTCGCATACATAAAAATAAATAAATAAGCCGGGCGGTGGTGGCGCACGCCTTTAATCCCAGCACTTGGGAGGCAGAGGCAGGCGGATCTTTGTGAGTTCGAGGCCAGCCTGGTCTACAAAGTGAGTCCAGGACAGCCAGGGCTACACAGAGAAACCCTGTCTCAAAAAAACCAAAAATAAATAAATAAATAAATAAATAAATAAATAGATAAATAAATAAATAAATAAATAATAAATATTAAAAGAGAAAAAAGATTTTTTTACACCAATAAATAGATAAAATAGGTTTATAAAAATACAATAATAAAACTAGGGGGAAAACTGATATACATTTACATTTAAAAGCTAGAAATGTAGGCCTAAACCTTTCTTAAAGGCTCTAGCTCTGGAAATTGTTAGAATGGTGGCTAAATTCAGTATAACCTATGAAAAAACAAATAAACAAAATACCCAGCAATGCTTTCTGTACACCAAACAAAAATTAAGTTGGAATGGCACACAACCTAAAACACAAACACCACAAGCCATTAATAAAAAAGACAAATTGAAGTTACCAAAATTAAAGATCTCAGAAATCAAGAAAAAGGCAAGCTATAGAGTACAACCTGAGTTTTGGAGATCTTCAATGTGTGACCACAGTAGTACATGATCAAAATGTGTAAACAAGTTGTATTTCTATACTTAAACAGCAAGTAGAAAATGTTTTTCAATAATATCAAATAATACTTAGAAATAAATTTAATAAATGATATTTAGAACTATAGATCTCTGCTGGGGAAAACCTATATCCTTAAAGCAATAGAACATATACCATGTTCATAGACTGGAATGCTCAGTAGTGAGGTCAACTGCCTCTGCTGTTCCATGGACACAGTGTCAGCCACAATCCCAACACACTTAAAAAACTAAGTTAACATGGAAATTTATACAGTGGCAGAGGATCTGGAAAAGCCAAAATAATGTGTGAGATGAATAGCGTTGAATGACTCAATCTACTTCATTTAAAAATTACTCTAAAATAACAGTAATCAAAACAGCATGAGCTTGTAATTAAAACAGGCAGATCAACAGCACTGAACAGAGTCCAGAAATACATTCACACACACTAAGTAATTTACTTAAATTTTTCCATTATATTTATTTATGTATGCATATGTGCATGTGAAGGTCAGAGAACAATTTGCAGAAGTCACTTCTCTTCTTCTACCATGTGGGTCCAGAGGACTGAACTCAGGTCCTACGGCTTGGTAGCAAGCACTCTTAGGCTTGCTCTTGGCTCTTGCTGAGCCAGCCTGCCAGCCAAAGTAATCTACTTCTTAAAACAAAAATGCCAAGGCATCAATGGGAGAAAGGCAATTCTTTTCAATGAACAATTATACAGACATATGAAAAACAACAAAAAAGAACCTACTCTTCAAGCCTTTCTTCACACCAAACAAAAACTAACTTGAGATGGCTCAGAACCTAAAACACAAAAAGCACAATCCATTAATTTAAAAAAAGACAAATTGAAGCTTATCAAAATTAAAGATCTCAGATATTAAGAAAAAGGCAAACTACAGAATGGGAATAATAATCTCTCTAACTATTATCTGACACAGGACACATGTCCCAAACAAAAGAAATCCTTCACATCAACACTAAAGAACATGATGTAAAAATGCATAAAAGAATGGTATAGTCATTCACAAAAGATCATTGATCAGCAGACACACACTACACTAAATAGCAGGCAATATGAGCCCATTCTGGTGCTGGGCATGGGAGCTGGTCCTCTCCGCTGGATACAGACCCTTAGACAGGACAAAGATGCAACTGTACCCACCCATGTGTGCTATATCCACACTGATACCCAGCTGCAATCAAGTATGTGGTTCACAGGATACAGGAACTGGTCATTCTCCACGGCCCCCACAGACAAGAGAGAAGCCTCCAGAGAAGATGCCAAGATACTGCAGAGAGGCAGCTGAACAGACATCCCAAAGATGGTCAAAAGGCAGGATCCATACAACTGGTTTTATTTGGCTTATACCATGTGATAACTCCACATTTAAAAAACAGAGATGAGTGTCATCAAAGAGGGCACTGATCTCAAGCCCCTGACCTGCTGATCACTGTCAGAGAAAGGCAGGGCTCAGTATTACTCAGGAATAACTCGTTCACTGTGCCTTCCTTCCAGTAGTGAGAAAGATAAGGAGTCAGGAGACTCAGTCAAATTCCTGTCTGGCACCTCTGTTATCCTGAGAGAAACATGCCGGGTGTTATCGCCTTGACTTTAGTCTTTGCAACATCTGCCAAAACCACTTACTTCCTTAGATATTCTTTTCTGGAAAAATTGTTTAAAACCAAAATCACTCAAACAACAAAAACAAACAAAAAGACTTGTGTCATAAATGCATACTCGGAGGTACAAAATAGAAGTCCAACCAAGACTAGAAATGACAGGCACGCTGGTTATGACATGAAGGAAGGTGTGTTTGTGCCATGACGACGGCTGTGGTGTAAGGCAGAGGGAAGTGGGCTGTATTCATTTTGTTGCTGTGCTAAAACACTGACCGAAACCAACTTGGGGAGGAAAAGGTTTATTTCATTTTACAACTCTCAGGTCACTGGCCAGCACTGAGGAGTGTGTTTGTTATTCTGTCAGGACAGAAATACGAATCAGGAGTTGGAAGCAGAAACCACGAGCAGTGCTGCTTACTGGCTTGCTCTCTCACCCTCATGCTCAGCTATCTTCCTTACACAGCCCAGGATCATGTGCCCAGGAATGAATGGCACTGCCTACAGTGAGCCTGGCCTCCAACATTAATCAGCAATCAAGAAAACATCTCACAGACATGCCCATAAGCTAATTTGATGGAGGCAATCCTCAACTGAAGTTTCTTCTTCCCAAATGACTTAGTTTGTGGTAAGCTGAAAAAAAAAAAAAAAACGAAAAACTAAGCAGAGTGTTTATGGTGGAATCATGGTGGACCTAATGGAGCTTCCCAAAGCATGCGTCAACGTCAGCATGCTCACGCAGTTCATCGACTGGCCCGTGTGCTTCGTGGGGAAACTGGAAAAGATTCAGCCCACTGAGAAAATGTTTATTCTTTCAGATGAAGAAGGAAAAAATGGAACCATTGAGTTGATGGAGTCACTTGATGAAGAAATCTCTGGAATTGTGGAAGTAGTTGGAAAAGTTACATCCAAGGCAACCATAATGTGTGCATCTTATGTTCAGTTTAAGGAAGATTGTAATCGGTTTGATCTTGAACTTTACAATGAAGCTGTGAAAATTATCAAAGAATTCCCTTAGTTTTTTCCTTTAGGGCTTATTCAACACAAATGAGCTCCTTGGATTTTTTTATGATTGCCAATGAGCTACATTGATGGCTATTAAAGAAGACACCTTCAGTTTGAGGGAGAGATTCCTATTTCTAATATGTAATTTACTCCTTTTATGTATTTTTTGTAAATCTAGTATGTGACATTTTGCAACTACATCTTTTAATAATTTTTTAATTAGTACTTCAGTATATGTGGTCTGAATTCAAGAATAAAGCATTTGTTTTGAGTTTAGATTTCTGTTGTATAATAAAAATCAAAATAACAACAACAACAAAAAAAACTAAGCAGTATACAGGCAGGCCTGTCCTTATGCAGGGACACCTTCCAAGACAAAGTCTTTGTGGGAGAACTCAATGTGCAAAATGTGTACATTAAGGTGACTTTAATAGAATAGGTGAATTTAATAATAGACATGCTTGAATGTGCCCAGGTGGTAGGGTGGGAAACACACTTTACAGTGCATTTGGACTTCTTCCTATCATGAGAATGTATCATCTATTTTCTTAAGGGCAAGGATGCAGCTCAGTAGTGAGGACCTGCCACGCACTGTGTGAGGCCACGTGCTTTATTTCCAGCATTGAAAAACAATCTCATAGACTAATACTCCTGGCCTAGTCCAGAAGAGCAGTCCTCTTACATTATTTTTTTTCATGCTGGCTCAGGCATCCTGGTTTTCCCCTTTAGAATCCAGTGTGTTCCAAGGTTACGATGAAGTAAACATTGGTGGGAGAGGTAAAGCTTCTCAATGAGTACATACACTGAGAGATCTACTCTTCCCATCTCCTCTTCATTACCGTGGTAGGCGTGGCTCTGCATAGCCCTTCCTGAAGACAGGAGCAGGCTATATAAGTCTCCACTTCTGAGTTGCTTCACCAAGGTCCTTCCTGAGTGCAACTCTTGGCCTCCACATTTTAAGGTCATCTTTTACACACCAAATTGACTCTGGGGGCTTACTCTTCTAAACGACTGTCTGACTAGCAACACTTTTCCCACAGCACAGTGGCTCCTGGTGTTGTGGACATTGTCAAGCTACCTCTAACAACTTAATAGGTAGGAAGGAGAGCTCTGAGGCAGCTTATAGGTCAAGGGTGCAGGGACAGGAGCCAGGCTCCTTCGGTTGGAAGATATCATTGCCATGTGGGTGGACATATCTTCATCTGTCATTATAGACATGTATATAAGGATTATTACACCTGAGGGTATTTTCTGTTTTCTAACAAAGCTCAGGAGTAATGATGACCCAGTATCAACAATAGTACCAATGTCTTGATCTAGTTTGATTGATTATTCTCCAGTAAAAAGAACCAGAGGCTTCTGGGAGAAACAACAGATTCCAGGGCTAGAGCAAGAAATTACAAAATGAGCAGAGAGTACCTGAAGTCAGGAAGTGATCAAAATACAGACAGGTTGTGTCAAGAGGACACAGGAGCCAGACTCAGAGAACACCCAATGGTTAAGGCTGAAAACATTTGGGTAGCAAAATAATTTAGCATTGGATTATAACTAAGTATAAAGTCCAAATCCACCGTCCCCACTGATCAAGACGCCTAACTAAATTACCAGATGAGGACAGGCACACCTCCCATGAGAAGAATTCCAGATGATGCATGGCAAGATTCTCTTCCTTAAGGAGGTGATACTTCCTCTTCCTACTGGACCAAGCTCTGCCCATGAGGAGGGCTGATCATGGAAGTGTACTGAACACTGGATTCAAATATCTGTAACAGTTGCAAAGGGAAGGATGAAAATGCTTGGGGCATGTACATTAAATAAAGAAAGGCAAAGACTCTGGGTAACTAAAGACAGACCATGATCCAGAGAGAAAGAGAAAGAACAATGGGAATCACAAAAGGGAGGTGGCAGAAGAGGCTGGGCAAGCAGCAATCTTCACAGGACCTGCGGCGAAGAGAGCCAAAGTCATACTTCAAGCCCTGGAATTGCCAAATTTTGCAGCTCAAATCCAGTGGGGAATTCAGGGTGACACTGACCCCTCCTCTGTGGCAGGCCACTGATGGAAAAGAAATCCATTTGGTTACTCTCCTTATCTTGGGGTGCTTGCTGTAGCCAGGTGCCACCTTGAAAGGAAGCACAAGCTACTCTGGAACCTGCAAACAAGGAAAAAATGCAACTTAGGGAGACTGGGGACACATGCCATGGTATATGTATAGGAGATGGCCCGTCAAAGATAACCTGGGGTGCGGTGGGGGAGGGAGAGGTGCAGAGTTAGGTATAGAGAACCTTGGTTAGAAGGGGCTCATGCTCTAGTCCTGCGCTCCCTCTGTGGCAGAGTTAAATTCCTGAGGATCCCTGTGGAGGGCCTGAGCCCCTGCTCAGTGGAATGCTCAGCTCAGGAGCCCATTCCCTGGCCATGTGGCCTACTGGCTGCTTGAACTGAGAGCTCCAGGCCTACCTAACTGCTGCAGCGGCCCCTCCTTGCAGGGTGCCTCACTCCTGGGCAGGTTTGGATCAGCAGACAGCATAGCTTTCCTCAGTTCTCTCCATCCAGTTCTCAGAGCTTTTTGGTTCTCCCACTCTCCAGGGCACTTAGAGACAGACTCCTGGGCTTGAAGGTCTATCAGTCATGAATGCACCACTGGGGAGTCCTGGGATGATGTGGATCCTGCCTGGCTCACAGGCTGCAAAGCTGGGTAGGCAGACAGTGGCTCCTGGAAGCTCAAAGTCATGGAGCTGTGGTGAATTGCTGACCAGCCCAGAATGGAGGAAGGGCAAGATACAACAGCCACAACTACCACCCGCTCCATCCAGCAGATTCCAATTTTAGAGGATCAGAAAAAGTCTTTCAATTCATTATCATTCTAAGAACCATTTTTCATTCTTTCTACTATATTATCATTTTCACTTTTCTATTTTTAAAGATCTTTTATGCTTTTAGTTTTTAAATCATTCTTCCTACTTTCCTAATTTCTTAAGGTATTTTCCCTTAGTGTGTAATTAGATCTATCTCTCACTCTTTTCTAATTCCTCATTCTTTTCCTTCCATTTTTCTCTATTTTACCCTTGCCTTTTCTTTCCTTTTTCCCTTTCACTGCCCATTCTATTTCATTCATTTATTATCATTTTTACTGTAACTGATGTTAACATCAGTTCACAATGTTGTTGCTATCTTCTTTTCTATGGTCATTGGTCTTAACTGACTTTAACTGTATTTCTGTATTTGGACTGTTTTGGTGGGTTGCAGTTTACTTTCTCCTCCCTGGTGTTAGGATCGAGGCCTCAAGAGAAGACTGATCACTAAAGAAGAAACCAGAAATGATGCCCATTCCAACAGATATGGATATCACAAGTTAGACAACATACGACAAAGCAACAAATGAAACACAACAACTCCAAAATCTACAACTCCTTAAAAACTAAACTCAAAGGCACCAAAATGGCTGAGATGCCAGACAAAGAATTAAAAATTTGGGTTTTTAAAATGGCCAGTGACCTCAAAGAGGATTCAAATAGACAGACAAATGAAGTAAAGAAGTCAATTCAAGACCTGACCAAAAAATGCAACTTGAATAAGAAAGGGCTGGGAGGGTTCAGCAGTTAAGAGTGCTTACTGCTCTCGCAGAGGACCCGTGTGGGGTTCCTAGCACCCACATGGCAGCTCACAGCCGTCTGTAACTCCAGGTCCAGTAGATCCAACACCCTCTTCTGACCTCCCTGGGCACTTGTACACATGTGCTGCTGAGGCATGTACACATAGGCATGCACTCATAAAAATAATAAATTATCTTTTAAAAACAAAATTTAGAAGAAAAACAAACTCAACAACTTGGATGAAAAAAATCAGAGATAATCTGAGATAAAAACAAAACTAGAAATCAATAAATACAATAAACTCAGTGGAAAGCAGCACCTATAGACTAGATCAGGTGGAGGAGAAAACATCAGCAATTGAAGATAAGGTTGAGGAGTTACCACTCTGACAGCAACACAGAAAAGAAGAGCAGTCCCAACCACAGCATCCAAGACCACTGAGGCACAATGAAAAGACTAAACCAGGGAGCTCAGATGCAGACTGAAGACACAGAAAGTGATTTCAATGAAATTATAGCAGAAAATCCCCACATCTAGGGAAAGAGATGGACGTGATGCATTCAAAATCCCAACTAGACATGGCCAGAAAAGAACATATCACACTACAGGTACAATGCCATGACAACAGAAAGAACACTAAAGTTGCAAGACAGATGCTTGAAAAGCAAGTAACAACAAAAATGGTGCCAGGTTCCACAACAGCTAAAAGAAGAAATAAATAAATGGTAATTAACAGGCATGGAGCCCCAAACAGCAGGGAGACTTCATGAGCTAAGATTGCATAGCAGCACAGACAAGCCTGGAAACCACATTGCTGACTGGAAAGAATGGATTCAGAATAAGACAGAAATATTACCAGTAACATGTAGCTTTAAAACTCACAAAACAACGCCATATATTTATGACTACAAACCTGTTGAAGAAGTATTTCTAGCCGGGCGGTGGTGGCGCACGCCTTTAATCCCAGCACTTGGGAGGCAGAGGCAGGCGGATCTTTGCGAGTTCGAGGCCAGCCTGGTCTACAAAGTGAGTCCAGGACAGCCAGGGCTACATGGAGAAACCCTGTCTCGAAAAAACCAAAAAAAAAAAAAAAAAAAAAAAGAAGTATTTCTATCAGATTTCAGACAGAAAAGCATCAATCTCATAGAGCAAACTATGATCAAAAAGGAGTTTACAGGTATTATCAAGGTCATAAGTACAATTAAAACCCTTTAAGTATGCTGGTCTAAAACCTCTATTGAGTGTATGACAGTTCTACAGATTGGGGGACAGCTGGAAAAGGGTGGGCAAGGGGCTGAGTGCCAAGTGCCTTGAGGCCAATGGGTGCTGGCTCCAGGGCTGGCAAGAAGCAGACTGAGGGAGCGTACTGGGGAAGCTGGGTCACTGTCCACAGTGGCAGCATAAGGAGGAAAAATTAGGTTAAACCTCAGGAAAGTTGGCAGACTGGGAAGGGAGGGCTATACGACTGCTACCCATCCTACTGTACCACAGTGCGAAAGATGCAGGCAGTAAGAGAGCAGGCCAGGAGCCAGCTCTGGCTGTCCTTCCCCCACAGTCCTTCTCTCCAGCCCACCTCTGCCCAGCCATCACATGCCACAGATGCTCAAACAGGAAAGCCTTCTCTTTCCACACCCTCTCATCACCAGGGGTCCTGTGTCCCCATGGGTGGTTTGGTAGCAGAATACTCTGCCTAGCACACTAAAGGCCCTAGGTTTGGTCCTCAGGGCCACACACACACACAAAAGGGCAAGAGGGTAAATCTTACATTATAGGATAGGTGTGGTGCTGCATGGATGTAATCCCAGCATTTGGAAGGCAGTGGTAGGAGGGCCATGAGCTCATTAAATGTCACAAAGGCCAGTGGCATCCTAGCTCGCTCTCACTCTCATCCTCAACTGAACTGACCCTCAGCAGTCCTGACCTAGACCGTGCAGCACCACGCAACCACAGTGGGTCTCCAATCAGCTATTCACATGGCCAGGGACCTTGACTGACTCTACTTCCTTCCTATGACAGTCCCTCAGTCCTTCCCCTTGTTTATGCTCCCTAAGCCCAGAGCGCACAGAGACCCTCTATTCACACTGTACCTGGTGGCCTGCAAAGAACCAGAACCTTCCCCTCCTCACCCCGGACAGCCCATTAAGTCAGTTGGCATGGAGCCACTTAGTAAATTCGTATAATCTACACCCCATAATAACACGTGAGTTATCAAGTAAAGATGGACTTACATGCAGAACTCTAGGAAGAACTCTGACAGTCAAAGAAAAAAGAAGCAGAACATTTTAGGAAAAGTCCAAGCTTAGATGAAGCCCCGTTAGCATTGTGCTTTGCAGTCAGCTTTGTGACAGTGAGACCTGTTTACTGAAGAGGAAAGAGGAAAGATCTCCAGGATGGTTAAGGGTGGGGAGTCTCCCCAAAGCACTGTCACAGAACTGTGCAGCAGGTTGTGTGTGGTATGGCTGCTATGGAGCTATTAGGGGAAAGCTGGCCCATGGCACCTGCTTCAGCAGGACAGGGTGAGCTATACATACTCTTCAGTAGGGCTAAAGGCTTATTTTGAAAGAATCTGAAGAAAATGCTAAAATTGGGAAAGCTGAAGTGTCCCCTGTATTCCCAGCTGTGGGACCTTTAGTGATCTAAGACTGCAAATGGATGATACGGAACGGCTGAGTGACAGCAGCATAACACACGTCACCAGGCATGAGGGCCCTGCTCTGCCAAGCTGCGGGCCATGTGTGTGAGCGAGAGGACCAGGCTCAGGCCCTGGACCTCAGCAGAGAGTATTAGACAGCACGAAGCTGAACCCTGGTGTGGCAGAACACTGCCAGGTAGGAAGAGCTGGAGGGCGTACTGAGCAGGTCAGCCTGGAACTGCACCAGATCACAGTGGAAACAGCTGCCTGTATCGGAGCCAAATCCAGAAGAAGCACAATGTGAAGGAGAGACATCTTTGTTGGGCAGGTGGGCTCAGACCAGGAATGCCTTGATCTTTCAGTTAGAGAGGCAGATGAAATCTGTGACTTTTGTTTCTATCACAGGTAACGAAACACAAGCTAAGAGACCTCTGCTCTGCACTGTTTCCTTTCCAGTGAGACCCAGAGCAGAGCTGCTGCACTTGCCTCCCTGCAAGGTTGGCCTGGAATTGAAAAGAGGGCCAGCCTAGCCACTTAGTCCCTCTCAGTCTGTATGTCTCCAGGTGCCACAGGGCCTCAATGGACAGCAGGATAAAATGAGTATGTTCCAGAATAGGCTCCTCTGAGCAGTTTGTATGCAGCCAGGTCCATGGTGTGTGTATGGGGGTGGGGAGATATTCAGAAGAAACCCACTACAAGTCTTCCAGCAGAAAGCACCCAGCTGTGTTCCAAAGAAAGGGCTGCTGCCTCAGAAAGGAGGCCCAGCCATAGGGCCTGGCAGTCCCATTCTTTTCCCTCTGACCTACATCTGGTCAGCCCTGGTCCAACACAGAGTTCACACAGCAGTCCAAGAATGAGGAAGCCCAGTCACAGTAAAGGAAGCCTAGGTCTAGAGTAGTTGGGGCCCCTATACAGCCACATCAGAGAGACACCCAACCCCTAAACCCCACCAACCTATCGAAGGAGGTTCGCTCCCTAGGTTCCACTTCCATCAGCCCACACTAGCACCTAGAGGGTATCTTTAAGCTACAAGTCTCCTAAGAAAAGTCTCCTGGAGCCCATTCTCAGGTCCCTTACATTCAAGGGCTCTGGCTGACTCCCACATGTCCTGCGTGTGTGTATGTGCGCGTGCCCTGGCAAGAAGCTCCAGTGCGTGTCAACATGTGGGTCTGCTTTCAATTGTGCTGGAACAATCCTACCTGATAAACAAAAACAGATCCAAAATAACCTTTGGCAAGAAGCATGTTTTTAAAAGAAAGAGAAGGTCCGAGTGAACTGGCAGGAGCAGTGCTTAGGCAAACAAGCATGGTAGAGCCAAGCACCAGCACATCAAAAGCTTCACAGGGCTCCCTATGGACCTTGGCCATGGTCATGGGAAGGAGGCTTGAGCAACCCACTCCTGGCCTTTACAGCTTGGCCACCTGCTTCCCACCACTGGCTCCTAAAACTTCACATGGGGCCACAAGGTCAGGTATTGACTTGGAGCCTGAAGGCTAGAGCTCCGCTCGCAGCAAGAGAGGAAGAGGCTCTACCAAAATTCCCCTCTACTAGATACTTCCAGTAAGGTCTTGTGTTCTCAGGGCATGTTCACTGGCCTGGGTATCTCCTGATAGAAAGAGGTTTGGCTGGGAGCCACCATGACTCAGTGGAACTCAGCAACTTACCACACACCCCTGAGCTATAAACAGCAGAGAAGCAGAAGGTCCAAGCTGCCAACCCCAGACCTATGACCCACCCCAGAGTATAAAGCCCAGTATAAGCCACAAGACACCTGATTGCCTACTTCAGAGGATATTGACCTGTCTTTAGAACACAGCTTTAGCAAATCAGGTTACTGAGAGATCCAGAGCAAGGGTTCTACAGCGCTGACCAGAAAGAAGGATGGCTTCTCATTGCCAAGTCCTTCAGGAAGATATAACTGAACCATATCAAGCATTGGTCTTCAACATAGGGTTCTACAGCAAAATTCTTTAGGAATTTCATGTGCCAGGCCCAAATCCCTTTCTTTCTGGGATTTTAGAATCTCCAAGAGGCAGATCTCTGTACACCCACATCTTCATCTGCTGTGACACCCCTGCCCCTCCCCTACATGCAGTTTCTAGGATATATTGCTCAAATTGATGGATGGAAGTGGTCACCCTATAGCAGAGTCTGAGCTAAGACTGAGGGTGACTTCAGGGTCTGCAGAGTCCAAAGCTAACAACTGCCAAGAATTATTGTAGGGCTGGGTCCTGCCCAGGAACCCACATAGCAGCTGGAGAGACCAATGTTACGGCATTAAGAGTGCTTCAAACCTTGTAACAATCACAGGAGTTACAGCTATAGGTGGAAGACACATGCACACTGGAGTAAAATCTACATGTAAAATATGGGATCTGACTTCTTACACCTGATTTCTCCTTGCCTGTCAAGGGACAAGAAGTGCCTGGTTTTGGTGTCTGAGAAAGAACAAGTAGGCTTGTGCATCAGTGTCATAGCGGAGGCCAGGAGAACTAACGTGCTGTGTCTACAGAGCACTGGTAGAGAAGACGGTAGCCCCCAAGAAAAGGACAGAACCCCATTTATGCATGCACAGGAGGCCACAGGCCACAGGAGGTACACCAAACAACAGGCCATGAGTGTTTCTCTGAGAAGGGCACACAGGGAAAGAACCAAAGACTGGCAGCTGCCACAGAAAACAGCTGGAGGGAAGGCCAGGAGCCACGCTCATCACCACAGAGCAAGGCTGCCACTTGCAGAGCAGCCCCAGCACAGTGCGGCCCAGAGACTGGGCTATCTCATGCTAAGCCTCAGCTGTGCAGAGCGCTAAAGGGGTCAGGCTAGCCTGTAGACAGCACACAAAGGCAGTGGGTGGCTGTAGCGCTACCAAAACAGGGGGGGCCCACCAGAGGTCTCCCCAGCAGAGAATGGTTTTCCAGGACCTGAGCTGGGTGAGGGCACAAAGGGGAGGTAATGGAGACATGGGAGAGTAGAACAAAAGTTCCTCTTTTTCTGGCTCTTTATATTTTTTCTTCCATAAAAGCCCCACGAGAACCAGATGAATGTTGGCTCACTGTAAAGGGTTAGACACCAATTACACAGACTAAAACGTGAAAGCTCTTTGTGCTCCCTAAATTCCACTGTCTCTCACTCCCCCAAGCCCAAGATAGCCACTGCTCACCCTGTGCTGTCTCCTTCCAGATCTTCTCTGATGCATTTGCAGACTTAGTGCATGTATAAACCGAGTCAAGTTCTATGGTGTTCTGAAACCTGCTTCTGCACCTGGCTTTGCATTATTCCAGCTATTCAGACTCTTTACTGCAGGCCTTCGGCCAGTCTGACAAGTCTCTACTTTCATCTATCACTTGCCTCCAGCAGTGGGCTTTGCACAGGTTGTCCATTACCATGATGTCATTAGTACCTGATCTGTATAGGCTTTCCCTCCACACTTATGACCACGGAGACTGATATGGACTATGTTTGCTGTTGGAAAGTAGCAGGTGTGTGTATGGGGGTTGGAAAGCAACGTTGACTTCTACCCACTGGGTGCTGGCAGCACCCCTCCCATTTGTGATGGCCCGAAGTCCCTCCAACATTCCGGGAGTCTGCTTAGCTGGGGTTGGGGAGTATAGGCAGACAATGGTGAACATTGGCTATGTAGCCATGGGCAAATCTGGCTTCCCTTCTGGCGATGCATCTGCCTGTCCACACTACTCATCCCTGCAACATTCTAGGAATAGCCCAGGAAGGGGTGGCCAGCTTTCCCAGGAGGGTTGTTGGCTGGAAAGTACCTGCTGTGGATCTATGCTGTCTACCATGGTTTTCCCCAACCCCAGGCAAGCAGACTCCCGGAATGTTGGAGGGACTTCGGGCCATCACAAATGGGAGGGGTGCTGCCAGCACCCAGTGGGTAGAAGCCAAGGTTGTTGCTAAACCTTCTATGGCCTAGCGTTGAGGACAGAAATGGCCACATATTGAAGAGGAAAGGCCTGCTCTTGTCTCAGCACCTGAAGGGTTAAGCAGCCTTGCTGCCCAGGCTGCCTGCCTGTCTGCCTGCCTGCCTGCAAGGACTGCATTAAGCAGGCCAGGAGATGGGCCCTGTTGCCTGCTCGCCAGCCAGCCAGCCGTATGGTTTGCATTAGCAGTGCTCTGCTTGGCAGCGTTCCCTCTGGCAGCCTGCCTTCCCTCCCTGCCCCTCCATTCTCCGCCCCAGCTCAAAAGAAAATACCAGGATCCACATATAAAACTAGCGCACTCCCCTCCTGTCTCTTACCCCAGTCTTGAATCAAACAAGCTTTTAAACTCCTGACCTTCCGCCCAGGCACCCCGGTTTGTTTCACAGTGGCAGCAGCAGAGGAGGAGGCAGGAGGCTGGGAAGCAGGGGGCTGCCCTCTCTGTTACCTGGCCCTAGCAGGCAAGAGTTGCCTCTCTCAGGGGTCCCCAGAAGCACCCCCTCACCTTTCAGAATGGGGATAGCTCCTGAAGCAAGAACAAGAAGTGGCTGGGAGCCTGAGATACCAAAAGCAGCCCTATTGGGTCCTCTATGGTTATATTTTTACAACTTTCCTGATCATCTCATGCTAAGAGCCTGAGTGCAGGCAGCTTGGATCCACTGACAGATACAAAATTATCCCAAACTTTGAGCTACAACTTGTCTGTTAGCTTGCATCCTAGAACCCACCAAGTGGGGGTCCTCAATGACCTCTACTTTGTTGAAACCTAAGCCACAGCCCTGGCTATAAGCCCCACTCATTTCCAGGCCTTCAGGGATCTTTCTTAGCAAGGGTACTGTGACCCTGCAGTAACTCAGCCTAGAGGTCTGAGGTCATCTGTAGCATGTCTCTCCCTTACCATTCCTAAGCTCTGACCCTCACCAAGCCCTGGAAAGCCCACCTCCTCAGTACTTTCAAGGCTCACTGGACTGCTATCCCATGGTCCACAGCAACTTGAGCTCCTCTCACTATGAAGTAGCCTGGAGGCCTGTAAATGTGGCCTCAGCAGCGCAGGCTCCCTCAGACTCAGGATGCCTGCTTGACCTTGTAGGCATCTGTGTACATGTGTGTACATGTGCCAGAGGGTGAAGCCAGCAGCCAGTAAGATCAGTGGTACCAAAGCAGCACAAGCCAGCTTGGTCCTCAGCACCGTTTCCATATTTGATGTCTCCACAAATGCTGTCCTGAACAACCAACCCAGGAAGAGGCTGTGCCACAGTTGTGTGCCGACACTTCAGGGACTCACAAGGCAGGCCTAGACTCTTGAGTGACCCTTGTTCAGACTCAGCTCATTTAAATACTCTGAACAGGACAAAAATCCCCAAACTCTGAATGGACAGAATTTAGTTTTTAAAAGACTATGTTATAATGGAGTATTTTATCAAAGTTTCAAATGAAAGAAGGCAAGTGTCCCTGCTTCAATACGGCATCTCACTTGCTTGTTCCCTGTGATTATTACAAGTTGAAGCCTGTGAATAATTACAGCAATATTTACAGTGCTTTTATTGTTCTTTTATTTTTATTATTTTTATTTTTTAAAGAAAGAATGTAAGTATTCAGTTTAAGTGGTGCATTGGCTTTCCAAATACACAGGAAACAACTTTCCTTTCAGGAGAAAAACAAAAACAAAGGTCCCAGCTGAGCCCCAGAGTGATACCAGGCAGAGAGGGGCTGAGCCCAGACTGCAAGTGTAGCTTAGTGGGTTGCACTGGAGAGCACCAGCAGCTCCCTCCATCTCTTAGCCAGTAGGCTGGTTCCCCAAGGTGAAGTAAGAGGGTGCTGGCATAGTACCTCCTGGGTCATGGAACCCTGCTGGGCTGAGTCCCAGCCTCTTCCCAGGGATCACTGAGTGGTTGGGTCCCTTGAATCATGTAAGACTTCTAGCCTATTCTCAAAGACAACTCTCCTGCCCGTATCACCTCAGCTAGTCACTCAGTCCTCTGCACTGAAGAGGTAACTTCTGACAACAGCTCTGACTTGGCCAGCTCCTGCACACAGCAGGAGGTCACAGTGTGCTGAATGCACACCATGGGCACTGAATAAAGTCAGTCTTTCCTTTCGCTGCCCACCACAGCTCTGCAAAGCAAACTGCGAGTCCTCTCAGCAGACAGGAGCTGAGGCTAAGCCATTAGGCTGCACAGGTACAGTGCTGGCACAGGCACCAGGTGGTCAGAGCCTCTCTAAAGCACAGCTCTCATAAACTGCTTCATAAGAGTCTCCTTAGACCCGTGCTTCTCAACCTTTCTAACGCTGCGGCCCTTTAATACAGACCCTCATGGTGTGATGACCCCCAACCACAGAATTATTTTTGTTGCTATTTTATAACTGTAATTTTGCTACTATGAGATTAGTAATGCGATGGTCTTAGGTATCCTCCTCAAGGGGTTGCTACCCATAGGTTGAGAACCTCTACCTTAGATGCTCTCACTATTCAACACATCTATTCCTTGATTCCAGCTGATTGGAATTCAGGAACTGTGATGTGACCTTGAGTTTTTACAAGCACAGAGCTCCCTACTATTCCTACATGCAATAAATGTTGGCTTAGGGCCTGCTGGGCCTCAAATTTCAATACCAAGAAAGGACGAGAATGATATCTCTGTTTGTGGGATTTACTCTACATAGGGTAGGAGGCCTTCCTAAAGGGCAGGTGGGTCCTGGAGAGCTAGAGCAACAAGCTCATGCTATGGTCACACGTGACAAAGGGAGACTAGGAGAAGCAGAGGTGTTCAAAGGCCTGGAGACCACGTGGAGCCTTCAGAACTGCTCTCTAGAGCCTACTTTCTGACTCAGCTCCCCCGGAGCCTCCTCCACTGACCTTTCCAATAACTCCTTCCTGTTTCTGCTCTTTGGTAGTTATAATCTACAAAGCAGGCCAGCTCCCAACCTGCTGCTGAGGAAGCCTCCTGTGTCCATCAGCAACTTTAGGCACGCCTCACTTTAGGTGAGGGCCCAACCATTCCTGATGCTGAGCAGAGCACTTTGCCCTCTTCCTAGTTCAGCAACAGTGCACACATCTGAAGGGCAAGACTAGATGCTTCCCACACGAAAGGATAAGGGACACTCCAGCCACTACAGCCCCCCCCCCAGAGCTGGTTATATTCAGTGGCCCACCCCAATGTGAGATGGGGCAGTGACATCTGGGGGAGGGCAGCACTGGCTTCACAGAGGCAACCAGAGTTGGCTTGGACCATACCAGGCCACGGCTTGGTATGTAGCCAGAGCTCACTTCTAATTCAGAAAGATGGCCAGATGCTGCACAGACCAGATGCTGCTAGGTACCACACAGCACTCTGCCTGCACTGGGCACAGTCCAGCACTAGATGGCTGCTGGCCAACTCAGCAGAGCTGTACCAAGGCTACTTCCACCTGGTCCCCAATGCCTGGCTACCACTCACTTCTCAACAGACAACCCACTTCAGGTGTCAAACCATAGTCCTGCTAGCTCACATTTTCCTTGGTGATACATCATATGTCATAGCTGAAGGAGGGCATGGTGGCCCCCAGGCTATGGTGCAAAGGTTGTGGTGAGCCCTTATCCACCACACTTCAGAATCCACCATGACCTAGCCTGAGTCAGAGCTTTCCTGGCCACCTTCCCTACCAAGGGAGGGGAACAATGGTAGAAAGGACAAGTGCCTTCAGGCCCATCTGGATGTTGTCCTCACCAGGAAGGTAGCCTAGACTCCAGAGGAATGACACTGGTGGTCCAACAATGACATGCATACTTGGGACCTAGACTCTATGCTCTGGCAGGGCATGATGCCCAGTTATATTAGCATGGCCCTCCATAAATGTTATTTCTGATCAAATCACTTTCCTGACCTAGAAACAAAAACTAACTTGGTCTAACTCAAAGCCTGTACAGGATAGCAGGGCACACAGATCCAATGACTACTTGCGAGTTTGTGAGGTTGCCCAGGCTGGTAAGTTACCAACAGGCAGCTCCAATAATAGATATCCACTTAAGTGACCAGACTCTCCTGCCATCTGCTTATTGGTATCCACTGGGTGAAGCCCTTCCACCAGCAGGAGAGGGCAGAAACAGGAGCATCTTGTGGTGCCCACAATGGCAGCCCTGACCTAACCTAGGCACTGAGGTGCGTGAGTGGGATCTGTTGACCCATTCATTATCATGATTTTTTGTCAACTTGATACAAACTTATACTTGAGAAGAGAGGATCTCAATTGAGGAATCACCTCCATCAGATTGGTCTGAGGACATGTTTGTGGGACATTTTCTTGCTGATTGATGTGGGAGGAGCCGATCCCACTGTAGGTGGTATTGCCTCTGTACAGGTAGGCCTACATTATATTTAAAAAGTTAGCTGTACAAGCCAGGGCAAGAAAGCCAGTAAGCAATGTTTCTCCAAGGTTTCTACTCCAAGCTCCTCTTGTGGCTTCCCCTAATGATGGGCAGTAACTTGGAAGCTAAATAAACCCCCTCTCCTGCAAGCTGCTTTTGATCAAGGTTTTATCACAGCAACAGAAAAGTAAACTAGAACAGCTATGCAATGCTCGCACGCTTATCTGAGGATGGCGACATGAATGCTTTTATGATGATCCCAGGTGTGGGATATGGGGCGGCTTCAGTTGTCCACAGGTCTTACCTATAATTTTAATTGTCTTTCACACTTTACCAGGGGTATGGTTTAGCCAGCTGCAAAAAGTTTAATTCTGGGGACTGTGGAGAGGGGTATAAATGCCAGAGCTGGTGCGGAGGTCTGAAGAAGGAAGAGGCTGCTGCTTCCCCGGAGCTGTTGCTGGTTTGCTGGGCTGCTGGATATCCTGACTACTGAGATTGGTATTGCCCCAAGGAACCCCACAACCGTAAACAGCAGGAAGTAGTTAAAAGAGACCTACATCCCTTTCCCCTCTAACCTTCTTTCTCTCCTACCTAGTCTTTGAGGGTTGGAAGGAATAAGGGTTGGAAGGGAGGTAGAGGCATTAGGTACAGTAAAATAAACTAGAGCGAGTGAAATAAAATAAAGCACTGGCTACTACAGTGCTCCTCACTGTACAGCAGGCAGGTGAAGTGAGCTGCCAATTCAGGAAGTGCAACCCAGGCAGCATGGCTCTACAAGCTCTGACCGCTCTTACACACTTCCCCTCAGCAGAAAGGGTGATGGAAATCATGCACTCAGACTGTAGTGGGCAGAGGATGGCACATGACTCCCAGTCCACCTAGGCAGGGCTCTCACTGGCAGGAAGCCATCAGGTAGGGCAGTACCTGCTTTGGCAGTTTGATTTTATTTGTGGTCTCAGACCTAGAAGTTGATAGATATTTTGGAGGACTAACAACAAGCCTGGGACCCGACAGGGCTCTCACGCCCACAGGGCTGGGCATAAGCAGCCTTGTGGATGGTTCCATGAATGGACTGCCTAGCAGAGGGCAACACTGCTCCAGGCTTGTAGCTGCCACATCTCCCAAACTGGGACCTCTGCCCAGACTTGGCTTGCCCTGAACAGAATCCTATGCACTCAACTCCCAAGGCAGCAGGGGGGACCTACACTTGTAAGACCAGGCCCCTCATAGCTTCCTTTGGAGCCCTGTGGGCCTCTGTACCTGAGGGTAGACTGTCAGGCCATAAAATTGTAGCCAGAACAAGCCTGTCACTTGGCAAGAAAAATCCCTTGCTTCAACTGCAGACAGACTGCTGTCCAAAAAGGACAAAACTTGGAAGCAGGTAAGTTGACAGCCTAGCTCTGCCAAGACGGGGTAGGCAAGTCCTTCATAAGTCCTGCCTTACAGTCAATGTCTGTCAGAGAAACGGGGCCAAACAGCTGAAGATTGATGCTGTAATGTATGGAGAGAAATTGGGAACTGTCCAGGCAGCCACTGGTATGTCATTTCTTAGTTTTGGAAGCTGCTGGCCCTGCACTTCCTGTATAATCAGATATATTTATCCCTCTCAGGTCTCTGATGTGGTTGAAGACTAGATAGCTAGAGTTTTATAGTTAAATTTTGAGTTGTTTAGGAATTAAGAGGGTGTTCTGGATCTCAGAAGACGATTTTAAAATTGTGATGCGGGTTAGGATGGAAGCTGAGTTGGATATAGAACTTTAAACTCATGGAGATGGTTAGATAGTAGAATGTTAAAGTCAGGTGCCAAATACGTATGGACTGGACACTGGGAATGTATGCTAAGCCTTATAATTCTCATAATTGTGGCCTAATTATTTCTGTTGTTTTGTATTGTATTTGTTGTTATAAGAGAAAGAACCATTTGTTGAAAGGGGGAGCTGTTGGGGGAAAAAAGATATACTTAAAAAAAAAAGGAAGTGGATGAGGGGTTGAGGGGGAAGAGGGTGGGAGGGTGGGACTGGAGGAGGGAGGAGGGAGGAGGGAGGAGGGAAGGGATTGTGATTGAGATGTAACATGAAGAAATAAAAAAATAAAAATAAATATGAAAAAAATTGTAGCCAGAAGAAAGGGAGACCTACTCATATAGCACTGGAGGAATATGGGCCCCACAGAGGTGCCTGTTGGGAACAGTGTGTTAAGTTGCAGCTGACACTCAGGCTGATACGGTGTGACAACTATTGGGACAGAGGGGTGACAAGGCCTTCAGGATTTCCACAGGAACAACACTGGGACAAAATGCTGAATGTGACTTCAGATGACAGCACAGAACCTTCCTCCTTGCCACCTTCCCTGTGAGATTAGCCTCCTACCCTCACCTATCACTGCCATGTTCGGCCATGTCCTGCTAAGACCACAGGACCTTATAACTTCACCACAAATGGGACTCACATTCTTAAGACAGAAAGTAAGTCACCGGCCAAGGTTTCATGAGCCAGCGTGTCCTGGATTGTTTGGTATATAAAGCTCAGAGCAACACCTGAGCTGCAATTCTCTAAGAACCAAGCAAAAAGTATTATGGGGTGGAGAGGGGAGACAAGAGTCAGGGTTTTATGTGAAGTTGATGGCAGAAACAGATTTAATAACAATGACAGAGAAAGCCAGCTCTACCCACAAACCCTCTACAGGCATATTGTGTAGATCTTGCCAAGTCATCATGGACTAGCCAAGGAGGAAACAATGGCTCTGTGATGTGATGTAACTGTCCCACTGAGTAGACAGAAAAGACTCAAATACAGTCCATTTGTATCCAGAGCCTGATCTGCAAAGTAGGTTGCCCCTCCCATTTTTCCTGCCCAACAGCTACTCTTGTACTATTGACAAGTCCCAGCTTTCTCAGAGAACTCCTCTAAAGTCCTTCAGCTCTAAGGTGCTCATGTGCTGCTGCTTGGGCTTACACTACTGACAGCTGAAGAGAAGGCTCTGCTCCTGTCACTCGGCATGCTTCTGGATGAGGAGCAGATGTTTTCGCCTGGAAGGCGTGAGATGTGGCCCTCACAAAATCCAGTCCTGAGGTAGGTAGTTCCCAGAAGCCTGCAGAGCTCAGTCTCCACTTCTAGGCCCCTCCCCTACCTCTGTCCTCTTTCTTGTGCCTCTCCAGGCCTGCCAGTTGACAATCTTTCATAACCTTCCGTGTCCAAGCATTCATTATCTCCTCCCTCTCTTCAGTGTCTGACAAGGAAAAAAGCTGGCTTTCCTGGCCTACCTTCCCAAGCCCCAGGACTCCACTCAACTTTCTCTCCACTGACAGAGGGGGGGAACCCTCCCTATCATACTGGCCTTCTGGGATAGAGTAGCATTAGGGACTAACCATAGGAGTATGGCATCTCAGGTCTGAAGGGAAAAGTAGGAAGATGGATGTATGGCACAGAGAGGAGGCTTTATATTACAGAACTGAGCTACATCTGCAGAGGGGTCTCCCAAATCTCCTGACAAGACTGATTCAGTTCCTACCTCACTTGAGCCTACTACACTGAGAGCAGCAGGCAATCTTGAGAGGCTCTGGATATGACATTGAGGCTGAAGAGGCAGTCTCGGGAAGCTTGCAATGTGCCATGCCATGCAGAGCACTGCAGACATTACCCTGAGGACCATAGATCTAGACAGCAGGCCAGAGATGGACACAGACAGCTGGCTGTAAAAGGCCTTTCTGTCAATGCTGAGTGGAGTAAAGAAGTGAAGCAGGAGGCAGGGTGAGGTGAAGGAGTGGTGGCAGTGGCCTCAGTGGGTCTGAGGAGTCTAACCCTGAGTATAGCCAGGGCTGTGTGGCCACCACACCAGGGCTGATCTTCTCAAAGGGCAGCCCTACAGTTCTCTCCTGACTGTTCCAGTTGCTACACTGCCTCTCTCCTGCTCTGCTGCTCCACCAGAGCCAGCAAGGGTCTCCAAGCCCATGCACCTGGCCCCCCAGGCACACGCAAACCTGATAACAGACTCTGCAAATCTCCACTGACAAAGCCAACTCATGAAAGCATTGAATTCACAGGGAGCCTGCCTTCCAGCATGGCTCTTCTAAAGCACAAAGCAGTTAGCAATGGACTTTTTCTCCTATTGCCCACATATTTTGTAGGGCCCACCCTGGGTCTACTCCTGAGGACAAATGGAAAGCTAGGAGGTCAGCATCAATGAGGTCAGCATCAATGAAGACAAAAGCTCAGAGACAAATGCTGCCCTGGCATGCTGAGTGCCAGGCTGAGGTCTCACAGGCCCAGGTCGGGGTACTAGCTCTCCAAAGGAGAAAAAACCTGCAGAGAACCTCAGAGACAATTAGCAGAGTACACCAAGGGTAAGCTAAGAAAGGTGGGTGGAGTTGGGCTCAGTGGTGCAAGCCTTTAATAGCAGTGCTTGAGAGGCAGAGGTAGGCAGATTCTGAGTTCAAGGATAGCATGGTGTACACAGTGAGCTCTAGGCCATAGGGCTACATAGTGAAACCCTGTCTCAAAAATATTTTTTTTAAATTTAAAAAAGAAGTAGTAGTAAAGGGAAGTCTTGGAAGTGAGGAAAACAATTCTTCCCAGATGTTATAATTTTGAACACCTTGTGACCACAAGGCCAAGGGAAAGGTAGAAACAACAACACCCTGTGGTGTTGAAGGTTTTCCTATTCTTCTCTGGGGCTAAACAAGTCTAAACATGACACCCTAAGGAATGTGCTATCAAATTCTGACTCTCTACGTGTTTCATAAAAGAAATAAGTACCTAAGTATGTCACTAATGCACCTCAGCATTACCGCAGCATTGGCTGGTCTCAGCTGGCCACAGCTGTGTGCAAAGCATGTCTGTCTTTGGTAAGTCCTTCAGTAGTCCTTAGAGACCAGTATCTTTAAGCCAGGCCACATCATGTTCACCTCTCCGAACCCACAACAAGAGTTCTACATATGACACCAAAAAGACAAAGATGTCAACTCAGACACTGCCACTCCTAGTGCAGAAGCCTTGCCAAGCCTACCCCAATCCTCCCATAGTCCTACTCCACAGCCCTGAGCAACTTGCCTGGGCCCAAAGTATAGAAGTATAGCCAGGTATAGGTTTTCTGCAGGCCTAGCATGCTCTTTCCCAGGTTGTGGCTTTGACAGTTTCTGGTATTACAACCTAGTAGCCAATCACTACCTACAATCCCCAGACAAAATCTCACCAGAGGATGCCCCCAACTTGTCTGACCAAGATAGCCAGAAGGCCTTGACTCAGGATGTTTACTGTTTAAACCTCCCTGGAATCTAAATGAGATTTCCCCCATCCCCCATCATTTACTCCTTGTTCCCCAACATTTCCTCACTCAGCTAATCAGCCCCAGCTGGGAATGGACATGGCAGCAGAAACAGGCCAAGGTATGGCCAGGGAATGCACTGTTTATTTAGAATGGCTGTGTCCTGCCTCCAAGGGAGTTCACGCGGTCAGACTTGTCTGCATCTATTACTGAAATCTGACAAGGATGGCACTGTGCTTTGGAAGAAGGCCACAGTTTATGATGCCTTCATGCTTGACAGGGTTGACAGGCACTGGCCACCACCAATCATAGCCAGTGGAGGGGTGAAAGGTCAAGAGACTGGGACTCAGGCTCTGATGTGAGCTTCTGTACACTTGCAGGCTATGAGGGCCTCTGAAGAGAATTCCAGCATGCCCACAGTTTCTGGGCACGTGACAGGCCTCACTTACGGAGAGGACACCACCAGCCCCATCCCAGGCCAGTTTTCTGGCTCTGTGCTCAGAGCTGTCATAGTTTTTGAATATATGTGTTAATATATTACTATATTTTGATTATTTATTCAACTAATTAAAATTAGTATAAAATACTGTATAGTATATACATTAATTATAGTATTTAAAAAGATAGTACACATTTGTAGTCAAGAAGGACTATTGTTTCCTATGTGTAGTATCCTAGCCCAGAGTTTTTTCCTCCCATGTTGTCAGGCCTCTGCCCCTTCCTGTCCAGGGATGTTGCTACTACAACAGTCTCTGACATGTAGGGGTATGCCATGTGCACCACAGGGATCTGTGCCATTCAACAAGAGGGGTCCCATACATCCTTCCTCAACAAATTCACCCCCACCCCAGCTTCTGAGATGCTTGACTGGGTCCACCAGACACACCTTAACATTCTCAACAAAAGGATGCCCCCCAGTGCAGCTGTGCTTTATCAACAGCCATCTCCCAATCTCAGCACCTTGGCAGTCTAGAGAGTCCAAGAAGCTGTGAATAACCCACACCCTAACAGTTCTTCCATGACTCATTCCTTGCTCCTCACACCTCGCTGTAATGGAGTTAGATTCCTTTAATGAATATGTGGGGGCTTCTGAAGGATAGTCTCTTAAAAGGAGGCATATGACTTGTGGGAAACACTTGGAAGCACACATGGTCCTGGGCAACCAGTGAGAGGGCACTCTGTATAAGAAGGAAAGTCCGGGAAACTGAAAAAGGGCTTTGGGCTTGGCATTCCTTCTTAGTGCTGCCTTACTTCAAAATACTCTAGCTAAAGATTGCAGTCTAGGTGGGTGGAGCCCAGATTGGACTGAGGCAAGGTAAAGCCCTATAAGTTGGGACCCAGGAGAGATGTGCAGACAGCAAGCACCCTGCTGAGGAGCATGGCTGCAGGGACCACAAGAGAGCACCCTGCTGAAGGGCCTGGCTATAAAAAGCCTAGGAGCATGCAATTCCTATCAAAATACCAACACAAGTTTTTACAGACCTTGAAAGAACAATTCTCAACTTCATACGGAATGGAACAAAAAACTCAGAATAGCTAAATCAATCCCGTACAATGAAAATACATCTGGAGGTATCACCATCCCAGATTTCAAGCTATACTGCAGAGCAATAGTAATAAAAACAGCATGGTACTGGTACAGAAACAGACCAGTTGATCAATGGAATTGAATTGAAGACCCAGAAATAAACCCACACACCTATAGTCATTTAATTTTTGACAAAGAAGCCAAACCATACAATGGAAAAAGGAAAGCATCTTCAACAAATAGTGCTGGTCTAACTGGATGTCAACATGTAACAGAATGCAAATAGACCCATATTTATCACCTTGCACAAAACTTAAGTCCAAGTGGATCAAAAACCTTAACATAAAGTCTGACACACTAAATCTAATAGAAGAGAAAGTAGGGAAAACCCTCTAACTCATCGGCATAGGTGACAACTTCCTGAACAGAACATCAACAGCTCAGGACCTAAGACCAACGATCAATAAATGGGACCTCATGAAACTGAAAAGCTTCTGCAAAGCAAAGGACACTGTCATTCGAACAAAACGGCTGCCAATAGATTAGGAAAAAATCTTCACCAACCCCACATCTGACAGAGGACTAATATCCAAAATTTACAAAGAACTCAAGAAATTAAATGCCAAGAAACCAAATAATCCAATCAAAAAATGGGGAACAGAGCTAAACAGAGAATTCACAAAAGAGGAATCTAAAATAGCTGAGAGACACTTAAAGAAATGCTCAACATCCTTAATCGTCAGAGAAATGCAACTCAAGATGATTCTGAGATTTCATCTCACTCCTGTCAGAATGCCTACGATCAAAAACTCAAAAGAAGCCGGGCGGTGGTGGCGCACGCCTTTAATCCCAGCACTTGGGAGGCAGAGGCAGGTGGATTTTTGCGAGTTCAAGGCCAGCCTGGTCTACAAAGCAAGTCCAGGACAGCCAGAGCTGTTAACCAGAGAAACCCTGTCTCGAAAAAACCAAAAAAAAAAAAAAAAACTCAAAAGAGCATATGCTGGCAAGGCTGCAGAGAAAAGGGAACACTCCCACATTGCTGGTGTGAGTGCAAACTTGTACAACCACTATGGAAATCAGTCTGGTGATATCTTAGAAAACTTGGAATAGCTCTACCTCAAAACCCAGCCATACCACTCCTGGGCATATATCCAAACGATTCCTCATCAAACCACAAGGACATCTCCTCAACTATATACATAGAAGCTTTATTTGTAATAGCTAGAAACAAGAAACAACCCAGATGTCCCTCAACCGATGAATGGATAAAAAAAGAAAAAGAAAAACAACTGTGGTACATTTACACAATGGAATACTACTCAGCTATCAGAAACAAGGAAATCATGCAATTTGCTGCCAAATGGATGGAACTAGGAAAGCTCATCCAGAGTGAGCTAACCCAGACCCAGAAAGATACACCTGGCATCTATTCACTTATAACTGCATTTTAGCCATCTAGCACAGGATAACTATTCCACAACCAACAGATTGAAAGGAACAGGAACATAGACTTTGTTATCTGTTAGTGAGGCACTTTGCCCTAGTGGAGCTGCATAGGCCCCCAGTGCAAAAGGAAGCTCTTAGTCCTCATATGGCTGCTGAACTGAAGGGGGCTGATATGTAGGGCACCCCACACTGGAGGAGTAGGACAGGTGGGAGATGTGGGAGGGGTGGAGGGAGGGGACTGTGATAGAGATGTAAATTGAAATAATGAATAAACATTAAAAAAAAAAAAAGCCCAGGAGCCTCAAAAGATGGAGGTTTGGGCTGCAAGAACAGCACCCTGCTGAAGGGTGTGGCCAGGGTCCTCAAGAAAGCCCTAAGAGCCTCCAATTAGAGCAGCTCCCTACTTAAGGGTGTGGTGGCAGAGCCCAAAAGGAAGGAGAGCACTGGAGAGATGGAGGTGCAAAGCGGACGTGAGCCAAATGCTGGTGCTGAGGAAAAGGCCAGACTTCAAGCAGAAATGTGCTAACCATCCCTTAGGCTGCACCAGCCCTGAGGTGGTAAGAATCGGGCAGTCAGGCCTCCGCACTTAAACCAAGACCAGCTGAGGAGACAGGAAGCAGAGGCTGAGAAAAGGCCACGGAAAGGGGCTCCTGCCACAAGTAAGTTCGGGTTGGCCCAAGAGGTGTGGCATAGGACCTGCTCAGAGAAAGTTTGTGAGAACCAGATGCTGACAGCCATAGCAGGAGCAAAGTGGCCTGACGCTACACTGAGTGAATAAGCAAGATGTGAGGTGTGATCATTCGGTGAAGAGACCATGGCCTCAAGTGAGAAATGGCAATGGCCAGCTCCTAGGCACACAATACAGCCCCGCCCCTGAGGCAGCGAGGTTGGGCAGCCAGAGCCTGCGCTGTCAGTCAAATGCAGGAGCCTTGGCCCTAAGGACTAAGCCGTAAGGCACAGCATAAATATTGGCTGACCGAGGAGACCTGGAGCCCAAGATGAAGTAAGGCTGCCATAGCAACGCCAGAACCAGATGACCATGGAGCAACTGCTTCTTGAGGTGTTCCTGCAGAGCGACTGCATGAACCTGTTGCCCTCAATAGACCTATGCTTGAGGATTGGTATCCTTTCTACAGGGTTAGGGTTGGTTGAGTGGTAGGTGTTTATAATTATTAATAAATATAGGTAAAAGTTTCATTTACACTTCACTTTAAGCAGAAAAGAGAAGGCTGCATCTTCCACACTGTACTTGAAAATCTTAGCTAAATATCTAAATACATGACTTACAAGTTCTGCTTTTCCTGACCTGAAGATCACTGACAAGTCATCTGGGGACACAGGCATACCACAGCAAGAGAAGAGTTAGATGAGCCTGCGCCATACACCTGTTACATGCCCGAGTCTACAGGTTAGGGTGTGTATGGGCAAGTTCTGTCTTTGTAAAGGTAAAAAGGGTAGCCAGGGAGGGATCTCAGAGCATGTCCTTGCTCAAATGTCCGTCTGCCTACCCAGGATGAGGAGATGGTCTCACTCCTGCAGCTACTGACCCTGCTGTCAAAAGCCTACCCTTGAATGCCCTGTGGACACCCAGGTCAAAGATCACACTCAACATCCCCCTGTCATACCTCTTTCCTGTCTTTAGCTCCTCTCTCAAGCTGCCAATGTGTCTGCCCAGGGTGTAAGGAGCTAGTTAGGCTGGGCCCATAGGTCTGTCTTGCTGAACACAGGAACTGTTCAGATACTCGGCATCAATTTACTTTCTGTTCCAACTAAGAGCACACAGTCACAACTCTAGTCTTGTTTTTGTTAAATATGCTTTAGTTTATTTTCATAACTTTATGCTTTATTGTGTACAATCTGGCTTTTAACCCCTGGCTTAAAATGGCTTTGACTTATGTGATCTTCAGAGAAAGATCTACACTGGGGGGAAGAAAAGGGAATTTTTATCCACAATTATCCTCAGGAAAGGACAGGGCTTTGCTGCCTGATTCTGACTGCACAAACCATGGAATACTAGGATTTGTAAGAACTCAGGCTTTTTTTTTTTTTTCTCTTTTCCATTTGGGTTCTCTCTGCTTAGGGAATCCTTCCCTCTGCCACCAACCCTTTATATAGGATACAACACTATTCATCCCTGACTCCAGAAAATGCCCCTTCCCTTGCCAGCCACACTGTTCTAAACCAGAGGTGGCACAAGGTACAGGAATTGGACAGCCCTTTCTTACTTAGGACAAGGGCTGCATTTTGGCCTGCTTACTCAGTAACATGCTCATTTTATATACCAGACTGGCTGGACATGGTGCCTGGACATCAGCAGATTATCCTGTGAGGTCTTATGCCAGTTAAGAGTTCCAGCAATAGGCTCTAGTCAGGTTCCCTCCCCCACGTTTTCTTTCAGAGACAGGAACATAGTAAGTTCTCTGGCCTTGGCTTCTTTAGTAGCTGCATTATGGGTGGGTGAACTAGGCCCAATTAAGTAACACCTTCTTAATAAAGTCACTATCAAGACCATTCAGGACATGGTACCAGGAGGAGGAGACAGGGCACTTTCTTGCAGGGCATCTTCTGTAGTCACTAGACTGTAGAGTGATCTGTACTTCTAACAGAGTCAACAACTATACACCAAAACTGTGTGTGATTTAAGATTCTCTTAGTTAAGAAAAAGGTGTGCACGTGCACCCACACACACATACCTCATATATAATTTCAGAGTTAGGGAAGCAAAGGCAGGAGAATTACAAATTCAAGGCTAGCTTGGGGTACAAAGATAATTCCCTACAAAACTGTTGCCAACATTCAGAAATCTTGAACTTTCACCCCACACCCTAGTTTCTTGTACTCTAAAGCTCACCTTATCCCTGAAGACTCAGTTTATTTTAGGAACCCCTTATGTGGGCCACCACTAGCCCACACTATACAGTCACTGTAGTGAGACTAGGTAAAATGGTAGTTTTAGAATCCAGGAAGGAAAACAACAAAGCCAGAGGGTTGAACAACAGATGGTGGCCACCGAGGGGCAGACTACCTCACCCCTCAGGCAGAAGAGGAGACTTGGGAAAGGTCCAGTAGACCCTGATGCCCTGAAACCAAGGGCCTGTCCTCTCTGCTGCTGTAACAGGGGGTGAATGGACAGGGGAGAGTCAAGGCAGGACTGACCTTGAGGGCAGGGATCTCCACACTGTCCCCGAGGCTGATAGTGCCTGAGAGGATGGTCCCAGTCATCACTGTGCCTTGACCCTTGATGGAGAAGCAGTGGTCCACAGACATAAGGAACGGTCCTGAGGGGTCTCTCGTTGGGATGGAAATCTGGGACTTCAGGAGCTGGAAAAGAAATGCTGCTATAAACACCTACAGGTCTAGGGACTATGTCACTGACGTCCTCCAGGGCCACCTGACAAGCTGGTCTAGATCAGAGGACCAATGCTACAAGTTAACTCAGGTAAGAAGAAACAGGGACGTGGTGAGGCCTCCATCCTGCAGTAGAAGCAGCTGTTAGAAGACGCCCAGCCTACGGTCCTCATGTACAGTCCCTGCCTGAGCTCCAAGCTCCAAGATTGTTCATCTGGTTTCCAAGTGCCATACAGATCTTGTCTTCCATGCCACGCCCCATTGCCAGGCACCCACATCAGGAAGACCTCTGCAGAGGTCTCTTCTGTACAGCTGAACCACTTCATCTATCACTACAGTCTACCCCACTCACAAGGTCATGGAGGACTTAAGAGATCTCTAGTAGCTGACATCATGCTTGAGGGAAAGACATGAATGAAGGACAAATGGAGCGAAAACTTGAGGTAAGAGGGCAGACGACTGGCTTCCAGGAGCAGCAGCTTATGCCTGGGGTCCAAAGCAAAGGACTCAGCACATGGAGACTTCCTGCCCTCTGCCAGGCAGGCCCTAACAGAGACCTATGTTAACTCAGCCCTGAGGCTCCTGGGGTCTGGGGTCCACCTTTCCTTCCTGGCTGACTTTCCATATGCAGCAGCACCAACTGGCCAGTCTCCTCAGGTCAGTTATGTGCTCGAGACGCCATCGGAGCCAATCACTGTTTTTTTTTGTTTTGTTTTGTTTTTTGGTTTTTCAGAACAGGGTTTCTCTGTGTATCCTCTGGCTGTCCTGGACTTGCTTTGTGGACCAGGCTAGCCTCGAACTCACAGAGATCCACCTGCCTCTGCCTCCCGAGTGCTGGGATTAAAGGCATGCGCCACCAAGCCCGGTGCCAATCATCACTGTTTTTAAAGAGAGCACAGAGGTCGCCCTGCTCTTTGTATGTCCACTTTATGATTTCATGAAAGAGTAGTAATAATGTGTAAGTTTTCAAGTCAAGAGTAAATGTTCTCAAAGCATTGTCTTGTGATAACAATTCCTTTGGAAAAATAATGGAAACATTCAAAACAGACTTGCTCTGAGATTTACATAGAGGCTCACTCCTTAGAGGAACATACAAACATCTTTCATAGTCAAAATTTTCAAGATTTTGCTTGAATTTCCCCGGGTCCTAGATTCATGTTTTCTGGAACTGACGAAATAATAAGAGCCTCTCCCAGACAACATTTGTTAAGTGTGAAACACAGGCATGGCCGTTACATGGCAGTCACATGTGAACTTAGCTCTGGTGATCTGGGTGCAGGTGACCCCAACATACTCTGACCACAGTCTGGGTCTGAGTTCCCACTGAGATAAGGAGGAAAATGATCTATATTCTTTCTCCTGTTTCCATACTTCCATAAAATAGGAAGTCCAGGCATTGTGTTACACACCCTCAAAGGTTCAGACTAGAAGACAAAGTGCCAGGCCAGCTTCAGCTACTAAATGAGATCCTGTCCCAACAGAAAAGGCAGCAATAGAAGAACTGCCCATACCAATTTATTTCATACAGTGGGGTGACAGATAAGGAGACTCAGCCCTGCAGGAGAGGGCTCTCAAGAGGAAATAATGATTCGATGATCTGTTATGTATTCTAAATGTTAATTAATCTTCTCCCAAAGGCCTGCTTGCTGCAGGAGGCCATCTGCACATACACCAAGTGATACTGTGTTTCCTTGCTTGCTAACCATTGTCTCTGGTTTTAATAAAATGTTGAGGCCTGTGACTGGGCAGAGAGAGAGGTATGCCAGGCAAAGGTTTATGGGCTTTTGGGGCAGGGAGGAGAACCAACGAGGAAGAAGTTAGGGGGAGGAAGGATAAGACATGCCATGAGTTAGATAGAACATCATTCCATGTAGCCTGGAACATCGGCATAGCATGGAGATTAATAGCCCAAGGGCATGTATGTATATATTGGAGTTTGATTTGGGGAATAGCATTAAAAGCTAGCTTAGATGGGCTAAGACTGCCCTATCCAGGCTAAGGCTTGTTAGAGCCCACCAGGTGTCTCTGTGTGATTATTCTTAAGTGGGCTGAGGGATAACTCCAAAATCTTAATAATCATAAGTATCAATTAAAATATTAATATTTACTCCAACAAAGTAACTTTAACATCTCACACTTGCCTGTCATGGGTGCTTGATGTGGGGAAAAGGGTACACGGGCAGGTAAGGCCTGTATGACATCTGGGGGCCTACGTGAGAAATCTTGGGAGCCTGCCTCCCAGGCAAGAATAGTTAGTTCCTCTTGAGAGCCCTCTCCTGCAGTCTGAAGGACAGGAATGGATCTTGTGATCGGATATGTTGTACAGGACTGAATCTGCACTGAGGGTGAGGAGAGGGGAGAATGGCAGGCTTGAGGGACTGGTACCCTTGGTAGGCACTGCTTTGTCTGAATGCAAGTGTGTGAGAGAAAGGGGACAGAGTAGGGTACACAGTGGGTGGGAAGAACTCCCCAGAGTCCAATGCCCAGGGATTCAATAGACCTTTGTTTTGGAGTTTCTAAGGGAGATGAGGGGTCTGACATCAGAGTGAGAGAGAGGCCCTTGGAGGCTCTTGCTAGGATTGCCTCTCCCTCCCTCACAGGCAGAGGGGAACATGGAGGGCTACGTGGGTAGGTTTGGGGCAAAGGGCAACTTGGGTTCAAGCTGACAGTACCTCAATGAGTTCTGAGATGCCCTGTGGAGCTTCCGTTTCAGGGGCCTCTGGTCCCCCAGGCTTGGCTGATACGGGAATAATCGGTGCACTGCGGAATCTGCAATGGAACAGCAAGCATTATGACCGGCACAGAGGCACAGACCTGCAGAGCTGCCGGCACGTCACTGAGAATGCCATGGGCCTCTTCTTCACCCTTCAGGTGAGCATGGGAAGGCAGAACCATGCTCTGCATTGCCGGGCGAAGTAGAGGCCCTGTAGAGAAAGGCTATACTTGTGGACTTCAGAATCAAGGAGGTTCACCTAGGAGTTCAACTCCTCCTGAGCCTCCCTAGGAAGCAGCAGGGATCTAGGCAAGACTTAAAATACAAGAGGCTCTTAAAAAGACCCACATAATCTGACTCTCTGAAATTCAGGATTACTGGTGACCCCAAAGTCCCTAAAGCTGCATCTAGAAAGCCCTGCCTCTCCAAGGACAATCTCTTCCTTAAGCCATCCTCATCAAAACAAAACTAGTAGTAACACTGCCAGGGAAGGAGGAAAGAGAAGCAGTTCATAATTCCCTCACCATGCTGTTTTCTCTTCTAAACATAGCTTATACACACTTTGCACTAAGGAATTTCACCTGGCTTAGTGAACGTTCTATAAGACACCATGGTAATTTATAGAAGAAAGAGTTTCATTTGGAGCTTACAGTTTCAGAGGGTTAGAGTCCACGATGGCTGAGCAAAGGCAAGGCAGCAGGAATATCTGAGAGATCACATCTTGACCCATAAGCAAGAGGCAGAGAGAGAAAGAGACTGGGAAGGATATGAGTCTTTTGAAACCTCAAAGCCTGTCCCCCATGACACATTTCCTCCAACAAGACCACACTTCCTAATCCTTCCAAAATAGTTTCACCCACTGGGGAACAGGTATTCAAACAAATGAGCCTCATTCAGATCACCACACATCCCATTGCCATGTTTTCAATATCTTACATAAAATATTTCATATGCTGCTGTGTGGGTACTATCTCATACCCTGTTATATTATTTACCATCATATTATGAAGAATTTTATACTGAATAATGGCAAAATCAAGAGCAATGATAACTTAAGCATGAATGATTTTGCTTACACCCCAACTCATCACCCATTGCTCTGTCATGTTGTAGATGAGGAAATGAAGACTGAGAGGCAGGAGGCCTCACTCTTAGACACCAGCTACAACCTTCAGAGTCCACTTCAAGCACAGTCCTTTGTAATGGGAGTTCTTTAGTGAATCAGTAAGAGCTTTTGGCAGATCGGCCTGGCACCTGGCAGAGAGCACATGGTCCTGTGCATAAGAAAGAAGGAAACTGAAAAAGGGCTTCTCAACGCAGCCACACTTTGAAAGACTCTAGCTAAAGATAGTGGCTGAAGTGAGTGGCGCTCAGTTGGGCAGCCTCGACCCAGCTGAGGGGCATGGCTGCAAAGCCCCAGAAACAGTGAGAGGCCACTGGAGCTGCCAAAGAGTGTGAGCCAGGGCCAGACCCCACAAAAGAGCTCAAGAACCATGCCCTATTTAAGCCTGAGAGACAGAGCCCTGAGAGAGAGAGAGAGAGAGAGAGAGAGAGGACTTCAAGCCCTTAGGCCACACATAGCCCCGAGGCAATAAGAATAGGTAGTCAAAAACCTCCACGTGTAAACTGAGAACTGCCAAGGAAACATAAGGATGAGTCCAAGAGAGAGACTCTTGCCATGAGCCAGCCCAAGAAGGCTGACAGAAAAGGCGTGGCATAGAACCTGCTGAGAAAAGGTTCATGAAAACTGGGTACTGATGACGTCCCTTCATGGACCAAGAGCCTCTGAGCAAGTGAATGAGGCACAAGAAGACAAGCAGAGCTCTGAGGCCTTGGTGAAGACCTCAAATACAGGCAGGAGGGTAACCTCTGTCATGTTGAGGGCATGACATAGGCCCAGACACGTGAATTAGCCCTGCCAAGGCCTTAAAACAGAGGCAAGGCCTTGAGACCAAGGACTAAGCCACATAGCACAGTACCTGCCTTGAGGGATCAGCTAGTTCAAATGGCGCTGAGGTGTCCATAGACAGTCTTGGCTGACTGAAGCCAGTCCCAAGCTGAGAGGTTGAAGCAGGCTGGCCACACGAATCATTGGGCAGCACTAGGCCCTGAGCCTGAGGAGAAAGCCTCAAACCTAAGCTGAATTGAGGCGGAGGCTGCCATAATTCCAGAGCCAGACTGCTGATTACTGTTTGAGGTATGCCTGCAGATAGAAGGCTGACCAGTTGCCCAAAAAGACCCACAGCCTTAATATCCTTTCAGAAGGGTTAGGGTGGGGTTGTTTAAGTGTTGTTAGGTATTAGGTGTTTATAGATTATAGGTGTTTATTAGGCATTAATAAATATAGTTTAATAAAATTTTCATTTACAACCCTTCTAAGTGTGGAACTTGGCTTTCTACCCCTTCCTCACAGATGCCTTCCTGGTTTCCTCTTCATCACTGTTGGTGGCACAGTAGTAGTATGAAATCCAGAATTTACACGCTTGCCTTGGAAGTTCCTCATTTATGAGTATTCACTGCAACAAACATACTGGCAAAGGACAAACTTGTCATGGCTTTGGGGGAATCAATAGGCTATGAACCTCAGATTGAACATACCTTGAAAGATAGACAGCATGAACAATAGTGATAAAGTACATGTAAAAGGCCTCTTCATGGAAGCAACAAGAACATGAGCAGGAATGATCCAACTTTCTCAGAACTCTAGAGTTAATCAAAGCTTGAACAAGAAAAGTGAAAAATAGTTGGGACTCTGAGAACAAGTTAAAATAGGTATTTTAACCTGTTTTGTTCCATCCACCCACCAACTCTGTAGTGGCCTTGAAAACCACAACCATGTGAAAATCAGCATCTGCTGGACACTGGAGGGGGCAGAATGCGCTTGAGTTCTATCAAAGCACTTGACCCACAGAAATATTATAATTTTCCTGTCTTGCCAGAGTCCCAGAAACCCCGAAAGCAAGGAGGCAGAGATGGGCTATGTTTGATGCCCTTACAGTTGATTGAAGGGACTCTGACCTCAGCATCAATGTCATGGGGTGCCACCCTTCTGACAACCAGGTGCCCACTTCCCAGAGACTGCCTTGACAACAAAGGTTCAGAACAAAGCAGAATCTGTGTAAGAACGAATCCCTAACATAGTGGGATGAATCTGACACTGGCAGTGATGGGCTGGATGGCTTGAGATAGGAACTGGGGCTTCATGGCAGTCTAGAAGAAGGCCCTGGCATGCAGCTGAAAGCACGCTCAAGGATCAGGAACAAATGTAAAAGGCCAAAGGAGGGTCCCTACCTTCCCAGTCCCCTTACAACATGGAGGGAGGAGAGGAGATAGAGAAAATGACTTAACTGAAAACTTGCTCAGGGTTTGGGAGGCTTTCTCTTTCCCCTGCCAGGTCTGACAGCTTCCCCCTGACTGATCCCAATTTTCACCATCTTTGCATGTACACACATCCAGCTCAGCCAATCAGACCCCAGATGGTACTATATATATCTGAGCCAATAAGGAGGAAGAGATGCATCAGATTACCAGAGGAGGAGAGAATGAAGACTTCAGAGCTCAGTTGCTGGTTCTGGCCAGTAGGCCGGCTCCCAAATGCTGTGTTCTTTGGAGAAGGAAGGCTGTCTTGAAGACTTGTCAGAGACAGATGCTGTTGATACTCACTACACAAGGGCTTCTGTCCCAGGCAGGGAGACTCATTCCTGACTCAGCCTGCCAGACTCCATGCTCCAGCTGTAGACATTTGTTCCTGCAGCTGTCTCTAACCTCCAAGACCCCCTACTCCAGAGATCTGAGACTCCAGCCTTTCAGACATGCCAGAGACAGGAGACATATCCCTCCCACTACTGCTGTCCGAGATCTGCTTTCTGCAGACTTGCTCAGAAGGAACTTCTCTTGACTGGCATATGAAACCCTCAAAGAGTTCTGACACTGTACCCCAAAGCCTGCTGGGGGCAGGGAGCTGTGATGTCATACCCACAGCCTCTGGTTGGCATCCTGCTGCTCAGGCCCTGGGGTTTCTACTTATTTAAATTTTTACTTTCCTGTTTAAGGTGCTACTCCTTACATGGAAAATTCCCCCTAACTTCCCTTTCCTGTCTGCCTACTCAGTTCTTATAATGAGGGTAGACGGAAACCCAAGATAGGACAATTAGAAGGAAAATCAGGATAGGACAATGGGCAGCTCATTTTCTCAAAAGTGCTTTCCCTGAAGGCATTTGTTGAAAATAAAGGGAAGTAGTCAATAGTACAACGAGGTGAAAGGTAACTGTTTAGACAAACAATGAGATGATTAAAAAGCTTAGCAGGAAAAGTTAAGAAATTAGATGCTCATAACTAGCTTGGAAAAGCTCTGACATATCCTGAGAATTGAGGTCACCTCAGGCACAGGGCTTGCATGCTCAGGAGAGACCCTGGAAAAACCTCTGACTTTGAGGTTCTGTGTAAACACAAAGTGAAAGCTAAGGCACAGTTGTCAACTGTCTGCTGGAACACTCACAGTTTGGCCCAACATGCATATAAAAGAATGCATATCAAAGAGCATTATGCATATCTGGACATCTAGGGAAACCTCTGTCCCATCATTAGTGATCACTACCCTAACAGAGTGGAAACCCCAGGGTCCCCATGACAAAGAATACAGACTTTATACAATCTTCTCAGAAAAGTCATCAAATTATAACAATGTATGTGCGGGTGTATGTGAGTTCCAAAACTACTTCATTATATTATTCTAAATGTCTAGGTTTCATCAAAAATTTATTGTACAGCTATGCCTGGCAGCACACACCTTTAATCCCAGCACTTGGGAGGCAGAAGCAGGAGAATCCCTGTGATTTCAAGGCCAGCCTGGTCTACCAAGCGATTTCCAGGAAATCCAGGGCTACACAAAGAAACCCTGTCTCAAAAAACAAAAACAAAGCAAATTTATTATACAGATACATAGTTCAGTTTTTTTTTGGGGGGGGGGTTGTGTGTGTTTTTTGCTGATATAATACCCAAATCAAACAACTTAACAGAGAAAAGATTTATTCTGGTTTGGAGTTTCAGAGTCTATTACAAAGGGGAGGGGCATGGTGGAGCAGAACCACTCACCTCACCACAGCAGGAGCAGAGAGAGAGAATGCCCATGTTTTCTATTCCATCTAGCCCCACACCTATGGTTTCTTCTTTTATTCCATCTAGCCCCACACCTATGGTATGGTGCTGCCAACACTCAAGAGAGGTCTTACCCTTAGTTCACCCTCTGAAAACACCATCACAGACTCACCCAGAAAGGCTTTAACGTTAGCCTTCTAAGCACTCACTGATCCCTCAAGCTGACAGCCAACGTTACTGTCACAGATGCAGAGAAGCAAGTGAAGAGCCCACATTCAAGAGAAAGAATGGAAACTGGCCCAGGAAGCCTGCCAGGCTTTAGAGCAGGGTTTTTTCAGTGTGTTCAGATAAATGAATCAAGTCTAAACAATTACAGGGTAAGATGACAATCTTCCACCAAATGAAAAAGAGAAAGTCAAACAGTTGGTGCAGATCTCTGTAGGTTCGAAGCCAGCCTAGACTATGGAGAGAGCTCCAGGATGGCCAGGGCAATAGAGACCACCATACATACCCCCACACACACCCTACTTGATGTACTGTGGCAATTTCCTCCAAATTGAAATACTAACTCTCCTGTGAAGCTCATTGAGACTCAAAAAGTTCTAAAGGTAGATAGATTCCTTAAGATTTAGGAAGGAAGCAATGAGAAGTGTCAGGAAGTCCCTGAAATCATATTCACAGGGCCCTTCCTTCCCCTAGGTTCAATAACTTTAAGCTTGCTGAGCAGAGAGATCCCAAGTTGTGGAGCTGCCTACAAGACACACAGAGCCCCAGGCTCCCAGCTGTCACCAGGTGTCACTCATGGGGGCGTGGGCATTCAGTGATACAGCCTCCTCAAAATTGTCCATGTTCTTGTGGTTATAGGTTGAGCAAGTTACTAAGGTGGACTTTGGCGGTATCCTTAACTTCAGTCTGTCATCAGTTCCCTACCTGGGGTGAGTAGATGCTTGTTTAAATCACCTTACGAATGTTAACACAACAGCTAGAAATTTTTTAAAAATTCCCAGAATTGAGAAGTGCAAGAAATGAAATGAAAACTCCACTTGAGGAGGTCAGTAGTTAAGTCTGGGCATGCAGAATAAAGAGCTGACATCCAAGACTGTTCCACTTGGGAAAGAAGAGAACCCAGATGCAGAGGCACGGCTGCACCTCAGGCTTACGTACAATGATGGCTTCTAAAGCAAGGACGAGGAAACCGCAGCATCGTGGGTGACAAAATAATGCTCCTATGGCTTCCCAAATTTCATGAAAAATATTAATCTGCATATTTAAGAAGCTGAACAAACTCCAATCATTCACTCAAGCAGATTTGTCTAGAAGCAGACAAATCACATCCATGGTCAGTGAAGGGCATTACCCTAGCCTGGGAGGAAACGATTGTGTGAGAGCAACAGCAGGGGGCGCTGGTCTCAGACATGGAGGCCAGAAGGTAACAGGATGATGTCATATTTAATGCGTACAAAGTTTACATGAAAAAAAATATAGCATATCAACACAAACCTTATATCCAACCAAAAAATATGCTTCAGAAATTAAGAACACAGAAGTCCCACATGGCCAAGCAATTCTACTATGCATACCCATGAGAACTGAAAACAGAAAACAAACACATGTCCACATGTGTATCTGTTACTTCTTAGCACTGTGACAAAACACCACAATCACAGCAACTTGTAAAGCAAAGTGTTTAATTAGGCTATGGTTTCAGAAGGTTAGTGTCCATGATGGTGGCACCAACACTGAGAGCTCACATCTTCATCTACAAGTAGGAGGCAGAGAACACTGGGAATGGTGTCTTCATTCAACAGAAATGCAGGACATTCTTGTGTGGCCTCTAGCTGTCTGCAGGACGTTCTACTCAGCAGAACCTAGGCCCAGGTTCTGAAGAGGAGAGTGTAAAGTACCAGCTCATGGACACTCTTGACGGCCAAGCTGAAAGAAAATTTCCACTCTCCTTTTTATTTGTGCCAAGTACTGGTTTTATACCTGGTGGTGTGAAACTGTACTTCAAGATAGCTACAGTTAAAAAAGAATATGAGTTCTTTAAAGGAAAAAGAAAGACAGGCCAGTTATGCTAAGGTGCAGACAGTTTGGGAAAGCTGACATAGAGGCTGTGGAACAACTAGCCTGCACAGGTCTCCCTGAGAAAGGAGGAGAGGAGCAGGCATGAGACTCATGCTTCTGTACTTGGTCAAGGCTACATGTCAATGGGCCCATTGTCCAGTCTGGTTTTGAAGGACAAGTGATGCCAACTAGCAGGGAGATTAGTGTCCTTGTAAGGACAATCATGGAGCCAGGGAGCACAAGGCTCTGGAGTGAGGCTTCTGAGACCATAACACTGAACTCTAAGTATTTACTGAACTCTGAATTGCCTTTCCATGACTGCATAGTATCCACTTACCCTCATGCCACAGTTTCCTCATTAAGATGATAGTAGAATTCCTGATACAATTTGAGGGCTGAATGAGGTACTGAGATGAAAACATCTAAGCATGTACTGTGTGCATCATGCGTGTTCTGCATTATCTAGGAAACAAACGCGATTCTGGATGTGGGAAAAATCATAGTTCTTGCCTCTGTGTCTGAGGGCCATTAAGAATTATTTACGTCTGTAATTTGGTTTTGTTTTTTAAATAAAATTGTAATGGTGTATATTTATTTATATAACGTTTCACTTTCCTTTCTAATACTGTGATAAAACATTCTAACCAAAAGCAACTTAGAAGAAAAAAGGTTTATCTGGCTTACATTTCCAGATCATAGTCCCTCACCGATGGACATCAGAGCAGGAACTCAAAAGCAGTAACTACAAGGAAACAACCTGAAGAAGTGCTATTTGTTGGCTCACTTTTGATTCTAGGCTCAGGATTAGCTAGCATTATTTTTTTTTTTTTTTGGTTTTTCGAGACAGGGTTTCTCTGTGTATCCTTGGCTGTCCTGGACTCACTTTGTAGACCAGGCTGGCCTCGAACTCACAAAGATCTGCCTGCCTCTGCCTCCCAAGTGATGGGATTAAAGGCGTGCGCCACCACCGCCCGGCACAAATTTTTTTTTTTCTTCTTGGTTTTTCTTTTTTTTTTTGGTTTTTCGAGACAGGGTTTCTTTGTATAACAGCTCTGGCTGTCCTGGACTCACTTTGTAGACCAGGCTGGCCTCGAACTCACAGAGATCCGCCTGCCTCTGCCTCCCAAGTGCTGGGATTAAAGGCGTGCGCCACCACTGCCCGGCTAGCTAGCTTTCTTATAAGGTTGAGGACCATCTGTCTAGGGATGGTACCCCCCCACAGTGGGCTGGGCCCTCCTACAATAATCAGGCAGCTCAGAGCTGAAGGTAACTTTAATTTCAGGGGAATCTAATGTCTTCCATTCATGAGCACAATCCTACATAATTTAAAAAATAAGACAGTTCCTCACAGACATGCTCACCAACCAACCAAATCTAGACAACTCCTCAACTTAGACTTCTCCTCTCAGATGACCCTAGGTTGTGTCAAGTTGGCAAGTAAGGCCAAGATACAGAGCAGTAGGTTTCATAAAGACGTTTTCATTCATGTATGCCACTCTCCCCTTTCTGTTATTGTTATTCTTTCTCCCAGATAGTTTCATTTCTACTCTCATGTCTCTCATATACATATATGGTTTTATGGATCTATGTGATATCTAGGATCCACAAATGAGAGAAAATACAAGTCACATATCTTTTTTTTTTTTTTTTTTGGTTTTTCGAGACAGGGTTTCTCTGTTTAACAGCTCTGGCTGTCCTGGACTCGCTTTGTAGACCAGGCTGGCCTCGAACTCGCAAAGATCCGCCTGCCTCTGCCTCCCAAGTGCTGGGATTAAAGGCGTGCGCCACCACCGCCCGGCTTAAGTCACATATTTTTGAGTCTGACTAAATTTGATGATCTCTGGTTGCATCCATTTTCCTGAAAATGGCACAATTTCATTTTGGCAGAACAGAACTCCACTGTACGTTTATAGGCTACACCTGCTTTATCTACACCTCTGGTGACAGATACTTAGACTGATTCCCTAACTCAGGTAATTATAACTAGTGCTACATGAGCATGGGTGTGCAGGCGTCTCTGTAGTAATTTGAAAAATGATAGAAAATGGCCAGAATACTGTATGCTATAATTAAGCCTATCATGTAACTGGCTTTTAAAATTCTAACTCAAAACTTTATTAATTATTCCTATAAGAAAGATATTTACTTGTTATATTTAACAATATATATAGTTTTTATCTTTAAAATTATTTTATATGTTGTAATTCAATAACACAAAATGAGACTTTTCTTATGATATATTCAGAAAGTTGTGTTAGCCCTTCCAAAATAAAAAGATTTACCAAGTTCCCAACAATTATATAATGATTGTATTGAATTGAGAACCGAACACACTAAAGATCAGGCTTTGCTACTCTTCTTAGTCTGGCCACAGGACATAGGTTGGTCACTTTATACAGAGCTGGTTTTGAACCACTTCCCAATCACTCGCCAGCTGTGTGACCTAGAAGAAGCTACTGAAGCCAGTCCAGCTTTAAGACTTTCTTCTGTCAAAGTGGGGGGGGGGTAACATCCACCTTGTGGGGTTATGACAGAGGTGGGAATAGAAAGCCCTACCAGCATAGTTCTTGGTGCCTATGTACACCACAAGACCTGACCTCTCTCCCACATCCTACCCACACAGCACTGCATCTGAGGAATCTAAGACATTAGGAGTGACCATTTGTGGAAAACTGAAATTACACACAAAGCAGGAAACACACATGTTGCAAAATCAGACCATGAAGAGGAGATGCCCCAAATTCCAAATGCAGATCTGCTCACACAGCCAAGACACCCCAGACAGGCCGGGCAGATGCCAGCAAAGCACCCACAGAAGAGGAAGAGGAGGTGGAGTGTTATGAATATGGCCACTCTTCTGTCCCTTAGACACTGATTCTATTAAGTGAACATGAATAGAAGTGTTTTCAGTGAAAATATTATGCTTAAGGTATCAATGTGTCATTTTAAAAATTATTTTCTGTTCTAAGGGATTTTTTAAAAAAAATTAACTATGTCAGCCCAGTCTCTGGGGACAAAAACAAAAACAAAACAAAACTTCTATTGCTGAAGCTACAAAAATAAACACAAGAAAAACAAAACAAAGTTATTAGCGTCTAGCTAGATACTGTTACCTACTGAAGGCATAGAGCCTGGTTAAACTTGGGGGTGCTGTACAGACACAGCAGAATTGAGCTGAGACATTTCCCTGAAACAGGTAAGGCAAATTTACAGATAACTCAGTTCAACTTTCTCCAACAACTGGAGCAATTGTGCCAAATCCCAGACTCCATTTACCTGAACTGTCGTGTGAGTCGCTTACTCCAAGTCACATGCCTTTTCTGTCCTCAGGACCCTTGGCCATTGTCATTACTCCAAGCCCCTGGTCTGGTTCCAAGAAGAAGTCACTGGAGGAAGGAGAACGCAGCACCACCAGACCCCACTGCCCACCTCAGTGGAGCCTTTTGGAGTCCCTTTGGCCAAGTCTGCCCCTCACCCAACCTTCATCTGCTGACCTCTTCTCAGGACCTCTGTAAGCCTTCCTACAGAGCCAGACTTTGCTTCTCTTTAAGGAAAAGTCCTGTCTTAAATACCCTCCAACCCAGTCATTTCCAAACAGCCCAGTTTCTGCTATTCACACGGCTTGTTCCTGGGTTTTTTTTTTGGGGGGGGGGGGTTGGTTGGTTTCTTTCTTTTCTTTTCTTTTTTTTTTTGGTTTTTTTGAGACAGGGTTTCTCTGTGTATCCCTTGACTGCCCTGGACTCACTTTGTACACCAGGCTGACCTTGAACTCACAGAGATCCTCCTGCCTCCGCCTCCTGAGTGCTGGGATTAAAGGTGTGTGCCACCACACCTAGCAGTTACAGACAGCTGTGAACTGCCATGTGGGTGCTGAGGTTTGAACTCGGGTCATTTGGAAGAGCAACCAGTGCTCTTAACCACTAACCCATCTCTCCAGCCCATCTTCTTCCTTCTCAAGTGGAGGTTTAACGAGATCCCACTTGTGCCAGGCTCTATGAATGGCACACAACTAAACCCAAGGATTCCTAGAGCCATGAGCAAGGAAGGGGCTGCAGCCCTTGCCAAAGTTTCTATCCCTGTATGACACTAACAGAAATGGATGCTTTCTTCTGACCGCTGCTTCTTGCCACATCACCAAAGCCTATTCGTACATATGTCCTTCATGTCCTCAAGAGGCCCCATGCCTCCTCAGGCTCTCTCTCTTCTGCAAGCCTCTCCCTAAGACATAAAGTCCAAAAAGGGGGGGGGGACACACCCAGCCCTGCTCTGTACCCAGCACTAGGCACATGCTCACCAAAGAATCCCAGTGCTCAGAAACAGGGCTTGGGTCCTGACATCAGAAAAACTAGGGATTAGCTGGGCGTGGTGGCTCACACCTTTAATCCCAGCACTCGGGAGGCAGAGGCAGGCAGATCTCTGTGAGTTCAAGGCCAGCCTGGTCTACAAAGTGAGTCCAGGACAGTCAAGGATCAACAGAGAAACCCTGTCTCAAAAAAACTTAAAAAAAAAAAAAGAAAAACTAGGGATTGGCTTGAGCTGCCAGAGGCCTAGTGTATCATCAGTCCTTCAGGAGCCAGAGTCCAGCATCATCTACACAGGAAACAGGGTGGAAGGAAGCTCTCTTGTAGGTGACAGAGCTCCGGAACTAGAACCCAGCACAACTACTCTGGCTCTGCTTCTAGGGTCAGGCCCAGGGCCTGGTGTTGCATGCCTGTGTGAGTGTGCGCACATGCGTGCACGTGGGCACACATGAAATAAACATACAGAAGGCGCCAAGGATTCACCATGAAGTCTCCGGAAATTCAGTAGTTTTTACCCAGGCTCTACTAGGCAACACAATGCTGGATGCCTGACCATTCTCACCAGGCTGAGACAGTTGTATTATTTGTCAGGCTTGCTGCACATGAGCAATCCTGGCTCTTGGCCACAAGGAGAAGTGCTGTCCAGGAGTCCTTAGGCTGCTGTGAGGTTCTAGAACAAGGGTGCTAATCAGATGCAATCCTCAGCCCTGTAGTGCAGTCATGGCTGACGCCCATGAGCATTCAAGAGCATCTCCTGACCCACTCCCATGTCCTCCAGTCTACCCACACAGATATATCATGGTGCTCACTGGCCCAGACACATCCTAGACTGTATGTCTAGGATGACCTTCACCAGCCAACAAAAAGTCCTAGATAACAGCAGCACATATACATATATTACATATATATGAATTTATAAGCAATGTAAAAGAAATTTAAGCAAATAGAATGAAAAGGTTTAAGTTTGGGAGAGCAGATTTCAAAATGGCCACCATTTATCAAGTCTTGTTTCTCAGCAGTCAAGCAAATTGCAAAACTGACCTCTGGGGTAACTGTATGATCCAGTTAAGTTAATGATCTGCGTGTGGGAATCCCTGGCACAGTGTCAAGCTTCTCCCTTACATTTCCCTGCTAAGGACCTGCTACATGCAGGCTGCCAAGTGTTTCCCATAGAAAGACTGTGAGGCTGAACTCACCAGCTCCCAATTCACCTCGGGGAGGAAATATTTCCCAAGAGCATGTGGCAACTGGCCACAGCACCAGCATGATAAAGGCCTGTAGAGTCCACAGAGCCACAAATGAATCCCTGGAGACTGATATTAAGTCCAATTCCAGGGAGGGTTTCAAGATCAGGGAAATGTAGGGCTCTAAGCTAACTGCAACAGAAAGAGAAATACAAAGTAATTTAAGAGAAGAAAGAACCAGGAGTCCGGAAGAAAGATGCATCAAGAAGGATGCTGTCAGATGATAACACTTAGTGAGAAAATAAACAGAAAAGCCCAGAACACTGAACAGTGTCAATGTAGTGATAACAACAACCTCAAATTATGTCCATGTGGAAAAGACTGACAGAGTTCCTTCGAGGAAGCATTTTAATTTGCTGTACTGGGGAGATTGTAAGCACATTTTTATCTTCTATTCAGATTTCTGTTAACATTGATAAATGTTTATGCAAGAGTAATTTTTAATGCTTTCAGAGATAAAGAAATCACAAAGAAAAACAATCAAAGAGTTTGACTACATGAAAATTAGAAACTTGAGATGTCAAAACAAAAGCAATGAAAATGGGAAAACACAAATGCTGCAGCCTTGTTCCTAGCAAGTGTGATGGGCAAAGGGTTAGCAGCAACATTCTCATTCATGTCAACACTCCTGAAGACCAAAAAGAAAGGTTAAAATTCCAAGAGGCAAAGGGACAAAACACACATGCTAAAATCACACACATAAAAGTCCAACTGCTTACTAATGTGAGGCAAGTGTTGTTGCACCAGTAAGTCACCTGCATACCAAAACAAGAGTAAAATACCATCTCCATCCTAAACTTTCAAATATATCTTAGGCTCATAGCCAAACTTGGCTGCAGACACTCATGTGAAATGACATACCCCTTTTGGGAAATGTTCAAATGCTCAAGAAGGGTTTAAGCATTCATGGATTTTTGCTTCCATGATCTCACAGCTGAGAATCTACCATGAGGGAATAACTATAGACACAAAATTTAGTGTTGTGCAGAGGTGCCTAGTCTCATCTAGGTATAAAAAGGAAAACTGGGCCCAGTCTACAGGGTAGGAACACAGTGGTAGCTACTTAAGCACCTACTATGCAAAACATTTAAAAACACAGAAACCAAAATTTAAAGTGTGACATGATTGCAACCATATTTTAAAGAAGTTGAATTCACATAACACTGACACATAAAAATTAGTTGTTTTCATAGTTTAGAGATGAACAACCAAAGTGAAACTAAAAGTGACTACATTTACAAAAGCCTCTGCAGAATTAAACAGGGATAAATCCAGCCACAGGAAGGACCTGAACAATGAAAGCTAAAACACTGAGGAAAGAAATTAAAGATCTTGACCAGTGGTTCTCAACCTTCCTAATGCTGCAACCCTTTAATACAGTTCCTCATATTGTGGTGACCCTCAACCATAAAATTATTTTGTTGCTACTTCATAACTGTAATTTTGCTACTATTATGAACCATAATGTAAATATCTGATATGCAGAATACTTGATATGCAACCCCTGTAAAAGGGTCATTCAACTCCCAAAGGGGTCGTGACCCACATGTTGAGAACTACTGCTCTAGACACATGGGGAGACACTGTGTTTATGGATTGAGAGACAATACTGTTAGGTATCAAATGTACCAAAGGTACCTCCAGATCCCTATCAAAATCTAGCAGCTTTTTCAGAGACAGGAAAAAGCAGATCTTCACATTCATACGGAGTTGTAGGAACTCTAGTCAGTCAGAACAATTTCTAAAATGGCCAGAGCTATGAGGTCTGTTTTCTTACTCTGAAACTCAATGCAGAGCTAGCTGTCATGGTGGTGAGGAACTCCCATAATATAGATCAATGGAATAGAGTTGTAGTGTTTTGGATAAGCATGTCCCCTACAGGCTCAGATTATTTTGCATACTTGGTCCCTAGTTGGTGAAACAGTTTGGGAGGTTTAGATAGTGCAGGTTTGCTGAGGAAGCCTATCATTGAGGTGTGGTTTGAGAATCATGCCGCTGGCCACTTCTGATTCACATTCTCTGCTTCCTGCTTGTGTATTTGAGGATATGAGCTCTCAGCTTCCTGCTTCTGCTGTCATGATGGATTCTTCTCATCCCTCTGAAACAGTAAGCCAAAATAAACTCTTCCCCTATAAGTTGCCTTGGTACTGGCATTTTATAACAGCAACAGAAAAGTAACTAATACAACAACAGAGAGTCAATAACAAAGTCTAGGGGTGGGTTAATTTTTTTTAGCAATGATAAAAGGAAAGGATACTCTTTTCAATAAATGATGCTTGAAAAACTGCAAAGCTACATGCCAAAGAAGGAAGCTGAACTCTTAACCTCACACCACTGCAAAAGATACTCAAATGGACCAATAACCCAGACATAAGAACTAAAACTACAACTAGAAAAAAACACTGGGGAACACATTCATGACATAGGGTTTGACAACAGTCTCACAGCTATGACTCCAAAACTACAGGCAATAGCAGCAACAAAAAGCAAATGAGACTTCACCAGGATTCAGAACTTTTGTATATTAAAGAAAGTATAAGCCCTCAAGATGAGAGAAAATATTTTCAAATCATTATCTCAGATAAGAGATTAATGTTCAGACCTATAATTCAACAATGGAAAAACAACTCATTTTAAAGCTTGGCAAAGGATGTAATCAGCTATTTCTTCATGAAAATATAGAGGTGACCAATAACATGCTCAGCACCGGCCACAATGGAGATGTAAACTCTAGCTACCGTAAGGTGACCCCTTACACAGCAAAAATGGCCTAGGGAAGAAATGGAAACAGTCAGACATGGTGGTTTGAACCTATAATCTCAGCACTGGAGTAAGAGGCTGGGGTAAGAGGTTTACTGTAAGTTGCAGGTAGACTTAGGGTACACAGTGAGACCCTATCTCAAGGAAAACAGCAAGTGTGGAGAGAGTATGGACACACTGGAGCCTCGTGTGTGGCTACTAAGAATGTGATTGGCACAGCTGCTATGAAGGTAGCTCGGCAGTGCCTCAGAAAGGACAGATATGGACTACTGTACAAGCCAGTCCCTGCTACTAGATAGCTGGGTACATAGCTCCAGAGGGACTGAAATCAGAGTTACCAGCAGTTCATCACTGCAACAGCTGAGAGGAGCCAACAGGCCCATCAGTGGTGAGGGCTGGGGCTGGGTGGGGGTAGATAGACACATGGCACAAACACAAGAGCGCAGGCGAAGCCTCAGCAGCCATATTCTGATACAGCTATAACACAGACAGAACTTGTGCTCTATGAAACCCATACATGAATCCAAGGCAGGCAAACCACAAAGACAGATCAGGAAGTCTTTGAGGGAAGACCAAGAAGTTACTGCCTGGGAGTACTTCACAAGGGATCATAGAAAGGTCTGGGTGGACAGACACATGCTGAATGCATTTGATGTCATTGGATTATTCACTCACAAATGGTTAAAATGATAGTCATGTGCATTTTACCACATTTTTGAAAACCAAAACAACAACAACAAAAAAAACAAAAGAACTTGGAAGAGTGTAGGTATCCCAGCAATCTGGAGGCTGAGATAAGAGGATTTAAGAGTTTGAGTTCAGCCTGGGCTACACAGTGATATTCTGTCTCTTCAAAACAATGTGTGTGATGAAATAAAAAAATTAAAAATACAATTAAAAAACAAACAAACAAACAAACAAAACAATGTGTGTGGTAGCAATACTATACATCTTAAAAGATAATCATAAGCCTAAATGTCAGCAGCTTCTATTTTAAGAAAAAAAAAATCTAGGTAGTTTGTCCTTTCAACTACTTTTCTGTATTTTCAAAGTCTTCTATTAAAATTGAAACTTCAAATAGAGAAAAATAAGTTTCTAACTTAAAGATTTTTCAGGTTTTGGCCATGCTGGGGTCCACCATTCCACATGTTTCTTCCTCCACAGAAACTTCCTCCCGTTTAGTTAACAAGGACAGCAGAGGGGAGGAAATGGCCACTAACAATGATGCAGAAGAGTTCTGAAAAACTCAGCCTAGGCACAGCGCCCCAGGACTTTACCCACAAGCAACAACCCTGCCCTCTGCCGGGCCTCTGGGTATATGGGAGGAGAGGAAGGGCTCGGACAACCCTCTGATGACAATTTCCTCTGGCAATATGGTAAAGTTCATAATCTGACCTCCAGCCAATACATTAAAATAGGAAGGATGATTTAAAAATACCTGAGACTCTCCCCTCCCTGTGATTGGCCAGAGCTGCAAGTGTTTCAGAAGTGTCCTCGGACTCCCGAAGGCCCCATCAAGTAAGTGAGCTGATGCTCTTGGGGTTTACGCAAGTCTCCAAAAAATGTGCTCTCCCCTTTCTGACAAGTAAATAAAATGGCAGGGAGATCAAATAACTCACTAAAAAAAAAGATATATTTTTTTATCTTCCTTTTTACAGTCTCATATCCACTTCCGTTAGGAATAACGAAGTCTGAATTCTTATGCAACACTTATCTAAATGTGTCGATTTTATCAGATTGATGAATTTTGCTAACAAAAGGCAGTGCAAGGAAATCTTTTATGACATATATGGCCCATTCACAGGGCTGAAGCTTTAATTTAACCAACTTGAGCATTCTGAGGGAGAGCTGCAGGTGTTGGATCAGAAAAAAAATCATAAATGGGAAAGCATATCAATCTTTATGACAGGGAAACAAAACCACTCTCTACTTGCTTGCCCTCCACAGGCTGAAGAAGGAGAGGCAGAGGGAGAAGATATTGTCTCAGGCAGCATAGCAGAGAGGAGGCAGCCCTGTCTCCCAGTGACGGCTCTTCAGGACTGACCAAAAGGGATGGCCACAGAGGGAAAGAGAACCATCTAACAATGAGGCACACCAGCTCTGTGTGTTCAACAAGGTCACTAACTCATTTCCTTGGCCACATCAGAATCAGTGAGCTCTGTGGCCCCTGAGCAACTGGGTGGCTGACAGCCCTGTGGGCTCCCCCTCTCACTTCCTAACTCTACCCATAGTTCTGACACCTTGCTGCCCCAATAGCAAAGAGGCAACTGTGGTTTCCTACATCTTACCTCCTCCCTCCTGCATGACCTCAATGACAGATACCCCTTTCTTCCCTGGGAAAACCCCACAACCTACTGACCTACCTCCTTTTTCTTCTCCCTGGGGCCACTGATCCCACCAACCAGGCTAGCTGTAGCCTATGATGGCCAGATGTGAAACTTCATTTGCTTACTCCCTGCTCAGAGTTCCTTAGGCACATGCAAACTTTCTCTCCCAAGATAAAGCTGCAAATGCTCTGGTTACCAGCAGCAGCATCACCAATCTGTGTCATCCATTTGCAAGTCTCTGTGATTTTTATCCTGAGTTGACAATGGAGCCGTAGAAAAGCAGGTGGTTGGAGAATATGAACCCAGGCTGCAGCGCTGAGGCCTGAGTTCTCATGGAGCAGCACAGTATGGGACTGATGCCCTAGGTTCCCAGGCTTTAAAAGCCAGCACACATTTGAGCTCTAAAGTGTAGCACCTGTACCTGGCTCTCAGCACACACACAGGGACATGTACCACAGTCCAGAAGTGACAGGATGGAAAGTGTTCACCAAAGGAGACCAGCTTCCACCTGTGCTGTTCCCACAAGTGAGGGCACACTCATTTTCTCATGCTTCAGTGCTTTCTGGAATCTTAACAGCATGTTAGCCTTGAGTCAGCTCAATGCAGCAGCAGTTCTGTGAACAGGAATACCCTGCTCAATGGATGAGAGGCTGCCCTGCCTGCCCAGAGTGTTAGATGAGAAGTCATCTTATGCATGAACTGTCACCTACTTGGTGTTCTCAAGAGTCTTCTGCATTTTCTTGGTCATTTTGTCAATGGCGGCCTGCCTCTTCCCTTCTGCTAAAAGGTCTATTTTGTTCAGCACCACAACCAGTTTCTGGCAGGCGATCTGTCCAATGACAAGGCACTCTGCGGACTGTGTCTGCATTCCCTTGGTGACATCGATCACGAGCATCATCAGATCAATGATCTGGGCACCTGGGACAATAAAAGGTAAGGTTAGGAGAAGAGTTGGGTTAGTGAGCCTCACAGGAAGTCACTATCCCAGTCCCAGCAAAGCACTGCAACAGTGGGCAGACTCGGAGGAATGGATGATACTTCCTGGCCAGTCCAAGTGAGTATGTAAACTGGTGTAACCTCATCAAACCAAAAGACCTCCAGGAGAAGTGAGGATGCTGAGGGTCTTCTCAGGGCCCACAGTGTGCACAGCAGGGCTGAGTTTAGGCAAAGAATGTCTGGCTACAGAGCTCCCCACCTCACTGCTCTCAATTTCATTTTGTTCAACAACAGGAGATGTTAAGCAGGAAAGGCTCGCTGCCCTTACTAAGAAAGACAGCATGGCTAAAAACTACAGGCCTCCATCAGTGCATAGAAGGGTATGAGGTTCAGAGCACCTCTCCCCACAATACTGGGTTGCCTATAATTGACTCAAAGCCTGAAGCTCACCATCTACTAACTTTGGTCCTATGGTGTCTTTACAGTGCTTCTGCTCTTTCTCAGAGGTTGGAGCACACAGAACTGCTGTACACACAACTGCCTGTGTATACATGTATAGCATGCCTAAGGTAGACAATAGCAGATGCTCATAAGACAGACTAGTCAGTGAAGGGCAAATGCCAGGCACTATGTTAGAATGGCAGGTATTAAGAAGAATGTTAAGTGACCATGTCCTTTGTAAGGAGACTTGGAGCTATTTCAATAATTTAGAAGAAAAAAAAAAAGCTGTAAGTTAGGGAATGCAGGAAAACAGACACAATCCCCTCTGAAATGAATGATAATTACATCTTCAGTTTACAATACCTCCTCATAAGAACTTTTCAGGACCACACTATGATCACTAGCAAGTCTGAAGAAGCTTGCTCTGAAAGTGAGTCTGACAACCAAGCCGGCCTACTTCTGGGGGAGAGGGAGGCCAGGAAAAGGCCTTTTCTGAAACTACTGTTTCAGACCGGTATGAAAACATGTCTTGGAGACAGGTACCAAAATGAACATATAGAGCTAGAGAGAGATTGCCCAGCAGTTAAAATTACTGGCTGCTCTTGCTGAAGACCAGGGTCTGATTCCTAGCAGCCAAATGGTGACTGATAATGGTCTATAACTTCAGTTCCATGGGATCCAATGCCCTCTTCTGGCCTCCAAGGGTTTTATTCTCATGGTGTACAGACATACATGCAGATAAAACACCAATACATGTAAAATAAAATGGAAAGAAAATGAGCCACCCAAGCTCATAAATGCATAGGATACACTTGCAACACATCTATTGTTACTGAAGTTGGAGACCATGTAAATGTCATCAGTAGGGAACAAGCTTAAAATAGATAGCTATAACCAAGAAATAGAATAGTACAGAGCCTCTGAGAAGAATAAAGGACCCTTTTACTACTATAAAATAGTCTGCAGTGGAAGAGAAGCCCACAGGGCAGAGTAAGATGTGTAGTAAGGTGTAGAAGGTTGTGCACGTGTGTGCATGTGCATACATGAGCACTGCAGATAAATGAGCATTTGCTTCTACATACATGAAGTGTTTGAGGGAATGTTTAAAAAAATGGAGAAATGTATAGTGGTAGGAATGAACCCTCCCCACCTTTCCCACATACATACATTCTATTTCTTTCCATTTCAAATAGGAGTATAAGGAATTCATTAAAATCTAGTAATATTTTAAGAATTTAAATCAAAGAATGAGACACAGACTTGGCAAAGATGCTTTCCTATTAAAAGATCCCATTGGTCTCCAATCACACAAACACATCAATGCGGTCTTCTTTTTAACCAGTGGTAGTTTTACTATGACCTGCTGCCGCTGGCTACACAAACCTTGCCCCTAGTTGCATATGCTCTCTTGTCTTCCATGAGATAAGTCTGAGCCTATCCCAACAATAAGATGCTCGTAGCCACCTACAAACGTTCCCACACATAGTAAACCTTGGGCCTGGATCCAGGGCCATGGGGTTGGTTCTGCAGTCACTAGAGGAGCTAAAATTTGTAGCAAATCATGAAGAAGTGGTCACCTGTCTCTGCAGGCTGAGAGCAGAACACAGGCTTGGGGCTAATTCCAACTGTCCAGTCCTCTCAGAATGTCAGTCCTGCCAAGGACTTCACAGATGAAGAAAACAGGGCTTCAGAGACGCAGAGCAAGCGTCTGTGTTCTACAGTGAATGAATCAGAGCAGAGGTCTGACCACTTGTGTCTGAGCTTTCACCGGCTGTGCTGCACAGCCTCTCTGTCCCCATGGGAACCTGAGGGTCCCAATCAATCCGTGTCCGTAGTTCCCACCCAGGCTCCATTTAAGGTCTTGGCACCCCTGTGCTGATGCTCACCTGTACCTGCCTGGCCTTTGTTGCACTCTGCCCAGTACATTTACCCCAGTCTAACTGCCCATGGTCCTCGTCCACCTCACCCCAGGCTGAGTTCTCACCTGAGGCTTGGTCTTTCAATCTTTACGTAAAGGACAAGACCCAATTTGGGCACAGTTTAATAAGCCCTTGTTGGGGTGAACCGAGCAATGTTAGCTTCCCCACCTCTTCCACTCTGTTGACCACGAGTCTGTTCTTTTTCTCAAAATCCAGTTTCCTATCAGTCCATATAACTATCCAAAGAACCTCACTTGCCTGGCTGCTGGACAGGCCAGCTCATGAGTTCCACACATCAGGCCCTCTCTCATGCTGGGATCTTGGGGATGGAAAACAAAATTGACCACCACATCCAGGTGCTCGGTGCAGTCAGGACCCAAACACCAGGAGCCAGCAAGGCTTCATCTGCAGTCTTATCTGGCATCCACAAGTGGCCTTTGTTACAGCAAGCACATAGCTCTGTTCCAGATCTTCTGCAGCATGGAAAGCAGAGGTCAGGGCCACTTGACTGTCGCTCTGAGAACAAGGCCACTGCTGGAAACTGGGGTCAGCTCCAAGCAAATGCCCACTGTCCAGCAGCCGTTCCTAGTTCCTCCCATTTCTTCATCAGACATTTGATCAGGCAACAGGAAGTGATACAACTGGTCTGTCTTGCCTTTTCAAACTCTCTAGTATGTTCATGGAATGAATCAGACAGTGTCCTTACTAATTCCCATGAACCCAGGGAAGAAAATCACCCTGAGACTAGAGGGACAGAGTGAGTGAGTGGGTGGGAATAAGACAAAAACTCAAGGCTTACAAGGGACCCTCTATACTTAGCCATCTATCAGGGCTTTTCATCAGCCATTCCGACCACAGAATCCTTGAAAGGTTTGAAGAGCTATTATGACAGGGTTAAAGTTTCTCCCTACTTAAAAAAATTACAATCTTCAATTCTGTAGATTACATATCTTAATCATTTCAAAAATAAAAATAACGAAAAATTACAAAAGGTCAGCATTTAACAAAGTCTGAGTTATCAGTGAGATGTAATTTTCTTTCTGGGATTGAAGGAAAAAAGTGTTCAGAAAATAATGTTTTGGCTGGAAAATGACATAAAAAACTTTAAACATATTTTGGATCTGTAAAATCATATTTTCTTTTTGAAAAATCAAAAATAACAGGCATTCTAAGAAGGGGAAATAACATTTAAAATACTAAAAAAATTTATTTTCAGTTGTTGACTTTTTATGTATCCAGTTACGGTGTAAATATACTGTCATCATGTATGTGAAGCTGTGGTGATAACTTACCTATTTTTAAAAAAATTATATTCTTATTACTTTTAACTATGGTTAGGTGTGTGTGTGTGTGTGTGTGTGTGTGTGTGTGTGTGTTTGTGTGTATACACATCCACACATGTGAGTGCAGGTGACACACAGAGGCCACAGGCTTTTAATCCTCTGGAGTTGGAGTTACAGATGGTCATGGGCTGCCTGGCACGGGTGCTGGGAACCAGTGTCACAGCTCTCTCCTCTGTAGGAGGAGATGATGACGGCACCTGTTAGGATGGTACCTGGCCACAGCAACCCTCCAGGGTGTCTGCAGCCACCACATCCTAATCAAAGTAACTTAAGGAAGATTATTTACTCAATTTTTTGGCTGAACTTACTTTTCCCCATTATTAAAAATATGATCTTTTAGCCGGGCGGTGGTGGCGCACGCCTTTAATCCCAGCACTTGGGAGGCAGAGGCAGGCGGATCTTTGTGAGTTCGAGGCCAGCCTGGTCTACAAAGCGAGTCCAGGACAGCCAGAGATATTCAGAGAAACCCTGTCTCGAAAAAAAAAAAATATGATCTTTTCTCATACAATATATCATGATTACAGTCTCCCCTCCCTCTACTCTCTGAGTTTCTCCCCACCTCCCCCATGCCCCAATCTGGATCCATTCCTTTTTATCTATCATTAGAAAAGAGCAGGCTTCCTAGCTCTGCCAAGACAGGATAGGCAAGTCCTTCAGAATTCCTGCTTTCCAATCAATGTCTGTCAGAGAAACAGGGTCAAACGGCTGAAGATTGATGCTGTAATGTATGGAGAGAAATTGTGTACTGTCCAGGCAGCCATTGGTATGTCATTTCTTAGTTTTGGAAGCTGCTAGCCCTGCACTTCCTGTATAATCAGATATATTTATCCCTCTCAGGTCTCTGAGGTGGTTGAAGACTAGATAGCTAGAGTCTCATAGTTAAATTTTGAGTTGTTTAGGAATCAAGAGGGTGTTCTGGACCCAAGAAGATGTTTTTAAAATTGTGATGCAAGTTAGTATGAAAGCTGAGTTGCATATAGAACTTTAAACTCATGGAGATGGTTAGATAGTAGAATGTTAAAGTCAGGTGCCAAATACGTATGGACTGGACATTGGGAATATATGCTAAGCCATATAACTCTCATAGTTGTGGCCTAATTATTTCTGTTGTATTGTATTTATTGTTATAAGAGAAAGAACCATTTGTTGGACTGAAAGGGGGAACTGTTTGGGGAAAAAGATATACCTTAAACTTATAATAAAAAAAAAGGAAGAGGAATGGGGGGTTGAGGGTGAAGAGGGTGGGAGGGTTGGGACTGGAGGAGGGAGTAGGGAGGGGATTTGATTGAGATGTAACTTGAAGTAAAAAATAAAATAAAAAAAAAGAAAACTAAAAAAAAAACCAAATAAATAAATGAAAAAAAAGAAAGAAAAGAGCAGGCTTCTAAGAGATAACAACAAAATATAATAAGATAAAACAAAACCCATCACGTTGAAGTTTCTATTTTTACAGCTGTTGTTACATGTGTTATGGAGGTCTATTGCTCCTCTTTGTTTAGCTACAGCCCAACCTGAGATAAACAGGTACTATAGATAACAAAATAAGCCTCAGGAAGGTTGACAATCTTGTCAAGATCAAAGGAGCAAAGATTTCAAGGGAATGGAGCTCAGCTCACTGACATCTCTCCATCAGAATGCCTGTATCATGCCAGCAAGATCTCAGTCCAAAGCCAAACACCTTCGTGTCCATGGGCAGTGCATACACACTGGTTCCTGCCCTTGTACATGCTCAGGATAGAGGCTGTGTCCAGAGGGCATGCCTACATTAGGCTCCTGGCAGGTCAAGGGGTATCTCATCATCACTGTACTGTGCTGATTCATTACTCATTATACTACCTGTCTCCATTTTAAGGTAAATAAGATTAGGGCTCTGGCAAGTTAGATAATTTCACTGAAAACCACCATGCCAACAGGTAGAAGCCAACATTGGTCAGATGTCAACACAGGTCCCAGTTGTCTCTACATTGACTCTCAGCTGTGTGTGTGTGTGTGTGTGTGTGTGTGTGTGTGTGTGTGTGTGTGTG
>CAJQZJ010034271.1:1693621-1705300 GCA_907164525.1 Lophiomys imhausi | reverse complement strand
ACACACACACACACACACACACACACACACACACACACACACACACATGTATATGTATGTTTTATTTCCTTCTGTGGAACAAAATTTAAAGACCAGTTTTTGAAGGAGGAGAGTGATTCTGAATATTAGTGAGGTATTAAATTCAAGGAATTACAGTTAATATTAATGATAACATTGGTTTGGTCAATATTTTTTGAGACACATAAACGTAAATTGACTTGTGATTTCATAAATTTGTTGTTTTTTGAGTAAGGATCTGTCTGCATAGCCCTACTTGTCTTGGAACTCAATATACACACTAGGCTGAACTCAAACTCATAGTTCTGTCTTCCTCTGACTCCTGAATGTTGGGATGAAAGGCATGTGCCACCACACATGGCTCATAAGTGTTTTAAGATACTGAAGAAAGGAAGAGAGAGAGGGGGAGGAGAGAGGGAGAGAAGGAGGAAGGGACAGAGGCAGGAAGGATGGATGGATGGATGGACATATGTCAGGAGTGATGGTCTGTACCTGTGGTCCCAGCTACTCAAGAGGCTGAGGAAGGAGGATCACTTGAGCGCAGAAGCCGTTCCCCATCAGGGTAACACACATACTGCCTTCCCTCCCCAGCAAGGCTAAGGCCCCCTCTTTTCCCATTTCTACTTTCATAGCACCTGTGTCCTACCATGTCCCTCTCTCTAGTGCTCCACTGCACCCCTTGCCAAGGTTCCTTTTTGCTTCCCTGGTTTCTGTGGTTTCTATAGGCTCTTTAGTCACATCTAAAGATCCAGAGCCCAGACCCACAAAGAAGAAGGCACATGAGGTGTTCATCTTTTCTGGGTCTAGGTTATCACGCTCATATTTTTTTTTCTTTTTGGTTTTTTGAGACAGGGTTTTCTCCGTGTAGCCCTGGCTCAATCTATAGATCCTGGACTCAATCTATAGACCAGTCTGGCCTTGAACTCACAGAGATCTGTCTCCTTCTGCCTCCCCAGTACTGAAATTAAAGGCCTGTGCCACCACTGCCCAGCCTCATTCTCATATTTTCTATTTCTCTCCATTGACTGGTAAATTTTCTTTGCAGTCAAATAGAATTCCACTGTATATATGCACCATATCTTCACCACACGTGCATCAGCTGAAGGAGATTTAGGCTATCTCGTCTTCCTAGCTGCATCGATGGAGGAAATCTCACAAGGCCTCACCCCCATATGAAGAGCTACAGCTCAATAGCTGCTCAGAAGGAGAATCAGCCTCTCTAGGAATAAACTCCCTAATAGGTTATCCAACCTCAATTGATACAGGCAACACTAAACTCAGTGTTTAGTGGACTCAGCAGGTTGTATTTATATGCACATGTGTGGATATGTAACAATAATTAAGAAGAAAAGGTTATGAATTTGAAAGGAAGTAGAAAGAACACAGGAAGTGATGGAGGGGAGAGAAGCATGGAAATGATGTAAATACAGCACTCATGTATGAAATTCTTTTTTAAAAAATAAAATTTTAAATAAGTAAATAAATAAAAATTTAAAAGCCGGGTGGTGGTGGCTCACGCCTTTAATCCCAGCACTTGGGAGGGAGAGGCAGGTGGATCTTTGTGAGTTCGAGGCCAGCCTGGTCTACAAAGTGAGTCCAGGACAGCCAGGGCTACACAGAGAAACCCTGTCTCAGAAAACCAAAAAAAAAAAAAAAAAATTTAAGAGTAGCATTTTCCCAGATATCTTGGTACCAGTCATAGGAAGACTTGAGAGGACACCAAATCACTAATTATGAAATTCAGTTTCACAGAACACCAAGACACACTTAACTTTTCAGTTGATAAAAGCGGACATTTGTGCAAACTTAAGAGCACAACTGGAGATGTCTATCACAACAGTCCACTGTAGTTCAGTTGGGGCATTCACCACCTGCGGCTGGAGTCAAAGGTCACAAGTCAAATCCAGTCTCCACCAAGTACCCTTTCACTGCAGACATCAATCACAAGTCTGAGTCCCTGGGCCACTCACAGTTCTGACCAAATGCTCCAAACTCAGATGGCTTCTTCTACTCCCTTAGGTTAGGGAACTACTCACCAACAGCGTTATAATTAGGATTATAGCTTTATTACCAAGAAAACGAGGAAACACATGGAAGGAGGCCTGTGTGAGTATGATACCTTCTGTATGCTCTTGAGCCATGTCCCATGGGGCCTGAGTATGTTACTTTCTAAGCATATCAGCACTTCATATTGGTATACACCAACAAGGAAATTATCTAAGCCTCAGTTTCCAGAACTTCTTGTGAGGGGGGTCTCATTATTGAGGTATGCCTAATTGGATTACTAGCCATGAGATTGAAGCCACCTTCCAGTTTCCCCTGCTGAGTGGTCATGAAATCAGGATGCTATTATTGGCCCAAAGCCCAACACCCCATTCATATGATTGGTCTTCCCAGCATGACCACTTGAAACATCTCAATAAATAAACCCAACTGTGGGCCCACTGTTCAACATGAACAAACACACTCAGCACTTGGGAGACCCCAAGGTATTTAGGAACCTAGGGCCCAGGCCAGACAAATTCTTTACTACATAATAATAAGGCCGCACATACTCAGATATCCATGTCCCCATTCCACCCATAAAAATGCCCTCACCCATCCAAAAAAAAAAAATCCTTTTTTAAATAATCTGCTCTAAAGAATAATCTGCAATGAGCACATGCCTTCAGTTCTAGAACTTGGGAAGGCAGAGGCAAGTAGATCTCTGAGCATGAGGTTAACCTGGTCAACAGAGCAAGTTCCAGGACAGCCAGGGATATACAGAGAAACTCTTGTCTCAAAAAAACAAAATGAAACAAACAAACAAAAAGAATAATTTAAAATGAAAACACTCTGCAGGCTGCTGTCAGACTGGGAGGTACTATACTACACACACACACACACACACAATCACGCACACATGCATACACTAGGGAGAACACAGTAACTCAAAACCATAAAGCTGCATGGAGCCACCAAGGAATGTTTAATTATAATATGCAGCCAGGCTCATGGTTCAAAAATTGTTGTAAATCGGGGTCTAAAATTTTACATCCAGTATACTTACAACTAGATAAAACCAGGACAGCATACTGTGTACTAGATTCGTAGATTATCACTTCTTCCTTCTATTGGCCTCTCTATCCCAGAAACATATTCAATGCATATGAATGTCTGACATGATCAGAGGGGAAAACTATCAAAGAGAGTGACAGGAATAAAGCCAGCCTGATGCCAGAGAGCCTTGTGAGGTAATTAGCTGAGTGGTGTGGCGGCGATGGTCTTTGCAGTTCTTTTTCATCTGCTCATCTCTTCTCACAACGTGCTGATGTGTTTCCAAGGTCTTCATCTCCATCACATTTCAGTTGCAGGGTCTGACTTCTCCCTTCTGTGTCGTGTGTCTCATCTCTTGGGAGTGGTTTCCTCTGTACCTTCCACCCTGAACAAAGGTGACCTCCGCAGGCTAAGGATACAAAGGTACCCCTGGGGTGACTAGGCCCTAAGGGCATCCCCAGGAGTTGAGTTCTCTTCCAGTTGATAGTGCTTGTGGCTCCAGTCTGACACCCCAGGTCATTGTTTTCTCATTAGTGCCTGGCTGCATGCGCCACCTTCCTTAGTACTGCTTCACTTTATATAGCAAGCCTATGTGCCTGGGGCCTGTTGCTTCCCAGGGCCAACATGGTCCACCATGTTTAACAGGAACCTGAAGAAGGTGGTTAACCATCAGGCAAATGTAGTACAACTAAACAGACACATACCAACATGTCAGTCTTATTCCTCCAAACACTGATGGAAACTCAATCCACTGGAAAGAGCTAGAAGTCCCTAACTGGAGGCCAAAAAGACTGCAATCTGTCCTACCACCAGCTACTGTGATACCACCAGCTGACTCCAACAGATGTCCCAAGATGTCATCTGTATCTTCCAGTTTCCCAGTGCACAGTGGAGGGACACTGCATATTGCTTTATCTAGTAACATTAGGCAGGTGGTTAGAACTTCAGAACAGGCCCTAGGACATTAAAAACCACTGCAGCAGGGCAGGGTATAAAATGTTTGCTGCACGAGGACCTGTGTTAAGGTCCAGTGGCCATGTAAAAGCCATACCCACAGTGCACACCTGTAACCCTAGTGCTGGAGGCCTTGTTCCATATCATAATTAAACATTCCTTGCTGTTTTATGGTTTTAAATTACTGTGTTCACCCTAATGCATGTGCACATGCATGTGTGTGTAGCACCTCCTGTTCTGACAGCAGCATCCAGGATTTCATCGTAGATTATTCTTTTTTGTTGTTTGTTTCATTTTGTTTTTCTAGACAGGGTTTCTGTTAATCCCAGGTGGATCCCAGGAGCTTGCTGACCACCTGGCCAGTCTAACCAAAAGGACAAGCTCTGAATTGAGGAGGACACCCTGATATCAGCCTATGCTGTCCACAAAAGCCCACACGAGTGAGCAGTGGTTCAACTGCACACACATGCACATGCACACGAGTGCACGCACTCATGAATGCACATATGCACCCACCCCTGCAGAGATAGTGCAGAGGGCTGTGCAAGAAATAATGAGTCTGTGGCCATCTCACCCTGCTGAAAGAAAGCATGCTTTGAGACATTAGCACTGGTGACAGCTCTGACCTCACAGTCAAGTAAATACTCTAACAGAAGACTCTGTACAGGGGAGGAGCCATTACTCCACATCTTCCTATGGAGATGGACCGTATCAATTCATTCAGTTCCTGACATCCATCCCTTGAAAGGAATAGAGGTACCATCCCTTATGAGAGCCCTCTGGTGCAAGGATATCCGAGGTCAAGCCCCAGGCCTAACACTTGTGAATCTTCTACCTCTGTTAAAAGACTATCTCTTGTCCTTTAGGTGCCTTAGCTGCCGAAGAGGACACATGGTACACAGCCCATGGAGCTGTGTCAGAACACCCCACATTATTATGTATACTACAATACTACAATACCCTCACAGTAAGTACACAGGAGCCCTGCAGTGCAGCTCACTGCCGGAGCATGTAACTAGCATATGCCAAGACCTGGGTTCCATCCCCAACACTGCAATCATAAAAACCAATTTGCCACTGTTCTTACCATCACTCATTCTTTCTGCTACCCATGCTACTTGCCAGAAGTACTGCATTCCTCAAACACAACTGTAGGTAAATGTGGGTGTTTTCACAAAGGACTTCAGACAGCAGAACAGTGCTAGGCTCCAGGGATACGTTAACTCATTAAACAGTAATTTTTTTGAGTATGTACTATGTGTCAGATACTATTGTAAGGAAATATAATTGTCCTCATGAGGTTTACATTCTACTGAGATATAAATGACAAATATTTCTGTCTAGCCTTTTTTTCTATATAAAGCCACACAGAAAGCAAAACAGTATTATGGGACAGAAAAGGTATTATGGAATAATGCTCTAAAGAGTATGGCAGAAGGCTCCCTGGGAAGGTGGACAGGAAGAATGATATAAGCTAAGTCCACTAAAGGCAATAACTTCCAGAGAGGACAACAGTCACTGAAGGAAGTGCCACCATGAAAAGGTAATGTTCAAACAGCAACAGAGAGGCAGGGCTCAGTCACATGGAGCCTGGTTGGAAGTGCATGATATGGGTTGTGTTGAATGGTATGAGGCCAATTAGGAAGAGGAATGACATGACCTGTGTGTTTGCTGATGTTTACTCTGTCACGTGGGTAATGGGGTTACTGAAGGAAAGAGGGTTGCTGGGAGGCTATTTGGGAGGTGGCTACTGCTGTGCCTGGGAAAGGAAGTTGGCTGGACCAGGAATCAGAGGGAAGACTAGAATGAACCCATCTGACATGTAGGTGGGCACAGGTAACAGGGAGAAACTGTCTCTACACCTTCCTTGGCATCTCTTTCCACAGCTATGTACTTCCAGACAATAGGGAGTAAACCTCATGCACAAAGCATGCGGTTCCTGAGGGTTCCACAGGGGTTGGGGGTGGGGTGGGGTGGCTAATCGTGGCTGAATGAAACAAATAGAATGGGAAGAAGTCTTATCTTCCTTACTAGGAATTCTACCAATAAGGCTAAAACCAATAAACATACTTTAAAGCATGGAACACAATCACCTACAAGGCCTACATGGCCACTTCGGCATCAGGAGAGGCTGTGTAAGCACTTGCTCCAGGCGGTGGGACCTTTTCCTGCTCATGCTATGAGCTAGTACAGCACAGCACCTGACACAATGACAGAAGGAAGGGATAGGTGAACTCCAGCCTGAAGGCCACCTTCAGTCCACATCTGGCCTCTGGAAGCATACACAGAAAGTCCCAGAGAACACAGCCTGTGCCAGCATGACATGAAGATCCAAAGGCTGCACACAGAGGACGTCTACTCAAAGATACGGCCACCACACTGGAACTACAACACCGGCGCATCTGTTTATTTTAAACAACTGAAACAAAAATTGTTTTAAGTTACAGCTGGTGTCTGGGTCACTCCATCACGCACTTAAGATACAGAGCTGATTATTTTTCTGGCAACAAGGAAGAAAGAAAAGCATGGTGTCCTGTTACCAGCTGTCTCGGAGCAGTCCTTACAGTCTCTGTCTGCTTCAGGGTCAGAACCAGCAGAGTCTGCGCATGAAGCTCTGTGGTTTACCTGGTTTTCCTGCTCCCCAGTCCCATCCCCCAGGCATTTTGCTGACATGAATCACAAAGGGCAGCTCTGGAAAGAGCTTCCTGAGTGTTCTCACCAAAAACATAGGAAGAAGCCGGGCGGTGGTGGCGCATGCCTTTAATCCCAGCACTTGGGAGGCAGAGGCAGGCGGATCTTTGCGAGTTCAAGGCCAGCCTGGTCTACAAAGTGAGTCCAGCACAGCCAGGGCTACACAGAGAAACCTTGTCTCGAAAAACCAAAAAGAAAAAAAAAAACATAGGAAGAAACCCTATGTCATTACCACACCTGTACTGGCCTCTGCCTGTTGCCTGGATGTGGACTGCAGCTTTAGCTCTCTTTACTGATCTACAGAGTGGAAAGAACAACCCAAGGATGCTCTTGAGCCAAGGATGCAGAAAGGTCCCTGAGAGTGGGCACAGTGGGTTACTATTTCCACTGTCAGGCAGAGGGCCTGAAACACCAAGGGTGCTCACCTCGTGAGATGACAGCTACTTGACCAAGTCTTGGCACCCACTTCAACCTAGCCCTAAGATGCTGGGGTTCCCCGTTCAGGCCTTCCCCCAAGGCCACTGTCATGTTAAAATAGAGACTATGCTGAGGCAAGACAACATACCTGGGCGGTGGGAAGAGGGAACTGGTACTGTCATTGGTTCCTAGACCCAATTCAGACCCTCTGGGCAGTCCATAAGGTAGGTGGGCAAATGAAGGTCCAGGTCTAGGGGACTGAGAATTAGTCTGAATGATCAGGGAGTGTGTATGAAATCAGTCACCTGGCAAACTACAGCTCATTTCTGCTGAAAGAGAAGGGAGGCAAGATACCATCTTCGCTGCACACTAGGGTAAGAGCTGGGACCCTGCTTCTACTCCGATCCCTCCTCTCCTTGGGACGAGGCCCATACAGTACCCAGACTGCAGGTGGGCAACACTGGGCAAACTTCAACTAGCACTATCCAGCAACATGCCTGCAGGTTTTATGTCAATTCACACCAAGCTTCCTGTAACAAAAGGCCTAACTGTGGAACAGGACCACTGTGGGTATCGCAGGGGCAATCTAGGCCTGTGGTCTGTAAGCAGGCTAACAAGGTCCCTCTGAGGCCTTGGGGTCTTCTGAACACTTACCAGGAGACAGAGCTGGTACAGGTGTGGGTGTCGGTTGTTGGAGACCTGGGCTGAGGCCGGTGGCAGGCCTGTAGGGACAACACTGTGAGCTGGGTGTGAACAGCCACCTGCTCCAGCATGGGCTAAGTCCAGCTCTGCATCTCCTTAACAAATCCTTTTCCCAGAGCTGCCCTCAACTCATTTCTGCTTCTCCACAGAGCCTACACTAGACTGGAGCCTGCTGACTGCTGATGGCCATGAAGCCACCCAGTAGGGGCTGGGCCTGGTGTCTGGCCAAGCTTTGATGTTCCACCATTCTACAACTTGGCTAGGGCCTCAGGCTTGTTTATTTTTTTCTGTCTAACTTCTGTGATGTTCCAACTAAACATGACAGTCTTATCAACAATCTCCAAGGAAAGGAGACAGCAGAATACTTGGTTTGTTGTGAAGACTGGCAGGTCTGCTAGGCCATGTGATATGGGAGAAAAGCTCCTGTTTCTGAGAGGTTTGGAACTCCAGCCAGACATGGCCACTCTTGTGCTAAAGACTCCGTGCCCCATCAGGGACCACTTTCTTTCCCCTTCTCAGTCCCTAACATGGAGGTGGCCTTTCTCCAGAGGCACACAGGGCCTCCAAACAGGTGCCAGTCATCTCTGTCACTTCTTTGGGATCTCCCTGGAAAGTTCTCTGTATAGGGAGAAAAGTTTGCCAGAGAGAAGAACTGGGAGAACTGTGAAGTCCAAATATGAGGGGTAACCTTGGAGGTAGGACAGTGACATTATCACTTCTAGTCCTGGACTCTACTGTGCTTAGTCCTCAAGAACGTCCTAAGTTTGGGGGAAGGGATTTTAGAGACACTCTTGTTACGTAGTCTGACTCCAAATTCACCTTCCTCCCAAGGGTTAGAATTAAGGTATATGCTACCACACATGGTTCAAACTTCTTGGCTTTAAGATGTAGTTTGGGGTGGACTTTTAGTTCTTTATAACCTAAGATTTTGAGTAAAAGGATGCATCAACCCATGCTTTGACAAGACAACTGAAGCAATATTACTTTCATCCTTAAATAGCAGTCCATGCTACGGAGTCCAACACCATATCAGGTACATTCTGCTCACATGCTGATCAAGGCCCAGGGATGGTTAAGGCTCTCATCACTGTCATAACCATCATAATCATCATCATTTACCAAGTCACACAGACATTAGAAAGTGGAGCCAGGAACCAAACCCAGGGACTTGTCTGAAACCCAAGGATGGCCATGCCCACCTCCATGAGCTCAGTCTTATCCAAAATGCAGGCAGAGGAGTTTTTTTCCTTGCCCCTGACATCTGAGTAACATCAACGCCCATGACCTTGAAACAAGACACGCATCCAAGAACCCCTTAAGAAAAGCCAAAACACACCTGAAATTCAACTACGCCATCCACGCCAGCCACAGGGCAGGAGGCATCATGGTGAAAGGAGTGCATCTCTGGGCTAGATGCAGGGTGGCTTAAACTAGCATTGCCATGGCCATAAGGGTGACATCACTCATCTAATTCAGCTGGTCACTAGCTACCTCCTCCACTCTCTTGTACCCGCCTTCGAGCATGGCTCACTATGTTTGGTGGCTTTGCTATCACAGTCCCCTCCCCAGCTACACAGACATTCCCTCACGCTCGGAAACACACAGCTCACAATCACCAGCTATTAGGTACTGCTTTTGTCACAAGAATCTTAATTGTGACTGTTAGGTGACACAGACAGATAGTTTCCACTTTCCCTTTGGAAATAAAGAGATCCAGGTAACTGTAATCCTACATCACATCATAAATATTCCAGGACTAGCTGATGGCCTCTGGGCCCGGGCCAGGTCATTTTCTATTTAATAAGGATCTTAACAGGTGGCTGCAAATATAGCTACTGAATGAATTTCTGCCTTTCTGATTTGAGACAAAAATTTTAATTTAGTCATCTCATTTTATATAACTGAGAAACAGAATTTTTGATATATTTTTCCAACCAACCTATATTGTATTAACGATGTGTCACTAAATGATTTTTCTTAGGTCAAAACTTTTTCTTACCCAATTATAATATATTATTAAAGATACAATCCATAAATGAAACCTGAGCAAGGAGTTGAAGAAAAGTTCCACATCATGACACTTTCAAATGTCAGTCATCCTGCACGAAATCACAAGTCACCTGAAGGAACAGGACAATGCACACAGGACACCCTATGCTGTGCTGCCACCCATTCTGAGCTGTTGTGTGCACACTTGTGTGCTACACACACACACACACACACACACACACACACACACACACGTACACACACAGCTTGTTGATAAGAGCATGTACTGGAAAATGTACATTGTGATTGTGTCACTGTGAAAACATCATAAAGTGTTCTTATAATCTCTGATATAATCTTAAGGGACCACCATCAGATATACAATACATTACTAATGCAAAAAAACATCAAAAATGTCTGTGTAGGGCTGGCTGGAGACATGGCTCAGCAGTTAAGAGCACTTGCTCTTGCAGAGGACCTGGCTTCAGTTCCAAGTGTGGACATGGTGGCTTACAACAGGCTGAAACTCCAGTTCCATGGGATCTAATGCCCTCTTCTGGCCTCTGCAGGCACTGCACAAATGTAGTACACAGAAACAGAACCTAAAAACAATTTTTTATTTATTTATCTGTGTATATGAATAGCCTAAAAGCCGTTTTCAGGTAGCTTGCAGAAAGTGACACTCATTCCATCAAACACCTATCCTCTTGGAATCAGGAGAGATCTGTGACATTGCCTAATCAGCTCTTGCACTCAAATTCCTTTGTCTCTCACAATAGTTCCTGATTTTTTCAGGGTAGATGAAAAGTACTGTCACTTCACCACATTCATGCCAGGGACATTCCACACACTCTTGTCCCAAAGAAATATCTGTATGTCCACAGTCAGCACATTGCCAGACCCATGTTAGGGGAAGAACCAATGACTCAGACAGAAAGAGGTATCCCCCAGACAATATGATCCATTTCACGTGCAGTAGCTGCCACACTTTAGGCGTCAACTCCAGCCCTTTCCTCTTCCCACCAACAAAGCCAAGCAGTAGGGACATGCAGTCAACCTGCTGCAGGTCAGTGGCGGTGTGTCAGAGTTCCTCTCCTCCCAGGCGAGCTGGGTAGGGCAGGTGCTCTGGAGGAGGGGCAGCCCAGCCCCTCTGCATCAGCCTGAAACAGAAGCCACATCTCCAGTCTCACCACTAGTCCTGCTACAAGTCACCCTAATACCCTGAGAGAAAAGGTCAGTGTCACAAGCGCCGAGCTTTCCTAGTGCCAACAGCATTTACTCTCTGAGTAAAGCTGTTCTGCCCACTCCAAACTTCCCACCACCTGGTACCCTCCTCCACGCACACTGGGTCAAGGAGGGGACATAGAGCAGGACAGGGTTGTGCGTAGGACAGGTGAGTCCTTCTAGGTATCTCACTTTAACAAGAATGTTCTTGAAGCTGACAGCACACATGAGAGTGGTCTCTGACCAGCATGGGAGAAGCAGATGGAACAATAAACAAAGGAGACTTGGGGTACAAGGGCAGTGTCAGGAATACTTATGATGAGAGTCAGTCCCTCCATAGGAGCTCACAGTCTCCCAGGCTCAAGGAAGTCCAGAGCCATCTTCCACAACACTCTCAAAAAAGAAAAGTAGTCAATACTTTCTAGAGACACATAAATTGACTTGTGATTTCATAAATCTGTTTGGGTTTTGTTTTGTTTTGTTTTTGAGTCAGGGTTTCTCTCTGCATAGCCCTGCCTATCCTAGAACTCAATATGTAGACCAGGCTGGCCTCAAACTCAGAGTTGCCTCTGCCTCTGCCCCCTCTGCCTCTCTCTCCCCCCTCTGCCTCTCTCTCTGCCCCCTCTCTCTGTCTCTGCCTCTCTCTCT
>CAJQZJ010034271.1:1645203-1688210 GCA_907164525.1 Lophiomys imhausi | reverse complement strand
GAGGCAGGCGGATCTTTGTGAGTTCGAGGCCAGCCTGGTCTACAAAGTGAGTCCAGGACAGCCAAGAATACACAGAGAAACCCTGTCTCGAAAAACCAAAAAAAAAAAAAACAAAAAAAAAAACAAAAAAAAAAACAGAAACATAAAAAAAATGAATCAGTATCATGATCAATAAATTTCATTAATTCCTAGTTTTTGAAAATAGTTCTTTTGTTCTCTAATTCACAGTCATAATTTCTAACATTATCCATTTTAATTAATTCTTTTTTTTTTTTTAAGATTTATTTATTATGTATATAGTGTTCTGTCTGCAGGTATATCTGCAGGCCAGAAGAGGGCACCAGATTTCATTATGGATGGTTGTGAGCCACCATATGGTTGCTGGGAATTGAACTCATGACCTCTGGAAGAGCAGCCGGTGCTCTTAACTGCTGAGCCATCTCTCCAGCCCCATTTTAATTAATTCTTAAAGTGCAAATGTTTGGAACAATTTTAATCTATTATCTCTCTATTAATGAATGTCAACAAATTTAAAGGCTTATTTCTCAAGGCATCTCATGAATTTCATCAGAATTCATTTGTACTCATTAAATTTTTTTACTGATTGAAAAAAAAAAGGCATGTTTTTTTATCACCACTCCTGGCTCATAAATATTTTAAGATCTTGCAGAAAGAAGGAAGGGAGGGAAGGGAGAGGGGGAGGAAGGAAGAAAGTGAAGAAGGAAGGAAGGATGGATGAGTAATATTGTTATCCATAAACATCTTGTTAATAGCTCCCTGTGTCTCTGAGGTACGAAAAGGACAACCAATGACACCCACATTTCAAGCATATCCCAGATGCTGGACTAGCCAGATCTCAGTACACAACATCTCTGCATCACCACCTTGCAAACTGGACACTAACAGCACCCTAATATGAATCCTACTTTGTAAACGACTAAGGCCATGCCACTGCCCAGCTCACATCAACAGTGACAAAGATGTCACTGATACAACCACACCCTGGCTTCCCCACTATTCCTCACGGTTTAATACTTTAAAGTTGGTCTGGCAGATAGACAGGGTCCTTTTGCTTTTGCTGCTTAGGAAGAAGACAAAAATAAAAAGAAAGAATGTCAGTCAAGCCAGCTGGCCAGATGCCTGAACGTGTGACCCTAACAGCAGCAAGAGCTCCCTTGCTCTACACACACCAAATACTTGACAGGCCACAGCTGATGCTTCATCCACTCCAGGGAGAGCACGCAGTAATCTGCTCACTTTGATGCCAGTGTTCTCTCAAAAACTGTTACTAGGAAACCAGGAGGAACCTCCAGCCCCATGCCTGCTGGTTTCTGGCATCTGCTCTGTACCACAGCCATACCAGGCACCAACTAAGAACCCTCTCCACAGTCCTTAAAGTTGGAGTTCATGAACTTCATTGTCCAAACAGGAACTATGGTCCTCACAGGCAAAGGGTGGGGCCTCACTTGACCCTGGGTTGATCTGACATGGAACTCAGTTGTGCTTTCTATCAAAGCCACCCTGAGCTGCAGGCACACACATACTGCCCTGGATGTACCTGTGAGGACTTCATGGACAAAGCTCAGTGTCACAAGGTACCCCATTGCCCCAGGCTACCTTTCTATGACCCTCCTCCCCTCCTCCCCGGGGCCATTATGCACTACCAGGAGCTGCCAGACCATCATCACTCCTCCATTGATCCCTCCACCCTATCATTCTCTCTGCTAAACAATCAGTCTGTCCTCTCACTGTGGTCACTGCCCTGTGGCACAGGCCTCTGTATTTCTCTCCTGCCTTCTCCCAGTCTTACCACCCCACCATTCATAGGCCTGTACAGGCTGGCTCTCTACAGCACAAAAGGCTCCTGGTCACGACAATCAGTGGCTCACTACTAACTAAAGCAAAGGCTTCCAGGTAGGGGACATTTATGGTCATAAAACGATCTGGCATTATAGTGTGAGAAAATTATTAACTTTTTGGTCTCTTTCAACTTTTCTGATCAAACAATGAGCAAGTTCCAATTGGGAGCATAATTTGCTTAACTCTGCAAACTGCTCTAAGTTCTCTTTGCAACAAACCAAAGCATGGAGCAAGCTCACAGCCCATGGCTGGCTGAAGTCTGACAACTGTTTCCTTTCAGGGCGCTCTACACACACATGGGGCTCCTACATGCAAAAGACATTGGTTTTCTACTTGCTTAGAGAAACAACATTTCCTTACAATGACCTAAAACTTTTAAATTGGATTATAAAAATATATTAACTCGGAACATATGTGGCTTCAAGCTGAGAACAGGGATAATACAGGTGGTTCTAAAATGACTACAATCGAGAAAGACTGTCTTGACCACCCAAATGCAGCTCTCTGATGCTAGCCACACCAAGTCTGCCAAGTTTCTGCATGGCCTTCCTGCCTCCACTGTCTGTTCAGTCATGCAGACCCCAATTCCTAAGTCAGCCTCCATATCTCTGCCAATGTCCCACCTGAGCCAGGTCTCCAAGATAAGTTAGAGAAAGGAGAGCCTCTAACTCCACTTTCCACCCAGTTACCTACTTTCCCAGCCCCAGAGTCACAGCATGCCAGAGAAAAGACTGGTCCACATGGAGATAATCACTTCAAGGAAGTCCTTCCCAGGGAATTCTAGGGGGTGATTCAGATAGCACCCTGACTTGGCACCAACCCTTCATGAAATGTGACTCCCCCAGACTGTTCACAATACCATCTATTGACAACAGCCCACCTCCTGATACTGTGGGCCCTGGGTGTCCTGTATCTAGATGACAGACAGATGGAAGAAAGTGGGGTCCAGAGGCCACCCTACATACAGTGAAACTGGCACCAGCAGCCCAAGGGCTGATGGAAACAGAGAGGTTATGGGTTCAACTATGCCCAAGACCACAGTGGAGGCTCTGGGAAGAACCACAAGCCATGTGCTATGTGGGTTACTCTATCGCAAGCAATTCGTTCACTGAGATCCAGCCTCAATCCAGCAAGACAAGAAACCTGTCAACTGTCAAAACAAAACAAAACAAAGAGAAAGAGACAGACAGGTAAGCATACAGGCAGGCAGTCTTGCCCCCAGCTTGGCACCAGCTAGCCAGAAGGGACTGGCAGCTAACCGACTATGGAAATCTCCCAGTACTGTTTAAGTGCTGGGAGCAGGGATGATTAAGGTATGTCTGTGAGAAAAGCAAGTCAGCAAACAGTCCCAACTCCATTGAGAATGCATTATCATTTGGATGCTACAAACAAGGTTGTATTCCTTCACAGTCCACCTGCCAGGGCTGCTAGAGGTGGCAATACACTCTGGCACATGGCTTCTGTCCAACCAATGGGAAGGGGTTAAATGGTAAAGGTGAGGGAGAGGGAAGGGAGGGAGGACAGAATTCCATTTGATATATTAAAATGGAGCAATGAGCCCTGACACCCACCAGAAAATGTGTTCTTTTCTTGTTTTTATATTTAAAAATGGTTTTGTTTTGTTTTACACTAGAGCTTAAAACAGCCCCTTCAGGTGTGGGACAGGTAAGGATTCCAGACAGCCAAGTCTGTCTGCAGGGGCTCCAGCTCCTAATCTGAGAGGTGCACTAGACGACCTACCTCACTAATCAGGGTGAAGAAGAGAAATAATATGTTGAGTAACTTTTGTGGATGGATAATATGATTACAATGTCTAGCCTAACTCCCAAAGCAAATCATATCTTCCCCTTTGTAAAGAGACCCATAACCGCTAAAAGAGACTCTCTGCTGGACATGATAGTCCCATTTTCCAGATAAATATGTTCTGTACTCATATAATCCTGGTTGACAAGTTGACCCCAAGCCAGTTTCATGCCATAGACCATCGTCCTTTGCTTTAGAGTTTTAAGTACATTTGGTGATAAAGACAAAAGTAATTTTTCAGGGTCAATGACTAGTCAAATGCTTCCAAGGAAGCCTACCATGACAAGCAACTTCTGCCTCCTTCTGGAGAAAAGGGGACAGACACCACCAAGAGGTTCAGAGATTCTGCTTAAGGCCTGGGGTCTAAGCTTGTCATTCAGTCCCCTCCCTGAAAGACCAATGTGTCCCACATAGTGCAGTCCCAAACTACCTCAGCCTGTACTTTATAAGCTGCATTCCCCTCCCCCCATCTTTAGTAGTGATCCTGAACCCACTATTACACTGTGTTGTAAAGTCCTCACAGGGATATTATTTCAACTTGAAAAAGGAAGACAGGGATGTTTTAAAAACACTGGTACATTGAGACATCCCATTCCCTTCATTGCACTGCCAGTAACTGACTGAAAAAAGAATGGTCTACAAAGGCATCTAGCCATAATGCACCAATGAGCTTCTTAGCAAGGCTAGGCCCCTGGAGTTAGGTCTTGACCACCCTCTCTTCCAAGTCAAATCTGTGGGATAAGGACTCTGGCAGAATAAGTTAGGGTAAAAATACAAAGAATAAGCTCTAGAAAGACAAGTTTTCATAAAAATGGAAGCATATGCTTAGCCTTCTCAGGCATTAGTGGGTGTGGGAGAAGCTGAAGACAACTTAATGGTCTAATAAAATGTTTACAGGGCAAAGGATCCTTGCAGACAAGTACTGCCTGGGACCAGCAGTCCATCTGCTGAGGTCTGAGGCCCTCTCTTTAGGCAGATTTCACTGCAACAGAATTAAGTGTGCTTTAGAAAGCCCCTCTATCCTGGTGGCTTGCAGCCCCACTTTAGGTCCCTCCTTGCTCTAGTAGTCCAGCCCACCATTGCCCTGTGGCTCCCCTCCACTACCAAAAAAGGGGTTTCCATGTCTCTTTTCCCTGTACTGAAGCTTCCAGAAGGTAGTCTCTTACCTTGAGCTCTGCAGAGAATCTGTCTAGCCTAGAGGACAGGCCTATCAATTTTTAGGTGAACAGATGAGTAAGAAAACAAACAGCTAAGCAGGGGACAAATCAGTGACAGAAGGGTCTCTATCTCATTTTGATTAATTTCAGCTTATACAATTTAAACATCCACTTTAGTTCAAATTGTACAGAATCTATAGAATTAGCAAGCCAGATCCAACCTGTTTGACTGCCAATAACTTCTCATTGAAAACCTCAGCCATGAAGCTGACAAGAGTACCTGACAGGGATGTGTGACAAGCTTCTGTTCTTTTCTTTTCATTAATGCCTAGATAAATAAATCTCCTATAATTAAGTCTGACATTCCCAATCAGACAAACATGGCTGGATGAGTTTCCAATTAGATTTGGGAGGGTCCTACTTAAGATCTCTCTGTTCAGTGTACATACCTACAATACATGTGGAAGGCATGGGTACCTCAGGATGCAACCAGCATGCACCCTAGGCAACCCTGTCGTGTAGATGATGACTGAGTGGCAGGGAACAGTACACCTGCTCACAACAGATGTGAGTCCTCAGGACGGCTCTAGTAAGCTCCCTGAACACAGTCAATAGGAACTACGACAAACAAACTCTGAAAATTCTACCCAGCCTCATACAAAAGAGGGCAGGGGACATCTGTGCTCAGAACAAGCAAAAGCAGGCAGGGAACCTCTTTTAAAAATCAAAAACAAGTACAGTCTCATGAATAGATGCCAATATTCAGAACAATGGTGGCTGATACTTATTGGGTGGACTATGCACTAGGCTTTATTTTATGCAGTTTATATATTAATTTATTAATCCTCGCAATGACTGTTATAAATATAATTTTATGATCCCTATCTTGCAGAAAGGAACATTAACTAAAGTGCCAACTGGCTAAGTTACTAGCCCAAGATCACAGTGATGGAGCAAGTGATGGAATCAGTTTTAGAGCAAAGTGGTAAGATGCCGGAATCCCTGTGCCTAATACTCCTTCTCTGTAAGTTCAGACTCTTCTACATTGCTTCGTCATAAGAGTTACCAGTGTGCAAAGGACTTGCTCTTTGGGAACATATAACTTCATAAAGTAGTGAGAAAATAGGATTTACTTACATGTTCCAGCCTGCTTTAGAGTCTCCGAGCTCTAATAGAACTCCCACTAAGAGTTCCACTACTGCTAACATTCAGTAACCCTGCTTCATGCTCAGATGACTAACATATTCGGAAAGCTGGGTTTTGTAGCTAATGGAGCACTAAGCTTGATAGTCCAGAGGCCAAGTACAACAGTGACTCAACTAATGATTATACAAGGAACTTTTGTTACCATTTTATACTTAAAGCACAAGCACACTACAAACTTCACGTATCTTCACGTTGTATAGTAGCAGAAGTCAGGTCTTGCCTAGAAAAAGCTCACCAGTCTTGAAGATCAGCAGAGCTCAGTCTGTCACTACTTAGGTCATCTTTGACAGGTACTGAATTCCCACATGCCTCCATTCCCTCATCCATACTCCACAGGTCAGGATTATGTGAACTGTTATGTATGATCATTTGCTCAGGTGTCTGTACAGAGGTCACACCCTGGGGTGCTCATGCCTTTCCCGTGCATTGTGAATACAATCAAGCAAGAGGGCTTGAGTAAGACCCTCCCAATTGAGTAAGACCAATCAGAAACTCACCCAGCCATGTCTGCCTGATTGGGAATGTTAAAATTAACTGGCAATGCTGGCTAACCTTCACTGCCCTGACCCTAGAACTAGTGTCCAGTGCCTTTCTATGTAGTTGCCAACACTCCTCTTCCTCTGTCCAAGTAGAAACAATACCACTGTAAGCAACAGCCCATTGTGATTCAACTCTAAGACTTGTGCATGCCTGGAGTGAAGTAGGGATAGAGCATGGGGTTTTATAGAAGCATTACTGAAGGGCTACAAATCAAACCCAGTAACATGATTTAAACAAATGCCATTAGAATGTCACTGGTGGAGCAATGTCCTTCCCCTGCCTCACATTCCCACCTTTGGGCATAACCACCTATTTGTATCATCTACTGTATGGTGATGCAGGGGCAAGGTAACACTAGAAAACAAAACTCCACATGAACATGCTAAAAGTGGGCTAAAACTAAACAAAACAAGAGTGGCTGGAAATGTAGCTCTGTTTGTAGAGTGCCCCTAGTATGCACAAAGCCCTGTAATCCCAGCACTTAACATGTAAAGACAAAAGGACCAGGAGTTCGAGGTTATCCTCAGCTACATACTGAGATCAAGGTCATCCTAGGCTCAAGACTCTGTCTCAACAAAACAAAACAAATGAAACAATAACAACAACCAAAAGTTATAAAGTTACAGCAATGATTAAACAGAAAACTATAACTAAAATGTTATGTTTAATATTCAAAACATCCCTTTTGTAATTTACCATAATTAATAGAACAGGAAAATCTATTTGACCATTGCAATAGATACAGCTTTATAAAAACACCAATTTCCACAACTGCTCACAGTAAGAATGTTCAGTACAATAAGGAACATATGAAAAACATCCATAGGAGGACAGGAGTGACCTCACTGCCACATCTGTCCCCCAATGATTGTCAGAGCTGATCTTGCTGACCCGGCTGACTAGGTGAACATCTCCTGCCTCCCTCACCATTCTGTATCCTTCCTAAGCTATGTGCTTAGAGAAGAGGATGTCTTTCCCTCATAGAAGAGGACTGTTCTTTGGTCAAGGGTCTACAACTAGCAGCATTCCCCTGCTAGACCCTCCAAACATGCCCTCAAAAACCCACAGCAAGTAATATACTTAGCAGAAATATTAAATGCTAAGTCCCTGTAATAAGGCCAAGAAAGGATGATTCCTCCTCTTGCCACATTAGGCAAGAGAAAGAGCAAAGATTCTGATTCTGTTTTGGCTTGGGTTTGTTTCTAGGTTTTTGTTTTTATTTTTTTGTTTGATTTTTAGGTTTTTCGAGACAGGGTTTCTCTGTGTATCCTTGACTGTCCTGGACTCTCTTTGTAGACCAGGCTGGCCTTGAACTCACAGAGATCCGCCTTGCTCTGCCTTCTGAGTGCTGGGATTAAAGGCGTGCACCATCATGCCTGGCTAGGTTTTTGTTTTTTGAGGCAGAGTCTTGCCATATACCCCAGGCTGGCACAGAAATCATCATGTAACCAAGTTGGTCCCACTACATGCAGTAAAACCCTGCTTCTGACCACTAGTACTTTAAATGCTAAAACTCAAAGCATCAGATCTAGCAAAGTGCAGCAAATCTAGGGGCAAATACACAGTAAGTTCTTTTAACTTCTGTCCATCAGGACATTTTAAGAATAAAGCAGTGGGGGGGGGGGGAGCACTACAGAACCAAAAACAAGCAGAGGTACCCAGAGTCTGAGAGTTGCACTGCTTTGTCCTTCCCAAATCAAACAAGATGGCATTTTCCCACCAAGGCCTCCTCCTTGCCCATACCAGTCAGGGGCATCTGCCCTTCCTGTCCCCAGATTGACTTCTGTCCTGGGCTGGGCCAGGCAGTCATTCTTACACATGCTAGTGGAAACCATAAATACATGAGTTAGATCCTGCTCTCCTGGGCACTGCCTGGGCTCCTGGCTTTCATCCCTTCGTTTTAGGATTTCCCAGACCCCAATGTTGCAGTTCTAAAAGTCCTTCAAACCTTCCCCAGCATACTGATCCTGGCTCCCCACAGACTTCCACCTTGCAGAGAGTACCCAGAACTCTGGGTCAGACACCATCCCTTACCTCCTAGCTGTGTCCCATATCTATCAGAACTCAGCTCCAAGTCCCCAGGCAGAAAAGAATAAAGGAGCCGGGTGGTGGTGGCGCACGCCTTTAATCCCAGCACTTGGGAGGCAGAGGCAGGCGGATCTTTGCAAGTTCGAGGCCAGCCTGGTCTACAAAGCGAGTCCAGAACAACCAGAGCTGTTAAACAGAGAAACCCTGTCTCGAAAAACCAAAAAAAAAAAAAAGAAAAGAATAAAGGACCATTAGGCAAGAGTATGCAGTTGCCCAACGTATAGGAAATATAGACCATATTTTAAATGTTTATTTTATTTTATATGCATTAATGTTTTGCCTCTGTGCATATATATATGTACCATATTTTAGACAACATACAAATTTTACTTATAGTAGTTATACATTTATTCTAACATGTATGGAAAGGAAATGACACTAGCACTTTCAATCCATGACTTCAAGGGGAAGATGATTAAGTAAAAGAAATGCAAAGTTAAAAAATAAAATAAAAGGACTACAATGTAGGCTGTGAATAGCACACACTTGTGATCTTCAGCAGCTAACAGGAGCCAACAGTAAAATTCCTTCCTCAACCCAAGGTCGAAAGGAACTATATGGCTCACAGCCTCTCTACTCAACCCTACAGACACAGTTATCAAGTGACCACAGATGTTCTGAAAAGAAAACACACTCCTGACACAATTGGGGTGGCATAAAGGCCAAGAGTGACTACAGGGAAGGCAGGTTTGTCCTCCAGCAGTGCTGTGGCTGATTGAGGAAGCCTGCACCAAGTTCATTCCTCCATGAGCCCGCAATACAGATCATTTGCCAACAGTTTCAATCCATACTCTTTTCCTATCCACCAAGGCTGGCTGAAAGCAGACAGAAGGGGATTCTTTTATAGGTCAGATGGAAAATCCCCTGGATGCCTCTGCAGGTTGAGGCCGCAGATGTGGGGGTCTGGCAGAGGCAGCACACTGGAAGTTTACGATTGATAAAAACTGACTACCTTGAGACTAGGCTTTCCAAATCCAAGTTGCAAACTTAAGTGTGTATGATGGTTTGTCAGGGCACAGAAACTCAAAAAAATAAATGGAGATAAGGCTTTTATTTTCCCATATAACAGCCCACTTAAAATATTATTATTATTTTTTTTGAGACAGGGTTTCTCTGTGTAGCCTTGGGTGTCTTCAAACTCATTCTGTAGACCATGCTGGCTTTGAACTCACAGAGATCTGCCTGCCTCTGCCTCCCAAGTGCTGGGATTAAAGGCATGCATGGACCATCATCACTTGGCTTAAAATATTATATTGTTTTATAAAACAATCAATCAATACATTTTAGGGGAGCAGCTTGGCAACATCTATTACAATACAACTTCCCAGCTATTTCTACTTCTAAGAAAGCAATACAAAAGTGCAGAAAGATGTGTTCATCTAGAAAGACATCCCAAACACATGTAGTAACAGTGAGTTAAATGGTGCACAGACACAAGGCCACGTCCTACAGCCACGAAGGTAAAGAGACTCTCAACTCTAAAGGTATGAAGGAAGCTCACCACTAAGGGGAAGGAAAACAAAGCACAAAGCCAGTGAAACACAGCCCACTGGGAAGCTACCTCTCACATGCACACAGGAACAAAGATAACTGAGTGGAGGACTCCACACTGCTCTTCTGTCACCTACCTATAGAAGGCAAGGCAATCTTATAGAATACCTGAGTGTGGGGACTTGGTGGTCTGGAAAAAAAAAAAGCCTAAAAACAAGATATATTCAAGTATAAAAAATGGAAAGATGGCTGAGTAGTTATGAGTGCTTACTGCTCTTCAAGAGGACAGAAGTTCAAATGCCAGCACCCAAGTCAGGCAGTATGCAATAGCCTAATACGCTAATACCCTCTTCTGGCTTCTGCAGACTCACATATGCGCATGTGCACATACAATCACACAAACAAATACACATAACTAGTATTTTTTAATGTATACACCGGGGAGGGGAGGAGGTTAAGGAAAATGTGCCCCATGTCCATGTTAAAGGCTTGCTTGGCCTGAAAAGTGGGGTCCTTGGCAGAAAGCTGCCCACATCTCAGAGAAGAAAGAGTTCAGGCTGACAAAAGTGCTTCCACGAGCAGGAGTGCCTAGTGTCCCTGCAAGAGCGAGGGCAGTGTTACTATACTCTAAAGTCTGAATTACAGCTCTGTCAATTGATCTATCTTCAGCTGTTTAGTGATCCTGGACAAAACGTCACTATAGGGCACAAGCACATCACCACCAGAGTGCCCTGTATAAGCTGGAAGACGGTTTTAGGTTTGGAACATTCTGGGTGTGTCTTAAGACTCTTGAGGGTTCTATGGGAGATCTTTTCTTGGGATTTTGCATTTATTCAAATACACACATACTTAATTCGACCACAGCAACTATTTCCCAAGAAGAAATGCTAACAGGCCACAAGCTAGCAGGCTTTATAAAGAAAGACTAAGCAATTCGGGGACACAAGTATCTTGACTAAGCATGGGGACAAAATGAAGTAGTGGTCCTCGGCCCCACAGCCATGCAAACCACATAGCTTTTGCAAAGACCTGAGGCTGTTGGAGCCTGCCTCTCTTCTCTGCCCACCCTCCCATCCATGGCCACCCTTGTCTACTCTGAAATAACACCAGCTCTCCGTCACTGCCAAGAGAAGGTCCAACATACTCAGACTCCAGGACCCACACATCCCACAGCTCAGTTCCGAACTGCACAAACAAAAGGCTGGGGGAGGGAAAAAGAGAGGGAATAAAAGCTCAAAGATTAAAGTCTCAGGCAGACAGCCGGCTCCGCTTTTTAATAACTGAAAACAGAGTTGGGTCTGAATGTGCCCATTGTCTGGCAGAGGGGCAGTCCTTGGAGGCAGGACTGGCTGGCGACAGGACCACCTCCCCCCAGAAACAAGATTTACATGGGCAGGCAGGATAGACCTCAATTCTGTTGACAGTGATGTAAGACACAACAGCCAGGTGAAAAGCCATGCTGCTATCTAGAGCCAGGATCCAGGGTTTGTAAAGGACACTACACTCATGAGTACCTCAGAGAGAAGTGCCCATCTTTTCTCCCACCTCCACCATGGGGACTACAGACTGGTACAACCTTCCAAGAAGCAACTTGGCATTGTGGGACCAAGGTGTAAAGGGGCACGTGCCCTTTGACCCTGAGCTTCACTTCTAAGAATGCAGTCCCAGGAAATAATCCAGCTCAGGCTAGCCCTCAATGCACAAAGATATTCCACACTGCACTATTTACAGCAGTAAGAAACTGGAACAAGCTAAATGTACAGCATTAGAAGGAACAGTTATGTTTATTTACTCTTAATCTGCCTTACTGCAAAAGGATGTAATGCAACTTACAAAAATACACAGAACAGTGAAAGCAAGGGCAGGAACCATGGCTACAGAAGGGACAACAATTCCTTCAGCAAGAGAGGCCAGGCTGAGCTGCAAATTCCTAACCTGTGAACACGGATGTTCTCATGAGGACCTCATGGTAAATCTGTTCCCACCCCTTTCACCACCACTGACAGTGCCCACTTCCTGTGTGCCTGCCCCTACTGCGCAAGGCTCTCAGTAACCCAACAAGGCATTGTCATTTTGTGCCCATTAACAGAGGCCACCCAGGAACAGGAATGACAAACACAAGTTTTGAACAAAATTTCTTTAAGTCAGTTCTTTCCATACCATCACATGCTTAAACAACTGTCTATTCAATCTGGTAGACTGCCTACAGGCATGAAAAAAATGATGTTTGCTGAAGTGATGAATGGTGTGGGAACATGCTTAGGGTACAGTGTTAAGGTTTAAAAGCAGCAGAAGAAAATTACACAAATATGCAATTCTGACCATGAAAACCAGTCCATTATTATTTTCTTATAGTTTTGCCTATTATCAAAAAGTAATTAGAAAAATAACCTTACATTTTAAAGATACATGAAGGCTACTATGACCTTCTATCACAGCACATATTCTACCCATATACACTCCAGTCGCTCTTAAGTAAAACTCTACCTACACAGCAATGTGCATGTGAGGTCTCTGCAGAGGGAAACCCTATGCCCATGTCTACCATCTGCTGATCATAACAAATGAACAACTTCATTTGGCTAGGCACTGTGGAGTTTCTGGTTTTTGAGACAGTCTTACCATTCATTCCTGGCTGCCCAGGAATTTGTTCTGTATACTAGGCTGGCCTTGAACTCACAGAGATATGTCTGTCTCTGTCTCCCAAGAACTGGGAAGAAGGCATGCGCCACCATGCCGAGCAGGGTACCTTGTCTTTTCAGTTATTTGAGATGGCCTGTGTCAGAAGGGAAGCGTTATAAATCACCCTTTTCCTTCCTTCTTTTTCTGTTTGGAGATTGACTCACATAAACAGCAGTCATAGACTCCTCCCCAGCTTCTCCTAGCTCCAATACAAACCTACCCATACGGACAAGGCCCCACAGAAAGGCAACAAGGGCAACCTACTGCTGTTCTGCACAGCGCTTCTTTGCTGGGACCCAGACATCTCCTGGCACAGTGACATGCACTTTGCTGGGAGAAGACTGAGTTCTCCTCATGTCTCAAGGACCGTATATCTACTACCCTGACTCCATGCCCAGGCCCACCATAGCGTTCAGGATGCTAGAAGGCTTAGCCACTGAGAACTGACTGTAGTGGTGAGACACTTAGCCAGGAAGTAAGGAACAAAAGACATTTTCATAGTCCCAGAGACAGGAGGCAGCACAGCCAGGGTTTACCTGTCTGGCAGGTGCCTAGGGAGGAAAGTGGCTCCAAGCTCTGGAGTATTCCTCTCTGCAGTCACCAGATACAGCATTCAGTCTTAACACAGACTTTAGTTTCTATTAGTAGACAAAAAAATTATCCAAGAACCACTTAATGACTTTTCTAAGTATGTACCCTGTTAATCATCCACAACAGGAACTTGGTTCTAGCACTGCATAGCAGTGAAGAGTGAGCTGTGGTTGGGGTAACAGAAAAATATTTTCAATGCTTTAACATTTAAACTAATAGAATGAAGGGAGGTTTCTTTCATGTTTCCTCAAATCCCAAAGCCTGGTCCCTAAGCTTGGCAATGAGTCTAGATTAAGATCTGGAGAGACAGCACAGAGGTTAAGAGCACTTGCTGCTCTTGCAGAGAAACCAGGTTTGGTTCCCAGCCCCTACATAGCGGCTCTCAATCAGCTGGAACTCCAGTCAGAGTATCTGTGATGACCTCTTCTGATCTCTGAGTGCCCCACAGCCTGATGTCTGGCTGCATCAACGCAGAGGTCTCCTCAGAAGCTGTGCTTGGAGCAGGAAAGACCAAAGAAGTGAATGAGCCGCATCCAAATCCAGCTATGACTGTGGTTCCTTACCAGGGAACATGTATGGTATGTATGTATGTATGTACCTGAGGCAAAACACTCATATACATAAAATAATAAAATAAATAAATCTTTAAAAGAATCTCAGAGTGGCAGCAGGCACAAAGATGATGTTAAGTGTCTATTACACAAGTGCCACTGGGAACCACACAATGGGGCAGAAGTATGGCAAGGAGGATCAGATGGCCACAGCCTGATGTCTGGCTGCATCAACGCAGAGGTCTCCTCAGAGCTGTGGGCAGACTTTTGCCTGAGGGGAGGAGACAAGCAAACACTGTTCACGGGGCGGGGGGGGGGGGGGGGGCAGGTGGGGGGGAGACGGGACTTACTGGAAAGGGAAAACCAGGGAAAAAAAAAAAAAAAAAAAACTCAAGAAAAAGGAAACTAGATGTCATCCCCATGCATCCCCAGCCATGGGTGGCCTGGTGACATCTCCATCTGTCTAGTTGGTGGCTGCCGTGTGCTTGCACTCTGTATGACACTGGAAGGAACTGGAATTCTCCCACTCTGCCTTGTTGGTGTGATGCTTCATGTTTCAGAGACTGTCACGAGCAGCACTGTAAGCACTCCCACACACGATCTGCCTTTGCCTCAGTCAACAGAATGCAGCAAAGGAGCCTGGCTCATCTCAGTCGTTTTCTAGAAGGTGTGTGACAAAATCACACAGATCATAGGTATGGGTGGAGAGTCCCCACAAATCCCCTGAATGGCCTGGCCATGTGGAAGGAGGCTTTCTAAGAACCTGCCACCAACCTACTCCTACCCAGACACTGTTTGTCTCTGCCAGGAAAAGGGATGATGACAGCCACAGAGCAAAAGGTCCTCAACCTGGATGGAGCTCCGCCACCTCCCACTAGGAGGACCAGGAAGTCCAGGAGGCTCACAGGCTCTGGCCTTGTCACTGTGTGACACATGCCATGCAGGTGCTCTACATTTTGTAGACGGAAAAGATTCCACATCCTAAGGAGCAGCAGAGGAGGAGCAAAGCATGAACTCTTCCCCAGAAATGTGGGCTGGGGCAACTCTGTGTGGCCTCATTTTCCATGTTGGTTATGGTGAATCTTTTCTTCTTCCTTGTAGTCCCCCGGCTAGAACAGATTCCACTTACTGTGGATCATTCCATTTAAGATGTGCTCCCCTTCTCCTGCCCTCCACTCCAGAGGAAAAGCCATATACCTCTGCTGGCACCCAAAGAAGCTGTGCTTGGAGCAGGAAAGACCAAAGAAGTGAATGAGCCACATCCAAATCCAGCTATGGCTGTGGTTCCTTACCAGGGAACAATGGTACCACCCTCATAGGGCCACAGTGAAGTTCCTATAAGCATTTGTAAGTCATGCCAATATGGTGGCACTAAGCGAAGAAGTTAATATGTTTTAATAATATTTTAAAATTATTATTTCCACACAAGTAATCAGGTAAACAATCACCCAAAAACTGAAAAATCACACATGGGCAAATGAGCAAATGCATGGGAGAGACCTGCAGACACCAAGCTATAGCACAGTGCAGGCCTCCTTTGCCAGGGCATTTGGTAAGTGCTGGCTCACTCAACCTGCTACCAATGTGAGAGGCCTGAGTGGCCCAGGCAGGGGCTGCACACAAGGAATTGCAGGTCTCAACCCCACAGCCCCTTGGAAGCTGACCTCCAAAGCTCCATCTTCTCAAGGGTGCGCCAGGCAAGAGAGTATTGCATCTAGTTAGGGTGTCTGCTAACTCCCCAGGCTCTGCTTCCTTGTGTGTAAATATGACAGAGGACCAGCTTGGGGCTGAGATTCAGGGAAGCAGGACTCAATGGCTGACAGCCTGCGTGGCTTCCCTGGGGACTTCACAGTTGATAAGGCGATCCTTTCAGCCCTCCCTGCAGCCATTTGTGCTAAGGTCAATAGAGGCAATACCAAATTTGAACCTAAAATCTAAAGCCTGGGTTCTTTTCTATGATACTGAATAGCTCCTCCAGAAAGCAAGAGGCTGGGTGGCTTCTAAGCATGCCAGGGCCCAATGTACCTATTACTACCACCTGCAAATTTGCAGAACCTCATTTGCATTTTCCCAAGAAGAGTGACATTCTTAGGGAAGCTGATCTCTTGCCCCTTATGTGCACTCTCCCCAAGACTCCACACTCTTCTTCCAACACGATGTACTCGTTCCCTAGTAAGTGTTAGGGAACGAGTACATCAATCAGGGCAAGAAATGAGTTAGCAGTGTAAGGGAGGTAGGCAGGAGGCAGCAGAATACACATCTCTCGGGTACACTGGTCCAAGAGCACAGCACTAGGGAGACCAGAGGGAACCCTACGCATGCCGGGGTGGGCTCCAATGTCAGAGCAGGAGGCATCATTAGAGAAAGGGCAGGAATGGAGCTGAGAGACAGACATTGAAGTTGGGAGGTAGCCCAGAATTCCCTAGGCATGTTCTTCCTCCGCTGCAGGAGCTTAGGGGCCATGACTACAGGGTTGCAGCACACAGCTAAGATGGGATAAGAATGCCCACACAGACATCTGATTTACTCATCAGCTCAGGAGTGAGGTGGCAGACCACCTCCAGACTGAAGTGATGGTCCAAGTCACATGGAGAACTATGACCATAACAGCAGCCTTCAGCCAGGCTAATTAAAGGCTGTCATTCCAGAGCCAGCTTTGCTGTTTTCATGATGTCAGAAAGCTACCACACCACCATACCCAGTGTTTTATTTTAAAGAAATAGCCTTGGGGCTAGTGAGATGGTTTAGTGGGTAGAGGTGACTGCTGCTCAGGCCTGGGAACCAAGTTTCATCTCCAGAACACATGTGAAGGTAGAAGGACAGAACCCACTCTACGAAGTCCTCTGACCTCTACAGGCATGCTATGGCCTGTGTGCTCTGACCCACATCATACATATATGCACACTAATAATTTTTTAACTTAAACTAAAAAAAGTTAGCTCTGCCTTAATTTTTAAAACTTGCCTTTTCTCCTTAAAGGACATTGAATTGTATCCAGCAACTCTACTCTTAGGAAAACACCCAAAGGATCTGAAAGGACCTGATCCCTTGTAGAACCATGGTTCCCAGCAATGTATTTGCTTCACTATCAACCAACAGATGTGCAGAAAATCACACAGTGCTGGATATACACTCCATAAAGAGGGAGCAGGCTCTGACACATGGTAAAACATGGGACTTCTGAGCACATCGCACTAAGTGAAATAAGCCAGTCGGTCACAAAAGAACACACATCATATGATTCTGCTCATCCACAGTCCCTAGAGTACTCAGGCTCCCAGGTAGGAAGCAAAGTGATGGAGCCAGGGGCTGGAAGCAATAGGAGCTGTGGCATACATGAAGGTTCAGATTGGTGTGGAATGAAGGGTGTGGAAGCAGGGTGGTAAGGGCTCAAGAGAACACGAGTATTTAACACCACAAACTTAAGCACTGCTGACCACTTAAACAGGTGCTGACGTCAACTTCCATCCTTTATATTTTACTACAATAATACACCATACAGTTAAAAAAAAAAAAGCCAAAGAGGGAAACATTCTATGGCTGCAGTGAGGAAAACTAATGCCCAGGTCAGAAAGTGGCCATGAAGAAACATACTCAGTGAGCACTGCAGACACTGGGTCTTATCCCATGCCCAGGAAACAAAGTTAGGTTCATAGAGCCTATGCTCAAGAGACTGAGAAAGAAGTCATAAGGGAGGGTCCAAGGCTACTCCATCTGGGAGGTGATTCCATATTCGACATGCTCCCATCCCCAGGTCGGGGCACTGCTGGGGGCTGCCAGCCTCATCCATTGTCCACCTCACACAGACTCACAGTGGTAGGAAAGGCAGAGCCACCTCACTCACACACAGTGGCCCATCATAGAACTCCAGGACAGCCAGAGGGAGACCAGGTGAGTGGTTAGAAAAGTACCCTGCACCATTAAGCACAGAGCCCCTCATGTCAGAAGAACCAGGAGCCCTTGGAAGGGACAAGGCCAGAACACTGCAGATGAGGAACCCCCAGCAAGAGGGGCTGCTGGCAACGTACCTTGCTTATACAGTCCAAATGCACAAGAGTTTGGAAATAGTCAATTAGATGTGAGCCTGTGGAACACCAACACAAAGGTCTGGAGTGGGGCGCATTAGCTATGCATTCCAGATTCCTGATTCCAGGCCATCCGAGAGGCAGAGACTTTCCCATCTACTACAAAGGGTCAACAGTACCATGGCAGCCAACTTTCGCCTGGGGGCAATGTGGCAGCTTGCCAGGAATCTAAAAGCTGCACCTGATTGGCATAAAACTAAGTCAAATGGAGTCCCTTTCATCTTCACCAAGGAAGAGGGGCCCCAAGGCCGCCCTGCCTGCCACACGCCTGCGCACCCATCAGGTTCTCCTGGAGGCAGCAACAGAGCTCTCAACCTTCTCCCTACACCCATACCTCACACCCTTCTGCTTTAAGCACCCTCACCCAACACCACTAGCCTGTTTCCTAATTTGCATTTCCTCCTTCCCGCTCCTCCTCCTTTTCCACAGGGTATAAGCTACCCTCTAAAACAGTCTCCTGGGATTCTAACTTCATTTCTGTTGCTAGGATCACATGCCCTGACCAAAAGCAGCTTAGAGGAGGGAAGGGCTTATTTGATACAACTGTAGGTTTCAGTCCACTACGGAGGGGCAGTCAAGGCAGGAAGGAGTTCCAGCAGCCAGGCACATCACATCACAATGAAGAGCAGACATACAGACAAATGAATCCTGTCTGCCAGCTAAGCAGTTGCTCATGCTCAGCTAGCTTCCTCACTTACACTTGTCCAGAACCACCTGCCAAGGAACAGTGCTGCCCAAAGTAGTCTGGGTCTTCCACGTCAATCAATGGTCAAGATAATAGTCCACAGACAGGCCTCAGGCTAACCTGATCCAGACAATGCCTCAGCTGCAGCTCTCTTCCCAGGTGACTCTGGGTTGTGGCAAGTTGACATTTAAAAATAAACCAACATGCCTGCTCCTCTCCCTCTCACCCCACTCAGAAAACCACAGATCTACCCTTCCCTGCCACAAACCCTTCAACAACAACCACTTCCTGCAGGAAATGCCCTACACGTCCAACTCCTAGCTTCACCAGCTGTGTGCCAATTCCATACCTTTGCAGCACCTTGGAACTGTGTCATCTGTCCCTATCAGGACCCCATACAAATGGTAGCTCCTCCATGAGGTCTTCCCTAACTCCCACTGCACCCCAGTGGTTTTGCAGTTCGTACCCTTCACACACACAGCACATCTGTTTCCCATGCTGTCTCTTACTCACCAACTTCAAGGACCTAAGTCCTAGAGGGTGAGGTGGTTCAGTGCACAGCAACCCCACATTTGTGAGAAATGACAGGTAGCATGTACCCTCACCTCATGGGCCTGTCCACCTTCTCACGAACTTCAAGAAAGGATCCCACGGCCTTCAGAAGCCAGCAGAAACTTGGAATGTTTCTCTTTCATACTGCTACTACTATGCAAATTTCCAGAACACCCAGTTTCCAAGTTCCCAAGTCAGGGAGAGCATCTTTCTTTTAGTTCCCAAGTCAGGGAGAGCATCTTTTAGTTCCCAAGTCAGCGAGAGCATCTTTTAGTTCCCAAGTCAGGGAGAGCATCTTTTAGTTCCCGAGTCAGGGAGAGCATCTTTTAGTTCCCGAGTCAGGGAGAGCATCTTTTAGTTCCCGAGTCAGGGAGAGTATCTTTTAGTTCCCAAGTCAGGGAGAGCATCTTTTAGTTCATTTTGGCTCAGGTAGCAATTACTGGACTAAACAGGGATGAGGTCCTTTGCAACTACATATGAATGACGATGTTCAAGACGGAGGCGGAACTTGCTCAGGACCCATCAGAACTTCACGTTCAAGCTTTGGATTCTAAAAGTAATGGCATGATCATACTGAAACTTAGTGAGCTTGAAGACATCAGAGAACCTGCCTCCATGTTCCTGTAGACAGAATCTCAACAGTAGTTTTTGTTGGAGACAAAGGGGAGACAAATAGGAGAGGTGGTTAGAGATGTCAGAGGAGCTGGAGGAACAGTACCTCCCATGGCTCCACAGCAATCTGTCATTAACCTGCTCCCTAAAACCTTGGGAAAGTAGAATATTGTGAGGAGGTAGGTGTGTGTGTGTAAGCCAAAATACAGCCTTGAGTGTCTTTCCTGCTTAGGTGCACCTTGTGTTCTGAGACAGTCTCTAGTCTCTAGCTTGCTTAGAGCTCACCCATCAGGCTAGGCTGCCTGAGAGCCCCAGGGTCACCTGCCTCTGCCCCCGTGCTGGGGTCACAGGCACTCACCACCAAGCATGACTTTTCCTTTTCCTTTTTTTTTTTTCAACATGGATTCTGGGGACCAAACTTGGGTCTTCCTGCTTGCTGTGAACTCTGTCTAGCTTCAGAATTCACAGCTTTTAAAAAAGTAATTGAGGGGGGCTTGTCATATCTGAAAAATATGAGATCACAATCTTCAGGACCACATGATGGAAAGAGAGAACAGATTCTTGCAAGTTGTCCTCTGACTTGTGTGCACATACACACAAATGATACCCGCTGCCCCTGCCCTGTGCCACAGGGTGGCATGGTGACAAATGCCATAATCCCTCTGCCAGTGGCAGGAGGATCAGACGTTCAAAGTCATCCTTAGCTGCACAAGATCCTACTTTAAAAGCAAACAGAAGCCAGGGGTGAAGGTGGGGGTGCCACAGCCTTTAATCTCAGCACTTAGGAGGCAGAGACAGAGGCAGGCAGATGTCTCTGAGTTCGAGGCCAGCCTGGTCTACAAGTGAGCTCCAGCACAGCCAGGGCTACACACAGAGAAACCCTGTCTCAAAAGCAAAACAAGAACTAGAAAGTAAAGAGAAAGATTCACATCGAGTGACAACAGATCTTCAACAGAGGTGCCAACAAATATACTAGGCCATGAATTCATGTGCAAGAGGGGACTTCTGCCTCACAGTACACAAAACTTGCTCAAAGTAAGCACAGCATGGGGGTGCACTCAGGAGACAAGCAGATCTCTGTGAGGTTGAGGCTAGCTAACCTGGTCTACATAGCCAGTCCAACAATGCTGCATAGTGAGACTTTGTTGAGAGGGAGGGAGGGAGGAGAGAGAGGGAGGGAGAGAACAAAAGAGAGAGGGACACAAAGAGAGGGAAGGTTAAAACCTTAAAACTCCTAATAAATTTTGTGACCTTGGACCATGCAATGGGTTTCTAAAATGTAAAAGCAAAAGCAACAAAAATGAACTAGACTTGTTAAAACTTTTGGCTTCAGAATCAAGAAAATGAGGGGCTGAAGAAATAGTTTAACAGTTAAGAGCACTTGCTGCTTCTCCAGAGAACCTGAGTTCAATTCCCAGCACCCATGTTGGGCAGCTCACAAACCTGTAACCCTAGTGCCAGGGACTCCATTACCCTCTTCTGGCCTCTGTAGGTACCTGCCCTCATGTGCATACCTCATATCCACCCCACACAAATACACATAATTTAAAATGTTTTAAATTAATCTTTTTTAAAAGAAAAAGAAATACTACTCAACCATTAAAAACAAGATCCTGTATTTTGTGCTAGCCTATTGTATCTACAGGACATTGTGCTAAGGGAAATGTGTCCAGCACAGAAGCCAGATGCCACTGGAAGCTACGGCAGTGATCTTAGAAAGAGGGAGGAGAATAGGGTTCTGAGAAGCTAGGGAGAGGGCTGGGGGTGGAGAGACAGTGGCTAAAAGATTGACAACATAGCTACAGTAAGAGTAAATTCCAACTTCCTACAGCAACGACAGCCAAGCACTTTAAAACACCATCAGAGAGGACCTTGAATGTTCCCAGTGCAAATGACAGGGGGATGCTTGAGGCAATGGACATGCCGATCATACAGATACCATCAGCACATGTTACACCCATGCTGGAAAGACATGCTGCACCCCATAATATATACAATGCTAAATGTATCTTTTTGAAAGTGCTCATTTGTGTTGTTTTTGTTTTTTAGTGTAAGAAGACAACTCACAGAATAGAAGGAAATATTTCCAGGTCCCACATCTCATAAGGAACTATCTGGAATATATTAGAAACTCTTACAATTTCACAATTTAAAAAAAAAAGAAAATTCAATTTAAAAATAGGCAAAGAGCTTGGATAAGCAAATAAGATAATATTAATGCCCATATAAAAATATGTTCTCTGTCCTCAGCCATCAGAGAAAATACAAATCAAAACCACAATAAAATAGACCTTGGGACCTGTACAGCACAACAGATAAATAAGATGAAGGGAACTGGTAAGGTATACTACCGAGAAGAATGTTCAATGGTACAGCAACCATGGAAAATGGTTTGTAGTTCCTCATAAAGTAAACAGTTATCATAAGACCCACCACTCCCATCCAGGATAACTTAAAACATTCTCAAACACACAAAAAAAAATTATACCTGACTTTTTAAAGCTGAATAATATTTCTTTTTACGGATATATCTTTTTTTTTTTTTTGGTTTTTCGAGACAGGGTTTCTCTGTGTACCCCTGGCTGTCCTGGACTCGCTTTGTAAACCAGGCTGACCTCGAACTCACAGAGATCCGCCTGCCTCTGCCTCCACTGGATATACCATATTTTTAAAACTACATTCATCAGCCGGGCGTGGTGGCGCACGCCTTTAATCCCAGCACTTGGGAGGCAGAGGCAGGCGGATCTCTGTGAGTTCGAGGCCAGCCTGGTCTACAAAGCAAGTCCAGGACAGCCAGGGCTGTTACACAGAGAAACCCTGTCTCGAAAAACCAAAAAAAAAAAAAAAAACTACATTCATCAGTTGATACACACTTGGATTATTTTCACTTGACTATTATAAATAATGCTGTGCTTCATTTTAAACAGGACCAGAAGACTACATCATCACTAGTAACATTCCAAAGATCAAGCAATAATATAGGAAACACGTGAATTAAGCAAACCAAAAAACAAAACTACAGAGATGGTTATAAATAAATATCCTGAGAGGTTTTTAATAAGTAAAAAGTTCTTACACGTGCTACATTATGGATAAATTTGAAGATATTATGCTAAGTAAAATAACACACACACACACTGCTGGTTTCACTCATGTGAAGTTCCTGGGTAGTCAGGTCCATACAAAGTAGAGTCGCAGTGGATGCCAGAGGCTAGGAGTGGGGGAATGGAAAGTTAGTGCTAACGACAGTTCTGGAGAATGGCAAAATCTGGGCAGTGATGGCCAATGATATTATGAATCCATGTAATATCAATGAACATGTAAACATGATTAAAAAGAGGTCAACAAGACAGCTCAGTGGGCAAAAAGTGCTTGCTTACAAGCCTGCAGACCTGAGTTTCATACACAGCACTCAGGTAAAGGTGGGAGAAGAGAAGCAACTCCACAAAATTGTCCTCTGACTTCATAAATGCTCCACAGCACATGCATGCACACATGCACACACACACACACACACACACACACACACACACACGTCCCTACACAACGTGCACATACATGTACAAAAGCATGCATGGAACATACGTGTGCACACACCTGTGGTAATATTTTAATTTTAAATGGTTAAAAGGGAGAGTCTGTGTTCTGTATAGTATAGCATAGTTTTTAACTTTGAAGCACACATAAAAGCGGAGGGTGTGTGAACACCAGTGCTCTGTTGTAATGTCTCCCAACTGACTCTTGGCCTCTCTCTGGCGACACTACAAGAAGCCCAGAGAGGCTGGAGAGATGGCTCAGTGGTTAAGACCACTGGCTTCTCTTGCAGAGAACCCAGGTTCAGTTCCCAGAATCCACATTGTTGCTGATATCCACCCTTAACTCGGGTTCCAGGGAATCCAATGCCCTCTCCTGGCCTCTACAGGGACAAGACACACACATAGTACACATACATACTCAAGGACTAAATATTCACACACAGAAAATGAAATAAATCTTAAAACAACAACAAAACATACCTCTCAAGAAAAAAAAAAAAAAAAAAGAGTGGTTGAGAGCTACATGCAGTAGGGTGCTCCACTGCTCCCATGGCAGGCTCCCATAGCCTCTCAGCATGTAGAAGCATCTCAGCCCCAGAAGGCCCATCCATCCACCCCACTTATGGTAATGCTCCATATGATTACTTCTCACACAAAGAGTAGAAAGTGTCTTTATTCCAGGTCGTCCTACGAACATGTGAAAACCCCAAATTTCTCTCTAGTAGTCTATGGATGAGCCACATTAAAAAAAAAAAAATCCAGTAACTGCATATGGAGGGTTTGTGTCGTGTCGTGTGAAGGGCTGGAGTGACACAGGCAGTACTCTGCACAGAACAGCAGAGACAAGGGATCTTTTTCTTGGTGGTGCTGGGGATGGAACTGGTCTTTGCTCACTCCAGGCAAAGTCCCTAAAACAAGCCCAGCCATATTCTATTCAACACAAGAAGCAACACTCTGGCCTTTCTGGTGAGGAGATGACCTCCATGAGAATGGAGGACAAACTTTAGACCTGTGGGACAGAGAACCCGTTGGCATGTACTCTCAGCTCTGAATTGATAGAAACAGTCTCCTCTGGAGCTGACAATCTGGACCCCACAGATGGGGGCTCTGAGCAGGGTCTCATTTTTCAGATTTCAAGTCACATGCCAGTTAGAAGGCAGGAACTATGTCTGACTCATTCAAGGTTCTAAGAACTGGATGAGAAGAATGGGTCACCATGCCACCCTGCCTCTTCTGGGTCCAACAGCCAGACCTGAGCACCCTGCTTATTCAGGCTCATCTAAAGCTCAGGAGGGTTGCATCATCTGCCCAAGATGGCTCAGTTGATACACATAAGGTTACGTATATACAGATGATATATGTAACTGGAATTCATTCCAGGTCAGTGGGATTCCGACAAAGAATAAGATTATAGGCCCTAGGAGAGGGAACCCTGCAGCAGGCATACACCTACAGCTCCTGCGCTCAGGAGGCGGACACAGGACTGCTTGAGCCCAGCAATTCAAGGTTAATCTGGACAACTCAGCAAGAAATTGTTTTCCCTGTTCCTCCTTTCTGGCCATGCTTCTGACCAGTGACTAGCCTCCCTTAGCAGCTATCTAGAAGTTGCCAGGGTCTATGCTGGCAGCAGGATGGTAGGAACCCTTTGGTTTCTCTGGGAAGAAAGGCCAATGGTGTCTGCACAGGGGCTCTACACACAGAAGAGGACTCTAGGGTTTACACAAATCGGTGCTAAAGGAGTAACCAGAACTGCCAGGAGTAGCACATGATACAGGGAGGACAGTGCCATCACAGACATGCAAGATGCTGCTGTTGTCCGCTGAGGTATACCACCTCAGACTCACCAGAATCATGCATGTAATCCACATACCGGGCAAGAGAAAATTAGGAGCCTCGGGCTCCAAGACAGGAGGACAGGACTTACTTTCTCTTTTTATCTATCTGTTAGTATACTTAAATTGTCTACCATCTACATATATTACTAAAAACCTAACAGTTAAAACAAACTACTGAGTTTGGGGTAGTTACCATTCATGGCTCCTTTTCTTTTGCTCTAGACAGAAACACATTTCTCCTTCTAGAGTCTGTGGTGACATTAACAGATAATGAGAAATGGCTTCAGTGGCCAGTTGCTGTCCACAGTGCAAGTTGGGCACCTTCGCCCAGGAGAGAAAGTCCTGAAGCATGAGTCACCCGTGCACTTGGTGACTCTCTTCCTTATTCCTTGTGTGTCTCTGAATTTGAAAAACCCAGACTAGGAGTGCCGGGGCCTCTTTCCTGCCCCCATCCCAGCTGTGGAGCAGCAGTGAGTGATTCTCCAACAAGAAAGACCGTTCAAAGGAGACACTTTAAAACTCCTTATCGTAGTCTGTGCTGGCTGCTGCCAAGTTTTACTTCCATTTTATGTCAAGGCTTCTTGTTTTGGTTTGGTTCTCTCCTAAGTCAGGATAGGGGCTGGAGGTCTCCCTTGAGAACTGAGGACCATGGCTGGAAACACAAAAAGAGTTCAGAATGCCCACTGCTTGCCAGGAGCATGTGATCTGATCAGAAGAATGTCGGCACAGGCTGTGGGTTGAGATGGGAGGACAGAAAACAAACAGACAAACTCAGAAAGCTCTCCACACACAGAAAGGGGTTGAGGAATGGGAACAATGTAAGCTATTCTTCCAAGTATTTTATCCTTCATCTGAAGTAGAAGGGCTGAAGAATTGGATGGAAAAGGCACAGCCCCGCAGGAAACCTGGGAGACCTTTTTTGAGGGAGCCAGCCACACACCCACTCATGCTCAAGCTAAGTCCCTGTGTCACCTTCCAAAAGCCAAGGTCATTCGGTCATGCATCCCAGGGCCCATGTCCTGAAGCAGACCTGAAGCAGCCAGCCAGAGATCTATCCTTTTTACCAAAGGGTACTGTCACCTAAAAGCCCCAAAATTCCTGAATTTAAGCCAATGACCCAAGCTAAGCTTGCAGAAGGGAAGGGTGCCTACCTATGTCCTCCCATGTGCTTTCTGTTAGAATCTGGCCCTCTGCTGTGCTCACCCTCAGACACACAGAACAGAGAGAGCTGTGCCACTCTAGGGACTCCGGTCTGTTCATTCTTAAGTCACATCTGAGTTTTAGAGGCCAGTGTTTCTATCTGCTGCAGTCAAACAACATTTCCCAGGCTGCTGTGGTGCTGCATCTGGGGTCTTGCACTCAACTAAGAGCAGAAGAAGACACGCCTCCACAGTGCTGTGCATCCATAAGATCTTACTTTCCCAGTCTAAAGGCAAGAAATGGTATGAAGCAGGCCCTCTCCCCACACTGCAGCACATCCACCTTGCACTAAAAAAATGCATGGCATTCCTCAAATATTACCAGGTGGATAAAGCTGGTGGGAGAGCTCTGGCTGTGTGTGTGTGGAGTGGGTAGGGGTTGGTCTTATAGGGCATACTGAGCTCGGTACCATATTCAAGTCCTTTTAAATTTGTCATTTTATAAATATATTGCATTTACTTATGTATTGTGTATGTATATGTGTGTTTGCACACATGCCATCCATAGCATATATGTGAAGGTTGGAGGACAACATGAGGGGGTCAGGTCTCTCTTGCCACCATGTGGATCCTAGGGATTGAACTCAGGCTCGGTGCTACACCTTTGCCTATGACTCATCTCCTTGCCTCAACACTCTGTCTTTTTAAGGCTCAGGCTCACCACGGCTGCTCTGATCAGCCAGTTCAGTGAGTGCTTTTCAACAACAGTAAGATTTCCACCCAACCACTGTGAGCAACAGGAAAAGCACAAGAGACCTGGGCATCGGGGCTTGTCTGACAGGTGTTCCCCTCCCACCTGCTTTGTTGGCTAAAATCTAGCACCCCAAGGTGGCTACCTTCAAATCTCAAACAATAGGTTTTTAATCTGCTTGCAAAAAAAAAAAAAAGTATAAGTGTTGAGAAAGATTCTCTCTGCCCTGATAAGACAGTAACCTACCACCTTGCTGACTCAAGGGTGCTTGCATATTAATTGCTTTAGATTCCACCCCTGCCCCTGCTGAACTGGCTGAACTGAGGGCCAAATTCAATAACCCAGCAGCCTCAATACCTCACCAAGATAACTTTGCATGTTTAATTTAAAAGTACCGATCGTTTTAAATAAAATGCTAACGCAAGCCTGCCTTTTGCCTGAGCCATAGCCCGATATGGCTGACACAAGGTGCCACTTAGAAGGCTGAGACTAGGCGAGCTCCCACAAGGAAGAAAACAGCTTGCCATCTCTCTTCTAAATGACATCTGTTCCCCCGAATCAAACTTTTACAACATGGCCCTTTAGGTTAATTTCCCTGATACATAGGCAGTGAGATCTAGCCATAGATACTCAAATATTATCCACTCCAATTGTATCTTATTAGCAAGAAACACACAGCCCTCTAGCCAGTGTGAATGCCTGCGCTATTCCAGTGCAACTGACCCAAGGCATTTTTTCCTTTCCCTTTTGTGGCCGTGTTCCATGTTTGACCCCTCGAATTTATTTTAAGTAGTTTTGCAAACAGCTTCCTTTCTCCTTTCCTCCCGATGCAGGCAGCAGCTCACGTTTCTGCACACAGCACATGTTTTGTCCACCTCTGAGGAGAGGCAGCTTCAGCACAGCCTGCATCAGACACAGGTTCCACTTATTCTGGAAACTAAAACAGGACTGGGCCAACTTTTATTTCAAAAAAACAGTTCAGAATTAAAGCTGTGATCCTCACACTATCTAGGATGTAAAAACAAGCCTCTTACTTGCCTGTGTTCCAGCAAAAATGCCTAGAAATGTACGTAAATTCCCAGCTTCAATTCCCTGCTCAAGGGCACACCATGCTAATCACCACATCCAAACACTTGAGCGATTCTTTTCAAAGCAAATATCCAAAGCATGTAACAACATAACTACCAGGATAAAACAACAGGGACTGGTGAGTAACAATGCCATCACAAGCAGAGGGAAGCCTTGCGTCTGCTGTAGAACAAGGTTTTGACAGCACAGGAAAAGAAAGTCCATCTGCACTCTGTTAGAGCTGTACAAATTCAACATGAATTTCTGAACCCACTGATCTACACATGCCATTTTGTCCTTGGATTTCTTCTTCTACCAATTCTCTGGCTCCACAAAGAAACTTCATGGGGGAATGGGGCAAGAGTGTAAGAGGGTGGGACTGGGAGGAGAGAAGGAAGGGGGCTGCGACCGGAATGTAAAATGGATAAATAGAGAGGAAAAAAAGAAATTTCATTCAGAAACTCTACCATATACTTGGAGCTAAACACACAGCACGAAATGTGGCCACCTTCTAGGAATCGCAAGCTGCTGTGGATGGCTAGGGAGGCGAACTTGCAGTTCTCAGCAGCAGGGTTTAGGCTGTTTCCCTCAACAACTTCCACTTTCACTTTGCATGCTGAGAAGTTTTTCACTTTGGGAGAATAAGACAACTTGAATATTTTAAATCTCCCCAAAAGAGACAATGCTTTGAGGTGATTAAAAAGCCATACCTCTGAAATAATAAAATCTTCACTGGGAAAACCAGGTAGCATTATGTGACTGCCTCAGAGCGGCTGCCTTGAGTCTTGCTCAGTTTCTCCATTGTGAGTCTGTGCTGCTGTCTACTCATAGCGTGTGCCTAGCGCTCTCCTGACTATTCTTCTTCCTCATCACTCTGCAAAATCAATCTTCCTATTTTTATATGTGTGTATGTGTGTACACATATGCCTATGTGCATATATGAGTCTGTCTTCTAAGACAAATTTGACAAAAAATACACCTTTCTAATTGTAAAAAAAAAAAAAGTAGGTTGACTTTCTGCTGGGTTTAAGCAAGCGGCAGGATGCAAGAAGAAAGCATGTGGGAGGTTCTCCAAAATCTGATGAACTGATAGGAGTTCCTGCCATCCCTAAAACGTTCCTCACTATCCTTGTTTTCAAAAATCTTCACAGACATGCAAATGTGGACAACTGAAAGTCATCAAGGCCTTAAAAACCCCCATAAAGGTTGAATGTTTTGTGATAGCTAAAAGCTTTAAAATTCATCTTTTATATTCGGTGCATCTGGACATGAGTATGTCCCCAAATCAACAGCAACCTGGAGGAGGGGCTATTCCCTAATTGAACCAGGCTTTTAGAAAAATATCCCAAAGTTTTATGAACCCCTCACCCTCATCAGACTTACAAACATTGACCTAGTTTATGCTTTTATACATTAAGCTATTAAGGGCTTCTAAAAACCTGGTTTTAAAATATCAAATCAGGAGAAAAATAGATTTCCAAAATTTGTTCATATAAATTTATTTATAAGTCTTTCTATAAAATTGACCTGACCCATGGTTCAGTGCACACATTTAGACTACAGGAAAAAACAAACAAACAAAAAAAACCTACAAGGTTTTGGAGAACGTTTCCATACTTATAGCTTGTGATGGAGACTCCCAGGAGGCTGGAAAGCCTTATCATAGTAATGAAAAGACCAGCAGGGGCTACAATTATGTTTACTACCTGCATACTATATACCAAGATATATGTCTTCTCATCCTCAAAATGCTTCTTTCTTGATTTTGAAAACCAGGAAGTTGGGGTCTAAGGAATTTAGTAATCAACTTCAGATCACACAACTAGCAAACACTGTAGCCAAGGCTCAAATTCTGTTTCCCTGGCTCTTGGCCTCAAGCCTGCCAACTATACCGTTCGCCTTCATTGTGCTCTGAGCTGTTCTGTGGTTGGAATCTCTTCCTTGATATAAGATATAATTTTTTTGAAAAAGGTTATGCTCCCTGCATCACACATTCAAATGACCAGCGCCTATAGGCTTCCAAAGAACACAGGCCAAGGATCCCTGCAGATTGGCTTCTCCAAAGACCAAGCACTCTGTTTTTTCACACACCAACAGCCCATGTGTCTCTTTTGAGCAGCAGTGGTGAGATTGAGTCTTTAAAAGACAAACTAGGGAGGCAAAGAGATGGCTCAGCAGGTAAAGGTGCCTGCCACCATGGCCTTCCTCTTCTAAATGCTAACAGCATTTGTGACTTCAAATGTGTTAATTTAGTCTTAAGAAGAGACAAACCCACATATTATACATGACATCAAACACTGCTCATCTAGCATGTCTTCCCAACAAAAGAAGGACAGGGAGATTTTTCTCAAAGATGTATTGTTCTGATAAGGATATAAAAACTAAATTGGTGGCACACGCCTTTAATCCCAGCACTTGGGAAGCAGAGGCAGGCAGATCTCTGTGAGTTCAAGGCCAGCCTGATCTACCAAGTGAGTCCAGGACACTCAAAGATACACAGAGAAACCCTGTCTCAAAAAAAAATCTAAAATAAATAAATAAATAAAATAAATTATGCTTTATAAATGTACTGAGTTAGATGATCACTCGCTAGATTCTACACACTTGTTGGATTCTACACACACACAGAGAGAGATTATTCTACCACTGTGAAGAAAAGAAAACTGAGACTGAGAGCCTAACTCTGTTAAGTAAGCACAGTAAGGTGCCCCAAGTCCTAATCAGAGCAGGGCAGAAAAGGACACAGACCTAGGCCAGTGCCAAGGCTGAACTATGGGTCCCATCAGGAGCTCCCAACTGACACAGTGTCCCTCCCTCCTTTTGAGGAAAGAAAGACCTGGCAAGCATCCCTCTGCAGAAGGCCTTCCTCCAAATGGGACCATGTCTTTTCCTTCGGGCTTTCCAGAGCCTGCATGTGTTGGGCTGGCAGAGCTCATTTACCTGGGACTCATTAAATGGCAAGCAACTTTGAATTTGATCAATTCTTCCAGAGAGCCTCCACCTGGCCCAGAACCCCAGGCCTCCTTTACCCCAAGGTATAGCCTGTCCACATCCAATCTCCAAAGCTCACCAGCTCTGACATCACCCTGGAACTATCCCCTGCCCTGGCTACTCCACAAGGAACTATGACAGCACACTCCAAAAGCAACAGCAGCACTCTGTACAAGTCAGCACCTGGCATGGCCCTTGAAAGACACCATGCACGTATGCTAGAAAGGAGACCCAAGACCCCCCCCCCAAAAAAAAAAAACAATCTCAGCATCAGGATATTCCAGAACATGATACCGAGTTCCCCTGGGGCTAACTTAGACAAAAAGGTCTCTATAGGGCCAGTAGGAAAAGAGGGAGGAAAGGAGGTAAGCAGGGGAGATGCAGGAGACTGAGAAAGCGAGAAGAAGAGAAGGGGGAAGGAAGGAGAAAGAAAAAAGGAGAGAAGAAAGGGGGAGGAGAAAGAAAAAGAATGGATGGCGATGAAGACATAAGACAGGAAAGACCAGTTTTGTCCTTCATCCTGCTCAACAGCCAAGGAAAGAAGGGAATGTATTTTCCCTTCCTCTTCACATTAAAAAAATTTCATTTCCTTCTCTGAAACATTGCTCTTGCATAATTTCAGTGTTCTTTCCTGATGCCAGCAGTGTGCTGAGGGAAAGGATATTTGACTGGCTCAAGGACCCTAAAGGCAGCTACATCCTGGTGCTAAACTCTGCAGGGCCCTGGGCTCCAGGGACAGGACAAGGAGGGCAGCATTCATTTACTGGCATTCCAGTTGCTACTGCTAACTCTCATTCACACCTAGGTAAGGTATGTCCCCTGACCTGGTGATGAAAGCAGGGTTAAGGAAAGCTTGTTTCTATGGCCACAGGATGGTTTGTCCACCATTTCTATCTAAGGTCTCTGGTCTTCATGTGCAGGTTTACTGCACACACACACACACACACACACCTCTTTTAGGTCCCTGTTTGTCTACCATTTCTATCTAAGGTCTCTGGTCTTCATGTGCAGGTTTACTGCACACACACACACACACACACACACACACACACACACACACACACACACACACACACCTCTTTTAGGTCCCTGTGAAGATCTAGAAGTAGACCTGTCATCCCTGTATTGCCAACAGGTTGCAATGCTTTAGGGACAACATGCAAAGCTTACAGAACGGGACAAACACAAGAAAGCTGACTAACCTCCAGATCCAAACTGAAAACTGAAAACTGCCTCAAAATTGCACAATCTATTTGCTGATCAAGACACAAGGGGACCACAAGCAATGCTTGTGGAGGGAACTCTGGTATAGGAGAGTTCTTCAAAACAATAACTCCATCCACATCCCACGGACAGGACAGCATCAGAACATTTTCTCACAGACACACTCTGTCCCTGTCACCATGGCTCTCTGGTGTGCCCACACACGGCTTGTGGTAGGGATCTTGCTCATTTTGCTCCATTATGAGCTGTCAATTACTGAACAGACACACTGTACTCAACAGCCTAACTAGAAATTACTACACAGAACATGGGTCCCACTCGTGACTGCCAGCCCTACTATGAGAGTGAAAAGACAAAAATACAAAAACAACTTCTTATCCCTTCCTCACAAATGAGGCTCCTTTGGAAACTGCGTGCTCTAGCATTTTTCAAAAATTCTGTTCCTGGAAAAATGTTTGGTGAGTCTCTTTTGCAAACCTGGTGCAGCAAAATCTTTCTTTCAGACCCAGACCCATGTAGAAGTCAGGTAGGTTAAAGGAAAAAACAGTGAGGTGGCCACCCACTGACACTGCACTCAATGCTGTCACATTCACATTTAAAAGTCATGGATCAATTAAAGACCACAGGGGATGTCCTATCTACCCTACACTTTATGCGGCACCTATCTTACAGACACACTCCCTTTGGAAGATACATGATTACAAAAGAGTAGAAGAAATCTGATTTCATACAGAGCTCAGCCTGGAACTGCCCGTCTCCTTGATGGCTATCAGAGGACTGAAGCAGTGGACAGCCCTTTGCATCTGGGTCTCACTGTGCTTTTCTGCGATGTTCACTGGGGCCAGCAGACACGCTCAAGGCATCAAGTAAATGAGCAATATGGAAAGAACTGGCTTGTCTCCAGTCAGCAATAATGTCCTTGTCGCTATCCTCCTGTCCAACAGCCCCTACCACCACTGACACTCACGCTGACCAGGGCCTCTGCTCTGTGTATGAGCTTTATGGACATGCTCTAGACATAAGACAATCGCCTCCATCTGGGGTGCACAGGCAGCTCAGAAAGGCCAGGTGCTTCCCGTGGGGTGCTAAGGCAAGCCATTCCTAGGCCTGGTCTCCCTTTGCTTCCTCAAGCTGTTCTGTCACCTGTCGCATGTCATCAGTGAGCAGGACCACAACACTGTTGTTTTCAGTTAAACTCTATTGGACATCAACATCTTAGAAACACCTGAGATCAGGAGGTGACTGAGGGAAGGAGGGGGGCTCCCAGTTCTGTAGCAGCTGAAATCTGGTAGGGGCAGGAGCTACATTCCAGTGTGTGTGTGTGTGTGTGTGTGTACTTCTGCCCTGAAAGTTTCTGCAGAAGAATACCATGGGATAACTGAAAATGGGGACATCCTTATAAAAAAAAAAAAAAAAAAAAGGGAGGCCGGGCAAAGGCAGGGGAATACCAGAAAGAAGGAAAACAACCAAGCGGGGGGGGGGGGGGGGGGGGGGAACAGAATGAAAGAATAAAGGGTGGATGGCTGACATCTATACCTTCAAATGCTTTAAAAGTTAAGGCAGATAATCTTTACATTGATGTGAAAGGGGGAGAAAATACATTTGACCCTTTGTTCCAAACAAAAATCTGCCCATCTGGTTTTTAATTAGAAAGTCGTTGTTTTGCTTCTGCGATACTGTGTAACCTCTGCCACTGTCGTACAAGACTTGCAACCCATATTTTCATTGATTAAAAAAGATTAAAAATAAACATCGAAAGAAACAATATTTTTCTTTTTAGGGAAAAGATGGTAACAAGCAGCAAGGTTTTAAAGGGGTTGTGTATTTAAAGGAATATATGAGAACTCATAATGACTGGCTTACAGTTTATTTTGTCTTTAACAGATCCGAGGTCATTCTAACTATGCTGACCTGTGAACCCGCACATGATTACCCATCTGAGACTGCAAGCAAACACTGCCCTCTTGTGCACCAAACAGCCCCAATCAGCACAGGGTGTATCCATCCACACCCAGTGGATGGCTGGAGGAGTAGAGCTAGGTATCCCAGCCTGGGGACTTGTCAGGAAGAGGATGACACACATCTGTTGCCAGAGTGCCTTCCTTCTGAGGGAGATTTGAAGATTGAGATAAGAAGAAGAGGGAAGGCTCAGTTGGAGAAATCAGACTGAATGCAATGAACTCTTGGACTCATAAAAAACACTCCTCAAAAAGCTATTGGTTGTCATGGGAACTTTTATTATGCACTTTTAAAAACTTTTAGAAATGATTGATGAACTTACAATAATGAGTTAAGTAGCACTTCCACCTATCTAAGAAATCTGCAAAGGGAAAAAACCCACTTGGTTCCAGAGGACAAAAGGGTCAATGTTGCTCGGGTGACTCCCCCTAAGCATAGACACAATCACTTCCTGGAGACAGAAGACCTGGAGAGAGCTCTAAGGATGTCAGTTACTATTACCTTCTTTTAAGAAAGGGGAAATAAGAGTGTGGCTCAGTGGCAGGGTGTTTGGGAGGCCCGAGGTACAATCAATCATCTAATATTGCAACAAAAATAACATGAAGAACTTAAGAAAAAGGTAGCAGACACTGACATGAATCTAAGGCCAGTAACAGCTGTTAAGCAGCAACCTAGGGGAAATGGCTGGGCTTCTCTGAAGTCAGTTTCCAGTTCTGTTCTAAACAAGTCATCAGAATGTCGGCACCTACTCTTCTACTCATGGGACAGCTGAGAGAGACCAAACCATAATAACTTCAGTTCTCCAGACAAGGCAAAATAATCTGTCTAATCCTGATCCTACCTAGGAGCACCTTCCACCCAGGACACCCTGCAGGAAGGGTTGGGGGGAAACATCAAGGTCAGTATGCCCAAGAAGACAAGCAAAGAAAAGCCAGGTTCCAGCCAGACCCTACTAGCTCTGTGACTGGACACCTTACTTGACATCTTCACTGTCCACTCATGAATGTTTTCTTCCCACTCTGTGGCTACAGTCAGAGATGCCCGTGTGCCAGTGTCCACTCTTCACACTACAGAGCAGAGAAACTGGCTAACTCCTGCCATGCCATGCCAGGATTACCTGCCAACTCTATTTCCACCTCAGTCCGTTGCTCTCCAGGAAACAGTAGTACAGAATGTTCACCTAGTACACACGAGGCCCTAGATCAATTCTGCAACACTACAACAAAAACAACATAAAGAATTTAAGGAAAGGGTAGGAAACACCCACGTGAATCTGAGGCCTCATAACAGAAACAGACAGGACTAAAGACACACAAAGGTAGTAGAAAAAGCCTGGAATGGCCACACACCTCCAGAGGGCTAGTGTGAGTGTCTCTGTGTACATGGATCACAATGTATTACTGCTTATCCTCCAGCAAAACCAGGACTAACAGAGTTCAAGTGTGCATACCTATCCAAAGATACCGTGACTGTCTGCCACCCACTCTTCCGCTTACAGACCAACCCAAGCTGCCCCTCCTCAAAGCCCTTGTAGGTGCTGCTCCTCTGGCGTGTGGCACCTATCCCTGATTCACTTGTGGCAGGCCCCTATCTTCTCCAGATTCTTTTTCCAACCCCACTGCCTCAGGAAGGCCTCAAGGACATATCCCGAAGCCGACAGTCCTGTACTGTCCTTAGTACTGACCACAACTCACAATTCTTTGTGGTTTTGTTTATTTCCTAACACCTGCCTCCTACCTCCCTGGAAAGCTAGGGTGACTTCTGCCTTTCTAGTATGCAGGTCTCTCAGGGACTGCTAAATGGATTTGGTTAGTATGATGATGGACCTCTCTGTGTCATCAAACTTGCAGAATAAGGTCACCAAGTCCTGCTTTTAGTTTATTAAGAAGCCCAAGGAAAGAAAGAAACCCAAGAAGCCAGGCAAGGGGTTAAGGCGGCCCCTAAACCTGCTTCAAAGGGTAGGACACACAACATGCAAAGTCCAGTCTCAACGAACATACATTCAGGAAACCAGCACCAAAGCCCACAAGGACCTGTGCTGGGACCATCACAGTCACATTGAGAGAAAACAAGCAAGGAGGTGAAGGGTGACCAGGCTAGCTGGTGGAAGGGAGAGAGAGGCAGGATGAAACAAGCATCGGGAAATCTCGAACAGCACCAGAGCTCTCCCCAAGATTTGAGTCTTCCTGTTGACCCCAGGAAATTCATCAGTATGTGGTCTTTTATAGTAGTCAGTGGAACCCATATTCACCGCTGACTTCCCAGGTTCCTAAGAACGTGGCACTCCAGGATTTTCATTCAGTAGGCTTGCCTATCAGAGCCAATCATCTCTTTGGCCATGGTGTCAGACAGAATATGGCAGAGCTGAGGTTGCCCACTGGATAGCTGGAGGCCTCTCACCAGCATCAGCCATGGGCTTGCATTACACTCATTTCCCCATCCCTGAGCTCTGGGGCAAGTTTAAAAGTTCTCCTCCTGCCTCAGAATCAGGTCTGAATTAATACCCTTCCTCAAAAGAACGCCAGTAGCAAAGTGAAAACAGACGCACTAGACAATGCCCTTTGAAAGCCTCAGCAGGGACAGCGGGTAACAATGCAGCCAGTGGCTCCGAAAGAAACCTTAAGGTTAAAGGTTCATGAAGGCAGAAGAATTACCAAAGTACAAGTTTGTTCAAATTTCCTCCTGCAGATTTAAACAACCAGGGTCAAGCTGAAGATTGTCGGCAAAACCCTTCAAGATGACGCAGCCCTTTTGAACTGTATGGAGAAAGGAAAATACACAGCCTGGGAGGGATCTATACTATAGCTTTTAAAAATGTTCTTGAAAGGTCACCCCTGTTAACTCAAAATCAGCCTGCTGAAGGATGTTTGAATACTGCTACTCAAAAAAAAAAAAAACAGGGCTGCTGGGCCCTCATCGTGTGCGGCGAGCCACACTGAGGTCGCCGTGTTCTCGGCATTAGTGTGCTGACCCTCTGTGGGCCGTGAAATTAACCATCAGCATGGCAGAAATCTGCTATGAGTTAAACTACTTTGCTACGCAAAGTGGCCTGAAAATGAAAAGTGAGGATTGAATTTCCATTGAAAGATTAACTTGTCTAACCTCAAGGCAGGCTCCCTCCACTGTTGAACTCTGGTCAGTCCCTTAAAGTACCACAGGAGTAAAGCTGTCTGGCAGAGGTGCTAGGAAATGACCTCTTCTTCATCCACCCATCCGTCACCATTCATTCAGTAACTCCTGAGTGCCTACATACATGCATCAGTTATTCATACTGGGTCCATCCTATTCCCTTAGGGACCAAGTTAAATAATCGGCCCCAGACCTCAAAGGGTTCACCCAGTAGGTACAAAATGAGTAAGGTGGAAGAAATAACTTCCTGAGAGTATGCCAGGATGCAGGTAACCATCAATGAAGTTACCTAGTCCAGCCTGGGAGGGAGACGAGGAGGATCCCCAGAAAAGCGCTTGTCATCAGAGGGCACAGCCTGAGAGAACATGTTCTGTCTGTGCAGGAGTGTTCAAGCAGTGTCATGGAGTCCCAGGAGAAACACAAATCTATCAGTTGTGAGGAGGGGCTTGGGCTTTCTGCCATCAGAGAGCAACTGGAGACATACGCAGGGAGTTATGGAAGGAATCTAGAAAGAGCTCCTGGCTGCAGACTAGAAGGTATGCAAAGGGAGACTGAGCTCATCCAGTCTGGAGCTAGGTGAAACCTGCCCCAAAGCAGCAGTTGCACAGATGGAATTGTTGGAGGTACAATGCCAGCAAGTGATTCCTGAGAGGAGAGGGGGAAGGAAAGACTGAGGATCATGTCACAGGCCACACTTTGAGGGGGCACTAGAAAGGCAAGCAGGGTGGGGGGGCTTGGCAGGTGTGCAGACTGAGTAGAGAGCAAGTCGGGAGTACCATGGAAGGCAGGGAGCCCCAAGCTCCTTCTTAGGAAGGTGACAGCCCCTAGCACCAAACCACACAGGAGACAGCGGCAACCCTGACCTACAGCAGGTGCAGAACCAACCATTTCTCAGCCTATCCAGGGCTGCACTGTCAGCTGCACTGAGGGAAACTTTGTATTTCCATGCCTAAGCAGCTCTAGCCTTGATGCAAACGCTCAAATGATTACCCAAGGCTCACAGCCACACTACTGGGCTACACAATCAGAACATTACTATCTGAACCTGTTACTCACTTACTTCCTCTTTTGTGAACTCCATGCTCTGGTCCTGCCCATCTGTCTGTGGACACCGGGTCCTCTAGCTGAAATGTCCCCTATCTTTGCTGGTACGCTCTTACCAATATCCAAGGGAAGTTCTGTTGGAAATGTGGCTATCCTTCACAACAGCTTGTCAGGCTCTGCAGTAAAGGGCACTGGCAATAGGGAGCACCTAGCTGGACACCAATCCCTGCCAATCTGTAGTTTTCTAGTCTCCAGGTGTCAGGCAGAGAAGCATTAACGAAACACAGCCTTCTTTCTCAGGTCAGTCTTCCTCCTCCAGAGCTCTGCAGACCATCCCTGAGCTTGCCCTAAGTCACCATTCTAGAATAGGAAATCCCTAAGTACACACATACTGGGTCCCTGAGCCTATGTCAAAGGACGCACCTGGAAATGGCACAGTGGAGTGACTGTTTTTAAGTGTCACAAAACAACGCAGATGAGCAGCTTAGCTAATATCAAGGTCAGAGAGCCAGGAGCAGCAGCCATTGACCTCCCCTGGGCTTTTAAGCTACAGCAAAGGGCCAGGTAAGGCAGGTCCTTCAGCCAAGTAGAGCAACATCGGTGCATTTCTAGCACCAATTTTAAAAGAAAAAGTCAAGTTTATCTTTAGGTAACACCTGTGTGTGCCACCAAATAAATATCCTCAGGAAGTAGGTTAGAGACAAAGGAAATCATCTTAGTCTTTCTGAAGGCCTCAAGACAAGAGAGCATCATCACAATGCAGTGACAGCGAAAGAGGGAAAGTCAATGTCTCAACAGCAAAGCTGTTTTTTCTCCTGCCAAGAGGAGCATCCACGGTAGCTAAGTCCTCCCTCCTACCCAGGGAGGCCACTTCAAAGCAGCAGGGGCCTAACTGCACTGCACAAGAAAATGAAAGACCCAATTAACAAGAAGCAAATAAATAGTACAGAGAAGAATGGTGAACAGAGCAGGGTGGATGGCAGGATCTAGGCTTGTGAGCAGTCATCTGACTTGCTATGTATAGAAACTGCTCTTTACCCTGATGTGGCAGCCCGAGCACCAAACCACACAGGAGACAGTGGCAACCCTGACCTACAGCAGGTGCAGAACCAACCATTTCTCAGCCCATCCAGCGCTGCACTGTCAGCTGCACTGAGGGAACCTTTGTAAAGTTGGGAACATGGACCGAGGCATGGCCAGGAACCGGGCTGGGGAAAGCTTGGGGCAGCACTCACCAGCTGAGACCTATAGCAAACTACTTACCACCAGAGCCTCCCTGACAAGGCTTTGAGAATACAGTGAGTGTCATGACTCTTGAATAATGTCTAAAAGGTGGTATGTATCCTCCAAACTTATACTCACTCTCTCCTGAGGGGCAGAAGCTTCTCGGCCTCCATACCAGCAGCCCAGAGCACTGCAACAGCCCAGAGCCACCATACCCAGCAATTACAGATAGCTATGAACTTCCATGTGGGTGCTGGGACTTGAACCTGGGTCCTTTGGAAGAGCAGCCAGTACTCTTAACCTCTGAGCCATTTCTCCAGCCCTAGGGAGTATGTTTTAACCAGGGGGCCTTATGGTTCCTTCTGCAGTCACCTGCCTGCGTGCTCGCTTGCTGTTGGAGAAGCTTCAGAACACCTTGCCCTAGGGTCACTTGTCCTGGACCCTTTTTCAGACTCCAAGGGAGCTTGTGGAAACCATAAGGCCCCCTGGTTAAAACATACTCCCTAGGGCTGAAGAGATGGTTCAGAGGTTAAGAGCACTGGCTGCTCTTCCAAAGGACCCAGGTTCAAGTCCCAGCACCCACATGGCAGTTCATAACTATCTGTAATTGCTGGGTGTGGTGGCTCACACCTTTAATCCCAGCACTCAGGAGGCAGAGACAGGCAGATCTCTGTGAGTTCAAGGCCAGCCTGGTCTACAATGTGAGTCCAGGGCAGGCAGGGATACACAGAGAATTCCTGTCTCAGAAAAGAACAACAAAACCCTCACACTCCTTCCCACAAGGTGCACCCAGCTCCTGAGCTCTATCCCAGCCAGCAGCTAGCCACTGGGCCTGTTACTTGCCTCCTTTCATGAACTCCATGCTCTGGTCCTGCCTTGTCTGTCTGCATGCTGGGTCCTCTAGCTGAAATATCCCCCATCTTCTTTGCCAGTAAGCTCTCAACCATCCTCCAAAGTTCCTATGAGATAGACCCTCCTCCCAGAAGCCTCCCCTGACTGCTCTAGTACCTCACCACCTCACACCTCCCTACCAGATCCACCTGCTCTCACACCCCTGAGGCTACTCCTTGTGGCTCTTCTGCCTGGAAACAGGTCATCTGTTTAGGCCTGGCCTGTGTCCCCATCAGGGGGCTGTCCCTCCTGCTTGTGCCACAACATACTCAAACATCTCACAGGTTCTCCTGATCAAGACTCTTACAATACTGCATCTTACCTGCCCACCCTACTCCGTCCTGCCCTGACTACAAGACCCTTGAAGACAAACATGGTTTGTATCCAGTTTCACATCCAAAACAACATTGCACAGTAGGTGCATGCAGAACCAAAATGAGTGGATAAAAACACCACCACAGCTGGGCATTGTACACACCTTTAATCCTGGCACTTGGAGAGGCAGAGGCAGGAGGATCTGGCCTACATACTAAGTTCCAGGGTAGCCAGAGATACATAGTGAGAACCTGTCTTGAAAAAAAATCCAAACCAAAACCAAAAGCCACCAAGACATTACCATGTGACCCTGTCTTACCAGAAGTCCCCAGGACAGGGATTTCCACAGGCTAGGCATCGCATCACACAGAAAGAAGCAACCTGGATGGCTGACTGAAGTAGCAAGTATTGCATCATTTCGTCACGATCGGAAACAGATTTTATTTTTTTTGAAGAGATGAAGTATAGTTACATGCTACAGTATGGATTAACTTTAAAAAGCATGCTCTAAGCTAGCAATGCCGTAATGCCAGCCAGACCCCCCCACCTCACCCCAGCAGAAGCAGGAAACTGCAAGTTCAAGGCCCGAGTGGCTAACCAGTGAGACCCTTTCTCAAAAGAACAAGCACAAGCCAGGCACAAAATAATTCCATTTCTGTCAGAGTCTAAAATCTACAGGGCTGGCGGCTGCCCTGGTTTGCAGGGCTGACTGTGAGCAAGCACAGCGCCTCTTTGTAGAGGATAGCCATGCAACCACATAAACACATGGGAGAACACTGAGCATGCTGAGCTGCATGCAATCTGAACTAACCTGCATTTTACAAACTTTGATGGACTTTCTGTGAGGCAGGCCAAGCGAGCTACAGAAGACACAGGTGCCAAACCCCATGGGGCTTCCAGCCATACAGCACAGGATGGTCCTCCCAACCACAGAGGACAATGTGTTCCTCAGTTCATGCTGGTCCCCGGCCCCATCGTGGGCTGCCTCAGAAATGCCACCCTCCCTGGAACTGTGGCTGTAAGGTAGCTGAAGGCCAGAGTTACAGACAGCATCATCACCATGTACATGCTACCAAAGCCCTTACTGAAGGGAACAGAGAATCATGAAGGGCTCCGTTCCAGCCTGGCTGAGGTTCCACTGAACAAAAAAATGACTAAGAAGGGCCTGGTCCTGAGGTTTCATTTATAGGTTATCTTCTGTGCTGCCTGCCCAAATCTTACCCTAGCCTAAATGAAGTGGTTCTGAGGATAACTCAGAGAGAGACACTAGGATGCAGACAGGAGGCATTCAGCAAAAAGCTTAAAAGCAATTAATTTTAAGTGATCACAGCTTTACCAAAGCTGTGGCTACAATTTCCTTCTGACTTTGATTATAACCTTCTAGAGAAATATTTGCCTCAAGAAGGCAAAGTCTTTGCATTATTTTCTATTCCTAGCATGACTACAAAAATATTCTTTGATTTAACATTTGATATGTTTTGTTCTCAAGGGCAAGCCCCATGAGAAGAAAAATGTACCCCAACGGAATGAAATATGACTATCTGCTTCCATTTTTCTTTCCTGTTGGTTCCTGCTCAAATATTCTGCATTAATTTAAACTCAAGACTGTGTCTGATGTTGTGCCGCTCCCACACTGTCACCCCAACCAAAGCAAAGTCACCCGCTGTCAAACTCCAAAGGAAAATGGCGCTGAGGAGCTCAACTTGAGTCTCCTGGAGACAGCTAACAGCACTGCAGCTTGGAAGGAGATCAAGTGGGTCAGAGTGACAAGGAGCCACGCACAGCAGAAGCTCTTGGACTTCCACAGCAGCACACTGCAGTGAGGCGGGCTGCCTACTGACCAGAGAGCCTTTGAAGCAAGGGGAAAGCAAGCAGCTCATGTTGGCCCAGCATCACTGATAGTAGAGGACATCACAGAAGCTGTACCAGTCAGCAGAACCTTCCAGGTGTGTGTGTGTCTGTGTGTCTGTGTGTGTGTGTGTGTGTGTGTGTGTGTGT
>CAJQZJ010034271.1:1605496-1645193 GCA_907164525.1 Lophiomys imhausi | reverse complement strand
TGTGTGTGTGTGTGTGTGTGTGTGTGTGTGTGTGTGCAGGTGCACATGCATGTGTGTGTTGATGCTGAAAATAACAGACATAAGCACAGAGAACAGGGAACCAAGGCCCAGCAGAGGCCTGAGGCCAAATCCTCTGCATTAAAGCAAGCACTTACCTTCTAGCACATAAACAAGCCTCCATGCTGTAGAACAAGCATGTAGGTTTCATACACGCTCCTGCACAGATTTTCACAGAAAGACCAAGAGCAAAGAAAACAACAAGTACTTTTCATCTTCTTTTTCATTAGAATGACATCCCTGTGTTGCCTGGCTGCCAAGGTCTGTGTCCAAGGCCTTGCCTCTGTTTGTTCCAAGCAGCATTCTGGCCTTAGGTGTAAATGCCTCAAGGTCGATGTGGACTACATAAGGTGACTTGAGAAATTTAGTGGATGCCAAACATTCCTTTGCACACATGAACTCTGTTCTATTCATGAGTGCAAAGGAAGAGTCAGATAAAATACAGAGGGACTTAAAGGGATAGGGCTGGAAAAGCACATTACAGGGTCAAAAGCTTTTACCCCTTGGGCACCAAGAGCTCAGAAAGTCAGAAAAGCAAAGAAGACATACATAGTTTAAGCTTTACAAAGACATCTCAAGGGTAAGAGACAAACCCCACTGCAGTGACAGAGTCAGACACACAAACTCCTGTCCATTCCTATAAGGGCGTGGCCCAGACAAGGCTCCAGCCCTACAGGACCCACCTAACTCACATAGTGGGTATGAGATGGGAGGGCTTGGAGACAAGTTGGTGGAGGCAGAAGAGCTGTTCATTAACAACCAGAACAAAAGACTCAGAGACAAAACACTGTTAATCCTCACAGCCACCAGAAGACTATAAATGGCCAAGCCAAGTTAGCAGCATTTTTTTCTTTCCTCATAGAGTTAGATTGAAGATGAGTCTTGAGTCCCTCACCCCAACCCAAGTCTTTAAAGCATACATTGTTTAATCTTTTTGAAGTTCCAACCCTGAAAGATTTATACTGGAAAATGGATTTGAGAAAAATATCATCCTGAAGCACAACCGGGGAGCGGGGTGGGGGTGGGGGTTGTGCAGTGGACAGCACACTTTTCATTTACACTGAGAAAGCCAGACAAGGGCTGTGGAGGCATATGGACTGGGTTCAAACCTGGCAAGCAGTAACTGTGTCCTTGCTCTCTTTGAGGTACAGTTTTATTTTGTTCTTCCAGCTAGAAAATGTGAATTTCACCTTTCCTCCCCAGGGTAGCTGTGAGGTTAAGAAAACAATAACAAACACAATGCACCCAACCAAAAGGACAGTACAAATACTGACAGCACTCACCACCTCTGACCCAGAGTGCCACCAGGCACTTCATCTGAGCCACAAGAAAGATGAAATCCAGTTCTCATGAAGGAGGGATTCTTGTTTCTGGAGAGTTTACCTTGGAGAACAATGGAATCAGAGAGCTGGCTTTAACTTATGATACTATTCTGTAGAGCTACCACCATGGACTTGGTTGTTATGATTGTCTCCTCCAGGGGCCTGTGTACTCCACAAAGGGTCTGAAGCACTCTGAGCCAGACATTAGCACTAAAACATAGTCCAGCAGTTCTCAACCTTCCTAATGCTGCAACCCTTTAATACAGTTCTGTGGTGACCCCCAATCATAAAATTGTTTTCCTTGCTACTTCATAACTGTACTTTTGCTGTTATGATTGTAATGTAAATATTTGTGTTTTCCAATGGCATTAGGTGACCCCCTGTGAAAGAGTCATTTGACACCTTGACACCGGGAGAGGTTGTGACCCACAGGTTGAGAATGGCTGGCACAGTGGTCCAAGGATCCCAGGAGCAGGAGAGGACTAGAAGACCACACCTCTGCTCTTGGAGTCCCTGCCTGCAGCTTCCTGCCCACAGCTCAGCTGGCCACATACACCTACTCAGCAACAGCCTTCCAATGCGCTCCAGGCCCTTAGGAGAAATCATTCAGAAGGCCATTCTCTAGGTTATAACTCTGTTCAGACCTTCCACTGTCACATCCCATGATGACATCCTGCTGCACCAGTAGTTACCTCTGACCCTAAACTGACAAAGCAGCCTCACCAGGTGGTTTCTTTGCCCTAGGAAAGCTCTTCATTCCAATGTGTCCACACCCTGTGCCTCAACAAAGGGTGGGGAATGTCTTTTGTTTTAAGCAAAGACTCACTATGTTGTCCAGGCTGCATTCAAATTCCTGGGCCCAGGCGGTCCTCCTGCCTCAGCCCACTGAGTAGCTAGACAGCAATCCATGCTAAGTGAGTTACTCGGGCTTTTGCTCTCTGGGCATACAACTTCAGAGACCCCTTGGAGTATGGCAGTGTCCCTTTGCCAGTTCTCGTCATCTCCTGGACCAGGCAAGAGCTGACAGCAGGACCACTTACTACAGGTCAACTCTGTCCTAACTGTCTGTTCACTCATATCAGCAAGGTCAGTAGTAGGACACAGCTCTCCCTCCTTCAGAACTTACTAAGACCCTGCCAGATGCCTATGTCAGCACTAGATGAGTCAGATCCTCCTCTGCTCTCCTAGAGCCCCATCTAGCAAAAGACGTGTCATACACACAGGGGACATCAGGAAATGGGAAAGCATGAGGGGTGAGGGTGGGGAGCACAACAGAGAGAGGGGAGTCATGGAGGCCTCACTAATGAAGTGATACTTGAACTCACACAAGCAACAAGAAGTCTGGTATATGAAGAAGCAACAGAAGGGCAAAGACCTTGGGGGAAGCAACTGTTGACTCATTTAAGGAGTAGAAAAGTCACCAACATGACTGAAGGTCAGAGACATAGAAAAGTAGTTGCTGAGGAAGGGCAGAGCCTGTATATTGAGCCTGGAACACAGAGGCTGGATTAATGCAAATACAAGAACATACTGGGGAGTCAGGCATGGTGCTACACACCTTTAATCCCAGCCCCTGGGAGGCAGCCAGGAGTATTTCTGTGACTTGTAGGCTAGCCTGGTCTACTTGGCGAGTTCCAGGACAGTTAGGGCTAGAGAGACCCTGTCTCAAACCCAAACCAAAAATAAAAAAGTACTGGGAATCTAGAAGCAAGGGCTGACATGACCTGATGAACCCCTGAAAATAGGGACAGTGGATGACCCCACCCACTAGTGGTTCAGGCAGCAGTGCCCAAAATGGCAGGATTCCAAAGACACTGCCAGGATTTGGTCTGCAGCCAGATCAGGAAGGCAAGGGCACAGTGATAAATGGACCCTGAGGACAGCTGAGAGGTGGCTTCCAGCAGCAGCCCTGTGTACTTTGCCTGCCAGGCTTGTTTCCTCATCTGAAAACCAAAGGGATGCTTCTACTCCATAGGATACTGCCCAGCTACAAGGTCCTGGCCACAGGCCTGGGCCAGAGCAGGGACTCAAACAGGTGCATGCTTCCCTTCAAAAGGAAAAGCTCCATTTTCCTGGTCCCCAAGGAGGAACGTAGGGATCGGCTCTCCTTAAGGAAGAATGATCTCATCACTCCAGTGAGGTCAGGCCACATCTTAACACCAGGAAGGAAAGAGTTTTCTTTCAAGATGTGAAGCAAGTAGAACAGTCTACAAGAACACAAATCACCTTGTACAGTTGTATAGTCTCAATCAAAACACCAAGTACTTGGGCCATGGCCATTTGATCATATATACTAGGCTAACATGTTTGTCACAGCAAGGAGGCGCTATGTAAATGCACATATTGGTAGGAATGGGCAGGAATTCCGGAAACTGGGGTGGCATGGAAAGGTCCCAGCGTGGGAGACAGGCAGCTGACTGACTAGCTGCCTTCCTGAGTCCCAACTTCCTTAGTGGCTACATGATAAACATGCTTCCTTCAAAGTTTGTTCAAGAAGCAGAAATATTTGAGAATAGCCATGCCAGAAAATAACTGTGTGGTCACTGTTATCCACTAGTGATGGAAGATCCAGAGCTAGGTTCAAAGGGCACACAGCCAGTAAGTAAAAAAAGCTTCAGTACCCAGTTCTGTACACCTCTGACCATCTGCCCTGGCCTATATTTCAGATGTTTGTCCCCTCACAATTGGGCTATATACAATAGTTATCATAGGTTCAAAATATAGTAAGTTTAAAAATGTACTGAATACACAGAAACTCTGGACCTGCTAACTTAGCAACCAGTAACAGCAATTTGCACTCTGGACCTCAGGGTTGATTAGGAGCTGCAGCCTGCTGGTTTGCTCAGTGTCCTGAGAACCAACCATGTCACAAACCAGGAAAAGGTCAAAATTCTACTGAACTTGTACCATTTACACACCATCATAAAAATGAAAAATCATTAAGCTATTACAAGTCAGATTCTGTATGTACCAAAAAAGACTTAATTTTTTTTTTCTTTTTTCTTTGCAGTACTGGGATAGAACCTAGAGCCTCCTGCACACTAGGCAGGGTACTCCACCACTGAGGCACATGCCAACCCCACTTTCTTTTTACCCTGAATGTCCCACCTCCAATTTATACTAGCTCAGAGTACATTTCCTTCAAATGTATTTGAACATGACCAGTCAGAATTTAGCTGGAGTTTTCAGTTTTGTTTGTTTACTGTGTGACTCTTGATAGTCTTTATTTCATGAATCTTGGCTTGAATAAAGACTTTGTGAGAAAGTGACCCTGGGAGGTAAGCCTCCATTTCCACTTCAGTGAAACAGGGAAATAGTTTTGGACTGCCTACATCATGGAGAAGGGGAGGCCACAAAGATCAAAGCACTTAACTAATCACCACAGCTGGGACCTGGAATGCCCAGGGACTAGTGAACCACCTGCCCCATATACATGTGGGCATATGCTTACAGGGTGGACAGAGCATGCTGGGAAGAAACCCAGGGTAAGGAGGCAGGCAGGAAATGGGTCACTGAGGCTACAGCAGGTAGACTCAGCCATACATCCTCTTGTGCTGAGTGCTTATGAAACAGGTTATGGGGTCTTGTCCCTAGATCTGAGTGTAGTTAAATGGGTCTGCAAAAGGAATTCAAAAAGACAAGAATAGTTTCATATAGCCAAAGGGGAGGGGTCTAGATTTGAGCAGAGAGGCGTGGTCACAAGACCTTTTGTTTTATTTATAATGTCCTATTCCTAAGTGGCCCGTATTTAAAGACTAATTAAGTGGCACAAACTCTAGATTTTTAGCAATGTCCATCATGACTTTAAACACATATATATGCCCTTTGCCCTAGCCAGTTCACGCCTAACTTATTCTGTTACACTAGTGCACATCCTGAAGCCTTCTGGGCTAGAATATTCACTGCAGCATGGATAGCCAGCCCTGGAAAAGTCACAAAGGTCAATCAAGAAAAATGTTGGTATAAGTATGCAAAGAAATCTCGTGTGAGCTTAAAAAATGAGGACTGGAGCTTTGTGTGTATACAGCAGACGGCAGACAGCGCTGATTTGTGTATAAAAGGGGGGAGATGAGATCGATCGTGAGATAGAGCCCAGGGACAGAGCACTTCCTCTTATGATCAAGGCCCTAGGCTGGACCCTCCCCAACCTATCACATATATTACAACGGAAGAAAAAAAAAAGGATCTTTCATCTCTGCACACTGTCTGCGTTTCTGTGTACTTCTCCTGAAACCACTCATACACAGGAAACTGGGAACAGTGTTTGGGACAGAGAGCCCTGAGACCAAAAGACTGGTGACTTTTTGAAACTTTTGCGTACACCCTTTTTTGCAGGGTTTGTTTCCTTGGCCCGTCTTTCCAGGAAAGCATTTCGCTGCACGGCAGTGAAGGTGGGAACTGTGTCTACATCTGCGGGCTTTGAGTTCGAGCCTCCAAGCCTCACGGGCTGGCGGCCAGGCCTCGGCTGTCAGGCCAGCCACCATTCCGCGAGCTCGGACCCCGAGCCCGGCTCCCGCCCCGGCCCGCGCTCACCGCCAATGATGGTCCGGATAAGGGAGGCGTGCCCGGGGCAGTCGACCAGCGTGACCTGCAGCAGCGTGTCGCTAGTCCCGGGTTCAGCCCCCGGCAGCGGCACGACAAAACAGGAGAAGCCCAGGTCGAGCGTTATGCCGCGCTCGCGGCTCTGCGGCTGCTTGTCGAAGGCAGCGGTGGAGGCTGTAGTGCTCAGCGCGCGCGCCAGCGCTGTCTTGCCGCTGTCAATGTGACCCAGCACGCCCACATTCACATTAACCCGCCGGCTCGCCATGCCGCCGCCGCCTCTCAAGCTGTCGCCTGAGCGCCGGCCCGGCGGTCCGCCCGCTAAGCCGCACCCCCCCCACAACCCGCGCCGAGCGCGCGGGTTCCGGCACCGAAGCTTCCGCCCTAGGGCGCCCACAGCGCTACCGCAGAGCGGAGAGGTCGTCGGGGTGCACACCACAGGGCGGGACCGGATTGCCTACCTGGGGTTGCTGTCACCTGGCTCCACCTACGAAGTCTCGCCGGCCTGAGATTAAGGATCCCTCCTCCCATGCATCCATGCATCCATCCATCCATCCATCCATCTTTTCTTCCTTCCCTCCCTCCTTCCTTCCTTTCAATCTCTCACCCATCTATCCTTCCTTCCATCATTCCATCCACCTATCCGTTCACACACCCTACCATCCATCCATCCATTTATTTCTGCCAACCGTTATTAAGTGCAGACTGTACACTTCACTGGAGATGTGATGAGCTACATTATTTGTTGTGAAAACAGAAGTGAGGAGAACCCAAGCCCCGTGGCCAAGCCAGACTATCTGGAAAGGATAGAATTGGGAAGGCAGGAGCCTAGTAAGGCTCAGGTAAGACCCCTCAAGCACTGTCTCCAAGTTCAGTACAGACTGAGAACTGCCCATTAGAAACCTGGAAGCACTGTGAAAAGATGGGAGAGAGCCTCATTGACTCAGGAAAACAAAAACCAAAATAACCTCACCCTGGAGTCTAAGCTACCATGAGGGGGTGGGGAATTTAACTATGTGTGAAATGTGTGTTGAGTGTTGTATTAGCTTCTGCAACTCCCTTCTGGTTTTGAAAGGTGCCTAGAGCCACAAAAGAGGCCACAAACCTAAGTAGTAGTGTAAGGGGAGTTAGATTAATATAAATTAGACTTAGTGAATATCAAGGGGCTTCTGATACAGTCTCTTCAAAGGAGGCATGAAGATCAGCCTGGCACCTGTGGGTACTTGGGCTGGCAGATGGACTAAAAACAAGGTTTATGGCTCGGCATTGATTACAGCTGCTAATAGCCTTAGGAAGTGAGGGAGTCCAGATTAGGCTGAAGCCAGGAGAAACAAGGAGAGATCCTATTTAAGGACGAAGTGGGTGGAGTGGGAGAGTTTCCATGCTAGAGACAACAGATGCAAGACGGCTTGAATCATCTGGTGGAGCTAATGCAGGCAGACTGAAAAGCTGATCTCAAACAGAGCTGAAAAAGTACGGGCAGCAGCTCTCCCTGAGGCATAAAGAAGCTGGTGAGCAGAGAAGGCCTCAGCAAGGCAGCAAAAAGTCAAGGATTAAACCCTGTGACACAGCTTTTGTCTAGAGGGGTTTGGCCAGTTCAAACAGAGGCCTGAATAGAACTGTGGCCAGTCCAAAAGACTGTGGCAGAGTGGCTGAGTGGGCTAATACAAACTGACCAGGTTGGTCTACAGACAGTTGAGGCTCCAGAGAGAAGAAAGCCGCAAGCCTCATTTAAAGTGAAGCTGCCGGCCGGGCGTTGGTAGCGCACGCCTTTAATCCCAGCACTTGGGAGGCAGAGGCAGGCGGATCTTTGTGAGTTCGAGGCCAGCCTGGTCTACAAAGTGAGTCCAGGACAGCCAAGGATACACAGAGAAACCCTGTCTCGAAAAACCAAAAAAAATAAAAAAATAAAAAAATAAAGTGAAGCTGCCATAGCAATAATAGACAATTTACCCCAAAGGACCTACGTCTAAGATGTTCCTGAGGAAAGACTGTTGACCAAGTGCCCTAAAGAATCTATTCCTGAGGTGTTCCTGATGACTGAGGACCTGGCCCAGAGACTGTATCCTTCTAAAAGGTTAGGATTAGTTGTTAGATAATAGGCATTTGTAGTTACTAATAGGATTAGTTGTCAGGTAAAAGGAGTTTATAGTTATTCTTAGGGCTAGTAGTTAGGTAATACGTGTTTATATTTGTTATAAGTGCCTATAGTTATTAATAAATAAGTGCCTATAGTTATTAATAAATATATTTGCTAATTAAAAGTTTTGTCTTCATGGTTGTGTTGGCAAAGGGTAAAAGCCAAGGAAAAGAAGGTATGGGGGGCCTCACAGGGGAGAAATGGGGACTGAAGAGCTGAACAGCGCTACTCTCATGTGAAGAGGGAAGGGCACTTGGTTTTAGCCTCGGACTCGGAAAGGATCCTGATCCTGCATTCCTATCTTTTCCATTTTTCTAGGACAAGAGGGGTTGGGGTTTGAAAGTGAATTGATTTGCACGGGTTTGTGTGTTGAATGCTTGGGCCCCAGCTGGTGGGCTATTTTGTGAGATGAAGCTTAGCTGAAGGAAGTAGGTTGCTGAGAAGGTGCCATCTAGTAGTTCCTGGTCCCTCCCCATTCTCTGCTTCCTGTACACCAAGAAGTGAGTATTCAGGCAGACTGCTACTTGCTCCTATTACCATGGTGACGCACTACCTCGAGTAACACAGATTCAGGGTCTCAAGCCCGAGTGATCTTGTACTGATTGCTCTGAAGCCATGAACTAAAACTAAAGTGTCTTTCTTCCTTCCTTTCTTTGTACAGGTATTTCATCATGACAATGCAGTCTAACATAAAACCTGACTTCAGGGCGCTGACAAATATTTTAGCTTTTGCTGCTAAAATTCCCTCCTGAGGGGAGAAGTGAGTAACATCTACTCTTTTTCCTAATGTTCCAGGGGCAAACCAAAGGGCAGTACTATGAGAGTTCATCCTAGGGGTGAATTTTCTTGGCATACTTATAAATATGGGTGAGAGGTTAGGAGTAGTGGTGACCTCAGAGCAACTGCTCTGGAACATCTTCTCGAGCTATGGACTTCCCCACAGCCTTTTAGATGCAGCCTTTCCCCCTAATCTACACCAGCCCATATACTGCAGTCCCTCCCTGAGGTCCTGAGGCCATGTGCAGTTAGGGCTGAACTGAATACACCTGGTGTGGAGGAGGGGAAGGATACTCAGGTGAGGGTCAGTGACCCTGCTGAGGGCCCCTCCAAGGAGGGAATGTCATTAGTCCACGGGGCCTGCTCTTGATGAATGCTGGAGAGTTTGTACAGCTGGTCTCAGGAAGACAGCAGCAGCTTTGCTCAGATGTGGCCAAGCTTAAGGTTCACTGACTCCTACCTGGCAGCCAGTTTGCCTCTGTGATGAGCCAGGCATGTGTGTTTGCAGGAAGTGGTTCCAATGGTGCCTGGGATCAAGACTCTCCACTGGAGTCCCTGCTGTGGAGTGAACTGACTTCTCCACAGGTTTATGAGCTGAAGTTTTGACACACACACACCCCCACCCAGTGCATGTGACAGCATTTGGGGATGGGGCATTAGGACTAGGTGGGTCATGAGAGTGGGGTCCTCATATGAATTAGGAAAATGACACTCAAAATTCGCATCTCCATTTTCCCAGTTTTCCAAATAGAAAACAATAAGATACCACCCTCTGTGCTTGTTTGAAACCCAGTGATAAAGAGTGACATCTTTAGGAGAGAGTTTAGCAGACAAGAAATAAGACTTTTGGAGGACACTCCAAGTAACAGAATGTTCTGAACGGGACCTGGCTTCAGTAAACTTAACTACTCATCTCTGCTGTGACAAACAGTCAAAATCAAGCATCTCTAATCCAAAAACCCAAAATACAACAAAATCGAAACTTTCCGAGCTCTGACGTGATGCCACAAGTAGAAAATTCCACACCTGACTTCATGTGACAGGCAAGAACCAAAACATGAGAGCACTGAAGCTAGCCTGTAAAATTAGCCTGAGGCTGCATACCCAAGGGCTGTAGGAGACAATTAATTTCATGTTCAGACTTGGGTCCCACCTCCAAGATATCGCATTATATGTATGCAAGCATTCTAAAATCTGAGGGGGGAAAAAAAAACGTGAAATCTCCAATGCTTCCTGCCCCAGCCATTTCAGAGGAGATGTAACCTGTAATGAAAGGAGGTGAGCCTGATAGCACATTCCTGTAACCCCAGGAGCCAAGAGGCAGAAGCAGCCCAGAAGACAGAGGTCAATTTGAGCTACCTATGCTGTCCACCTTGTCTCAATAAACCAAGGGCTGGAGATGGCATCAGTGGCAGAGGGTCCACCTGCGGCACACAGCCCTGGGCTCCATCTCCAACACTGAAAAACAACAGCAAAAAAAAAAAAAAAAATTAAGCTTTAAATGTAATATTGACCTCAGACTCAATAGTGAACTTTGTGTGTTGAATTTTTTAAATGTTTTTTTGTTTTGTTTTTATGTACGTGACTCCACGGATGTGGACAGAGAGTCAGCCATGAGCGTAGGAGGGTTCCTGTTGGTGGTGACACTTCACCTGAACTGGAATACTACTCGGAGGCATGGTTGTGACAACCTGAGACAGAGAAGAGTAGAATGGGCTGGCAGAAAGGTTTAAGGATGGAATTTTTTTTTGGGGGGGGGGGTGGATTTCAAACTTACTGTCTCAGAGGCAAAACGATCTTTGGTGAGAAAAACCCAAACAGTGCTAACTAAGGGTGCCTCTGAGGGTAGGTCCTGACTGGAAATTAACTAGGAGTCCTGAAGGTATTTTCTGATTACAATATTCTGAGCCTTGATAAAGGTTTACATTTTCCAGGGTATGTATGTATAATCAACATTCAGTCAGTATACACTTCAGATCTGTGCACTTTATGGAAATTCTATATTCCCCCCACAAAACCCTAAAAACCGATATTGAATCCAGGGGTGGCATGTATGTGGAGTGATCAGGAGGAAGGGTACTACTTCTGTCACTTACTTTAAAACACATCAGAGATGCCTAGGTCACATTGGGTGGTCCAGGGGCTTTGGAAGCTAAGGAAAAGGATGGATGGCTTTGAATACAGAAGTTCGAGGCCACCCTGGACAAGATAGTCAAACTCCATCTCAAAACAAGGCAAAACTCAAGTGAGCAACATACACTGGGGTAAAGTGCTTGCCTAGACAGAGGGGCTAGATGGATATATATCTGTGATAAGGTGAGTGAATAAAATGGCATTGGTAAAGTCCATGTCAGGCTTGCTTAATCCTGTCTGCTGAGTGGGATTTGGAATCACCTAAGAGACACACCTCTGCCCGTGCCAGTGAGGGGTGTTTTGAGATGGTTTAACTGGGCTGTACTATTCCCTGGGCTGAGGCTGTGGACTGAATAGTCTTCAGGAAGTGAGTGAGGCAGAAGCATTCGCTTCTCTGCCTGTGACGCAATGCAACCAACGCCCTCATGCTACCGAGTCTTCCCTGCCATGGCAGACTGTACCCTCACACCATAAACCAAAATAAACTCTTCCTTCCTTGAGTTGTTTTTGCCAAGTGCGTTGTTGCAGCCGTGGGTGGGGAAGGCACAAATGCAGGTGCACAATGATAAACTCTTAAACATCTCATGCTTTTGGACATTTCATAATAGATATAGAGAAGAATGGGAGGCCTTCAGTCAGTTCTCCAGCCTTGTAGGAGCCATAGTTCCGAAATCCAAAGTGCTCTGAAAATGGGAAGTGTCTAGATAAGCTGTTGTCATACCACGACCTGCCCTGAGAGAGGCTGGCTTTTTCTGTGCCAGATTATCGGTACCCAGGCTTCCTGCAGACACAGAGGTGGTGCAAGGTGCTGCCCCTCTGCTACATAGGAGGTATGTGGGGAGTGATAGCTACCCTCTGGATCTTCCCTTGTGTCTGAAAAATTGTGAATTCTGGGGTGTTTGATCCTAGGAGTTTTGGGTTGGGACTCACAGAGATTTCCTACTGCCGGGACATTGTGACTTGTTAGATGTGGTAGGATGAGGGAAGATATTGAGTGATCTTTGCTATGGTTTGGGCATGTTCCTCAAAGGCACATGTACCAAAGTCTTGGTCTCTGCCTGGACACTGTTGGGAAATGATAGAGTCTTTGAGGTAAGGGACTTCATTGGAAAAAGATCCTTGGGGCGTGCCCTTGAGACCCAGCTCCGTCCTCCTCCATTTCACCTACAGATAGGAGGTAAGCAGCTTTGTCTGCCACCAGCTCCTGCCACAATATGCTATCTCATTGAAGGCTCCATAGTAATCAGGCCAACTGACCATGGATGGAAACCTCCAAAGCTACCAACCAAAAACAGACCTTTCTTCTTCCTAAGTTGATTGTCCAAGGCATTCTGTTAGAGTAACAGCTGAATAAAGTAATTACAAGTTTAATTATTTACCTTTACATTTTCATTACTTCATTTTCTTGTTCGTTTTTGTTGTTGTTGTTATTGTTGTTTTGTTTTGTTTTTCAAGACAGAGTTTCTCCTTGTAGGCCTGGCTGTCCTGGAACTCTTTGCTGACCAGGCTGGCCTTGAACTCAGAGATCTGATCTCGAGTGCTGGGATTAAAGGCATGCGCCACAACACCCCATGTATTTTCTTGGTTTTCTAAAAATACTAATACCTGCTATCATACACTGTTATGCTGAATATACAGCAGATAATGAGACAAATAAGTGGGTTAGATAAAGTAAATGAGAAAGACCATGTCTTAGTATTCTATTTCTGTGAAGAGACACCATACCAAAGCTTTTCTCTTATAAGAGAAAGCTTTCAATTGGGGCTTGCTCACAGTTTCAGAGGTTTAGTGCAGTATCATAATGGTGGGAAGCATGGCAGCACACACGTAGACATGGTGCTAGAGAGGTAGCTGAGGGTTCTACATCTAAATCTGCAGGAGGCATGAAGAGAGAGTCTGGGCTTGGTGTGGGCTTTTGAAACCTCAAAGCCCATTCCCATTCATGAATTTCCTCCAGTAAGGCCAGACTTCCTATTCCTTTCAAATAGTGCTATGCCCTGGTGACCAAGCATTCAAATCTATAAGCTTATGGGGACATTTTCATCCATACCACCACAGATGGTGTGGTTGAGGGTCCCAGTACTCATTACAGAAGGGACAGTGGAGCTGGCAAAGGGACAGTGAGAAGGCCAGCCATGCATGGAATCAAGGAACACTGAGAAAGACTGACAGAGGGATCATTAAGGATAGAAGCCTCAGGTGTGAGGTTGAGAAGGGGAAGCTCATGCTAAATTAACCCTGAGGCTCTTTCAAAATGTGCTATTTGCATGACAAGTGTGGCCTTCTATAATGCAGAGGAGGGACACTCCAGAGGGCTACTTAGAGGCCAAGGCAGGAGACTTCCAGAAAACAGAATCTCAGCACACAGAGATGTGTGTCATGGGATCATCAGCAAAGTGTCCCTTCTTTGTGGGATCTAGACACATGGCCAAATGGACCAGGGCCACAGACCAGCAAACTATCACCACCAGCTTTTGAATGGTGCTTTAAGACAGTGGCTCTGGGAGCTTTGCCCCTTGGCCCCCAAGGAAAGAGGTCTTCACAAAAAGACATGTTCTAATAGAGTATTTCTGTCTGCTTTTTATATGCTAGCAAAGTACTGTAAAGACATCAAATGTACTTTAAACATCGTTATACTGTATTTGGGTTTTTACAAATTATTTTTATTTTATGTGTATGAGTGTTTTGCCTGCATGTGTGTTAAGTGCATGACATGTGTGCTTGTAACTGAATGAGTTCCCAGCCATCCCATTGCAGGCTCCATAGCAATACCTTCTGTGAGAGCAGCCAGTGCTCTTTGCCATGGATCCATCTCTCTAGCCCCCATTATGGTATATTTGAGATTATGAGAATTAAAAGCTACACAAACTAGAAACTTAAAAGAAGCAGAATGTGTAGTGGCTGTGAGTTGATTATTGTTGAGGATGGATCTGGAGGACTTCATTATACCATCCTATATATTTTTTCTAAAAGAGCTCTAGGGGCCAGGGACATAGGTCAGTTGGCACAGTGTTTGCCTAGCATGCTTGGAACCCTGGATTCTAGCTCCAGCAGCACATAAACCAGGCATAGTGGCACCCAGATGTCTCTGAAGATCAGTAGTAGTTACAATCAAATAAATGTGTCAAGAATGAAATTCCTAGCCATGCGTCTTGGCACATTTCTCTAAGCCCAATACTTGGGAGATAGAGATAGGAAGCTCAGGAGTTGAAGGCCAGCGTCAGCTAAAAAGCAAGTTCGAGACCAGTCTAGTTAGCTACATGCGGCCTTGGCCCCAGACTCCCCAACACCTAAAAACTGAATTCCTGTCAGGTCTTGGGGTACATGCCTGTAATCATAGCAGAGGCAGGAAGATCACAGGTTTGAGGTCAGCTTAGTCTACATAGTGCTTTCTAGAACAGCCAGGGTTACAGAGTGAGACTTGTCTCAGAATGAATACAGGACACTCTCCATCTCACCCTACCAGCCTCCCCCTTCTCCATGTGTTTCCTGAAAATCCCATCTTTCCAGTCTTTATGCTTCTCTTCATACTAACACTCTTAACTGGTGATTGATGTGGGAGGGCTCAGCCCATTGTGGGCGGTGCCATCTCTGAACTGGTGATCCTGGGTTCTATAAGAAAGGAGGCTGAGCAAGCCAGGAGGAGCAAGCCAGTAAGCAACACCCCTCTGTGGCTTCTGCATCAGCTCCTGCCCTGTTTGAGTTCCTGTCCAGACTTCCTCCAATGATGAAGTGAGGTGGAAGTACATGTTGAACAAACCTTCCCTCCACAAGTTTCTTTGGTCATTGGTGTTTCATCACAGCAGTGATGACCCTAAGACACCTGGTGAGTCTCTTTTACTTCTGACAACCTGCTGGGCTGTCTCTCTAGTGGCTGTTCTGCTTTACACCCCACCCGCACAGTGCTGCAGGGCTTCAGTAGACACTTCCATTTAAGAAGGGGCTCAGCTATGTTTTAATTTTAGCCCTTCCAATAGGTATGGATCAGCATCTGGTGAGGGTCTTAATTTGCTAGAGTGACTGTCCGAGGTCCCCCTGCATCTGCTTCTGTTCCTTGAAGCCTTACCCCCTCTTTTCTACTAGCAGGAGTACTCCTCAGACCTATGAAGCCAGTTCATCCTGGAATGTTCTCCCAGAATTCCTCATGGGCCTCCTCACCTCCTTCAATTTCAGCTGCCACTCCCTCAGTGAGTAGGGCCCTGGACAGCATACTTCAAATAAACCTATTCCCTCCTGTTCCTCTCCCTTTCTCTAGTCTAACTTTTGCATATATCATTGTTTAACTTCTTTTTTTTTTTTTGAGGTGTTGATGATCAAATCCAGTGCCTTATTGCTCTACCAGTGAGCTATATGAGCCCAGTCCCTTAACATACTTTGGGGTTTACTCTTTTCCTGCACACACCATCCATTATGTGTTCTCACCACTCACTGGGGGGCAACCCAGGATCCCCTGAAAACTCAGCTGGGCCTGATGTGGTCAGACAGATTGTAGCTGTGGCTGGTGTGGGTGAACTCTGACGCTCCAGCTGTGAAGGCAGCCTCCTCAGACCCAGGGCAGTGGCCCAGGCTGAGTACAGTACCGAGAAAATAGCTGGGGAGAACCAGCCTGCAGAGCTGTGATTACTTGGACTCATTCTTCACATTAATGTGATGCTGGCTTCTTTCTGCTTTTTAAATGCTGTTTTGTACTCAGATAGTTCAAAGTTCTTAACAAACAGCCAGTAATTAATTCAACTTCATTAAGGCCAATTAATCCAGGATTAATTCTAACTTTGCCCACAGGAAGTTATTATACTGTGCTCTTTGATTTGAGTTTGGGCTTTAAAGATACTCTCAGGAAGGAAATGGAAATGTGCCTTTTCCCTGAGGGTCTCTACTGCCTTGATTGTATTAACCATGTGCTTGCCTCAGTTTGTCCCATACTAACCCCAGAGGAGCTTGTCCCCCAATCCTCCAGTTTAGCTAGCTGATATTCCAAGTTCTGGACATAATCTGCCAGTGCCACCCTGAGTCACAGGGCAAGAGAGCAGATGTCATGGCAAAGGCTGGTCCCACACCAGTTCAGATCGTGCCAGTAGTACCCATCACTTCCCCCTGCAGAATAGATATGACAGTGTTTCCTGAGCCCACTCAGTCTGTGACAGTAAGCATCCAGTCTGTGCTGGCCTAGGAGGCTCCTTGCTTCCATTCCTCAAGGTCCCTGGGAAGCCAAGTCTTTAACCCCAGCTCCATGGCTCAGCCGGATACAACCCATCATCATGCTCCCATCCTCCCTGGGTAAGGATACGCTAGAATACAAGTGGCCTCATCAAAGAAACACTGATAAACTGAGTGTGAGAGCCCATGTCTTTAAACCCAGAACTCCAGAGGCAGAGGCTGGCAGATCTCTGTGTGTTTCAGGACGCTAGGACTGTATAGAGAGACCCAAACAAAAACAAACAAGCAAAAGACAAGGGCACTGGGGAGCCTGAAAAACTGGGTCTGTTGGCACACACACTTGCAATCCCGGCAGTCAAGTGGCTAAAGCTGGAAGCCAGTCAAGACTATACAGTTAAGATCCAAACCAGCCTGGGCTACAGTGTGAGACTCTGGCTCAAATAAAACAACACAAAACAAAATACATGAAAAATTGGGCTGGCAAGATGATGCAATTGGTAAAGGCACTGGCCACATGCCTGACAGCCTGAGCTTAATCCCTGGAGCTCACATGGTAGAAGGAGAGACCTGACTTGTCCTCTGACATCTACACACACACACACACACACACACACACACACACACACACACAATGCAATGAAAACTTCTGAAATAAAAATATATAAAAGTAGAGTGGATTTATTAGGTTATCACTTAGTCTGTTTAACTTTTTGAATAACTGATTTTCACAGCACTAATATACATTCCCACGCATGTTACACAAGGGTTTAAGACTCTCAACATCCTTGCCAACAATAGCTATTTTTTCCTTTTGTTAATTACAGTCATCTGATGGAAGAGGAAATGTCTTACTGGGGTTCTGAGCTTCACTGAGCCAGTGACAATGTGCCTTTTCGGAGAAATACCAAGTCCTTTATATGTTTTAAAGATTTTTATTTTATGGGTATGAGTGTTTTGCCTACATGTGTGTCTGTGCACCACAAGAGTGCCTAGTGCCTGAGGAAGCCAGAGAGAGTATGGGATTCTGCTGGAGTTAAAGACATAAAGACATTGTGAACCACTATGTGGATACTGGGAACCTGGATCCTCTGCAAGAGTAGCAAGTGTTCTTAACCTTGGAACCATTCCCCCCAACCCCCATTGTCTTTTCAGTGATTTCATATTGTTTTTCCATGCACAGAGTCTTTAATTTGACACAATCTAATTTCATCTTTCATTTGTTGACTGTGCTTTTGTCCATATTTAAGAATCCACTCCTGACCCTAGAGGCATTGCAGATGTGACTGCTATGTCACATGTGGATCAGTAGGTGGCAGGGGAGAGAGGCTATATCTACATTCAGTTTTCTGACCTATGAACATTTGAGTGAATAGTAGCCTAACATTCCTGGGGGAAAAAAAGCAAGCTGGATACCAACACCACTTTGGCACCATGGGGTAGCCTGTGATGACTACCAGATCGTACCAGGCAAGCACCAGATGGATTCCCAGGACAGGAAACAAACCAGAAACTAGAAGTACTCTGCCTGGCCCTGGATGTGGAGGTTGTGGGTGAGTCAGCCCTGCCTTTGTTCTGCTATGTGGTGATGTTGGCTAGGGAGAGATGCCCTCTCCTCCCTTTTGCCCTCATCACCATTGGCCGACAGGAGATCTGGCCCAGATGGGGTCACAAGAGCAGGAGAACTGTCCCTCTCCCTCACATGCTGCAACACTCAGGAGAGCAGGCCCTGCACCTTTCCATAGTAGAACTGGCCATGCAAGTGGGGGTTGCAGGTCCATATCTAGGGCTCTGAATTGGCCCACCCCAACATCTATCTCATGGCTGAACTGCTGGAGTGCAAGAAGAGGTCAGTTCCACAACCCAGGACTGTAGGATCTCCATGACACAGGACAGTTACAGCATATCTGAGAGAAATTCCAGTGAGGTTCCAGTACTGATGGAGTAGCAGAAACCAGGGGCCTCGTACCAGACCAAGGAGTCATTATAATGAACATTTGCAAGCAGAATGTGTGGACAAAGGAGAATATTGTGGGACATACTGAGATACACTGCAGCTTCCACAATGAGATTTTATTTTTTATGCTGGGACAGATTGCAAGGGTGGAGGGTGGGTCTGGGGAGATGGGAGGGAACAGGGTACATGATGTGAAATTCACAAAATAAATTAAAAAAAAAAAGAATCCACTGACAGATGAAAAACAGCTCAGCTGTTAAGAGTGCTTCCTCCTCTTCTAGTGGACCTGAGTCCACTACATCACCCAGCTCTAGTGGGTCCAACACCCTCTTCTAGCTTCCACAAGTGCATTCATATGTATGTATGCACACATACGTACAACTAAAAGTCAAAATAAAAATCTAAAAAAAAATCCATTGTCAATACATGGTGGTGATTTGCTTGGTGTGTGTGTGTGTTTTACAGCACTAAGGATTGAACTGAAGGCCTTATGCATGCTAGTCAAGTGTTCTACCACTGAGCCAAACCTCTATCCCTCAACATGTTTTACTTAGCATGCTTCAAGGTTCATCTGCAACTGGAGTTTTGGGTTACGTTATTGGGTTCGTTTTTCTACACCCTATGCCACCCTTCCAACTCCCAACAGTAGGTAGGAGAGAAAGAAGGATAGGGGGGAAAGGGGGTATAGATGTCTTTAGACTACTTCTTGATATTAGGGGCATTGATTTCCTTGGGGCAAGTCCAATCTTTATTGTCAGGATATCTCCAACCAGCAATCCAGCAATCCAGCAAGTGGCCATCAGCAATGAGCAAAGCAGCAGCAGGGACCAGCAACACCAGGGGGAGCAGCAGCAGCCACCTCTTCAGAGCACTTCTATCCCCCCCTCTCAGGTTTCTGGCATTTATATACTTTCTGAAGGGTCCCCAGAATTCCGGATGTAAACTATCTTCAGTCGGGGAAAGTCACACCCCTTTCAGAGCATGAAACAAATCATAGCTAGCTGCACAATCTGAAGCAGGCCCATATCTCACACCTGGGATTAAAACAAAAACATAAGCCGGGCGGTGGTGGCGCACGCCTTTAATCCCAGCACTTGGGAGGCAGAGGCAGGCGGATCTTTGCGAGTTCGAGGCCAGCCTGGTCTACAAAGCGAGTCCAGGACAGCCAGAGCTGTTAAACAGAGAAACCCTGTCTCGAAAAACCAAAAAAAAAAAAAAAAAAAAAAAAAAAAAAAAACAAAAACATATTCCCAACATAACTGGATTTTTAAAGAAACCAAAATTCTCGCTACATTCATCCATTTTGTAACAAAGCTAGAATTCTTCATCTTTCTTCCTCTTCTATGGAGCACAGTGTGGCCTTGAATGTGGGGTCTTACTGTTTCCACTTCCCAGGTGCTGAGATCTTAGGCGCATACCCCTGTGCTTCAGGGTGATTTCTGATTCCCCTGTGATCTGCTCTTTGCCAAGTTAGTTGTCTAGGAATATGTTGATGCTGGGTGTGGTGGTATGCACCTATGATCCCAGGACTTGGGAAGCAAGCTGGAAGGAGCTTGAGAAAAGCCTCTGCTACAAAGGGAATTCAAGACCAACCACAGACCCTGTCTCAAAGTGCAAAGAAAAAAAAAAAAAGAAGAAATGCTTCACAATTTCTACATCTTTGTAAATTTTCCATTTTATTTCAAGTTTCATTCCACTGTGATTGGAGAAATTTTATGTCTAACCTCACTACGTGAAGATGTATTAAGACCTGGGCTGGAGAGATGGTTCAGTGGCTAAGAGCACTTGCTGTTCTTGCCTAGGGCCTAGGTTTGGTTCCCACTAACCATACCAGATGGCTCACAACCACCTATTAACTGCAAGTCCAGGGGTTCCAACACCCTCTTCTGGCCTCCCAGTGCACATGCACACATGTAGTGCACGTTTGGATAAGGAGGCAAACAAAAATACACATACAATTAATTTTTTTCTTTTATATTTTATGTGTATGAGTGTTTTGCCTTCATGTATCCATGTGTATCACATTTGCTGCTGGTACCTGAAAAGCTCAAAGAGGTCAGAAGAGAGTATTTGTCCTAGTTAGGGTTTCTATTGATGTGATAAAACACCAAGACAAGGGAATGGCTCAGTGATTAAGAGCACTGGCTGCTTTTTCAGAGGACCCAGGCTCAATTCCTAGCTCTTACATAGCAGTTCACAACTGTCTGTAATTCCAGTTCCAGGGTATCTGACACCTTCACACCAATGCATAAAAAACAAAACAAACGAACAAAACCCCACTATGACAAAAGCAACATGGGGAGGAAAGGATTTATTTCAGTTTATAGTCCCACATCACAGTCCACCAATGAAGGACCACCAGCGAAAGAGGTCAGGGCAGGAAACCGAGAGGCAGGAACTGAAACAGAGGCCATAGAAGAAGCTGCTCATTGGCTTGCCCTCTATGGCTTGCCTGGCCTGCTTTCATACACATTCCAGGGCTACCTGCAAGGGAGCAGCGCCCCCCACAGTAGTCTGGGTCCCCCCATATCAATCATTAATTAAGAAAACGCACTGCAGACTTGCCTAAAGGTAAATCTTAGGAGGTGATTTCTCAATCGAGGTTCCCTCTTCCCAAGTAACTCTTAACTTGTGTTAAATTGACAATAAACTAACCAAGACAGTATCGGATTCCTGAAGCTGGAGTTACAGGCAACTACAAGCTGCCCACTAGGGGTGCTGGGAACTGAACCTGGGTACTCTGAAAGAGGAGCCAGTTCTCTTAACTGTTGAGTCATCTCGATGGCCTCCCTGTCCGTGCGCTCTGGGCAAGGCCTGCCTTCCTTGGACCTCACTTCACCTCAGTGTTAGATGGTGCTGTGTCATTTGCTTCTGAGAGAGCCACCGTTGCCAGTCAGGATTTCACACAGGCACCATAACCCGAGGACACTTTCCTTCCCAGGCTCTGCAGGCTGTTCCAGATGCCCACTTTGGACTTGTATACCACTAGGGGATTTGTCCCCACATGCACATCTGTTGCACGTTTACAAGGCTCATTGTGTAGTTAGTGTTTCATTTGCTGTGAAGAGACACCATGACCACAGCAAAGCTTTTTGTTTTGTTTTTGATTTTTTGAGACAGGGTTTTTCTGTGTAACAGAGCCCTGGCTGTGCTGGAACTCACCCTGTAGACCAGGCTGGCCTGGAACTTACAGAGATCCACCTGCCTCTGCCTCCTGAATGCTGGGATTGAAGGCGTGTGCCACCACACCCGGTTCACAGCAAGTCTTATAAAGGAAACTATTTAATTGGGGATAGCTTACAGGTTCAGAGGTTTAGTCCATTATCATCATGGCAGAAAGCAAGGCAGCACACAGGCAGACATGGTGCTGGAAAGGTAGCTGAGGGTTCTACATCTTGATCTGCAGGAAGCAGGCAGAGCACTTATTTGAGCTTCTGAGACCTCAAAACCCACCCCCACAGTATGGCCACACCTACTCCAACAAGGTCACATTTCCTAGTAGTGCCACTCCCTATGGGCCAAACATTTAAGTACATGAGTCTAAGGGGGCCATTCCTATTCAAACCACCACACTCGTCAAGGCTATTTCCTGCCTGTATCTGAGTCTGATAGTGTCTAGTCACACAGGTGTTAACAATTGCTTGTTGAATGGAGGGAGGTACAGTTGGGCAGCTAAACAATGTCACTATGGAACCTGACAGAAGATATTTTCTGGCTTATTATCTCCCCTGAGTTGTGGGATTGGATGAATTTGATGCAGGATTTCAAGCTGGAAGTCCTCCACTAGAGTTCCAGTTCTGATTATTTGTTTTGTGTTCTTGGGCCAGTATTTGGATTTCTTTAGCCTGTAGGTTTTTGTTTTATGGCGCTGGGAAGTGACTCCACCACAACCAATAAGATGGCTGAGTCCTTCTACACTGCACAGATAGAAATCCTGGTAGGTGAGAAGTTCTTTAGTGCTGGCAGTCTCAAACTCTTGAGTGCCACAGCCCAGGGGCTGGACTGGCAGAGCCAGAGGCTTGAGCCTTCAGTTCTGAGGCCAGGGACCCATTGCTCCAGGCTTTAGAAGCCAGAGGCTTACAGTTCCAGGTGCCCAGGTTGGGAGCTCATTGCCCTTGGCTTTAACTACCTGTGGCCCCTATATATAGAAACGGTTGTTATACACAGCTTCTAGCAAGAACCAATGCCTGTTACCATTACAGCTTCTAAATGGGTCAAGTGATGGGATTTCAACTCTTACAGTGTCTGATGTTACAAATCTTGACCCTTAAGCCTTGAAGCTCCCTGGGCCAAAAAGATGGGCCAGCAGTAAGGGGCACAGGCTGCCCTTCCAGAATACTTAAATTCAATTCCCAGCGCCCATATGGTGGCTCACAACCATCTGTAACTTCAGTTCCAGGGGATCTGATGCCCTCTTCTGACTTCCTCTGTCACTATATGGTACATTCACACCTGCAGACAAAACACCCACATACATAAAATAAAATAATAAAATAAGACTTGGTGCTCCCTGGAACTTGTCTAGCAACCTCTGCCCTTGGTTTTTCTGCTGCCTGTCACTTACCATTTCTGTTCCCAGTCATTCTAGAACTCTCCAGCCACCCTGTCATCACCATCTTTACTGCTGCAGCCACTGGTCTTGTCTTCATAGTACCAGCTCAGTCCAGAATACTATTAACAGAGGTGGAAAAACCACTCAAGCGACATCCTAATATTGCAACAACACTGCACACACTGCAGCACACGAAGGTGTCTCTGGGCTGACTTGAAAAGTGAGAGATATCTGTCCAGATAGCTAGAATGTTGCCAGAGAGGGTAAACAAGAGTGTTTGCTGTCCTTTGTACAGCAAATGAAGCATTAAATTTATGCTAAATGAAGGATTGTGTTTTCACCAACCACAAGCTGCTTTTGCTGGGTTACCTGGAGAACTGTACCCACTCCATTCTGGTGAAAATGGCTGATAAAAAGCATACTGGCAACGCCTTTAATCCCAGCACTCAGGAGGCAGAGGCAGGTGGGTCTCTGAGTTCTAGGACAGCCAAGGCTACATAAACACATAAAAAAAAAACCAAAAAAAAAAAACACTTGGCTGTTCTGGAACTCCCTCTGCAGACCAAACCAGACCTCGAACTCAGAGATCCACCTGCCTCTGCCTTCCAAGTGCTGGGATTAAAGGTGTGGGCCACCACTGCCTGGCCCCATCTTTGTTTTTGTTTTTTTTTCTGTTCTTCAGGGCTTTAAATTTTATTTTTTTAAAGATTTATTTATTTTATCTATATGAATGCTGTATCTACATGTACACCTGCATGGCAGAAGAGGGCATCAGATCACAATATAGATGGTTATGAGCCACCATGTAGTTGCCGGGAATTGAACTCAGGACCTCTGGAAGAGCAGACAGTGCTCTTAACCACTGAGCCATTGCTCCAGCCCTATTTTTGTTATTTTTAATTTGTGTATAGGAGGAGTGGATGGGTATGTGAACATGGTGGAGGTGCCTGAGAAGCCAGAGGAATCTGGCATGCTCTCAACACTCGGCAGTCCTTATCTTTTAGGCAGCCCCTATCTGAATCTAGCTTTTTTTTTTTTTTTTTTTGGTTTTTCGAGACAGGGTTTCTCTGTATAACAGCCCTGGCTGTCCTGGACTCGCTTTGTAGACCAGGCTGGTCTCGAACTCACAGAGATCCGCCTGCCTCTGCCTCCCAAGTGCTGGGATTAAAGGCGTGCGCCACCACCGCCCGGCCCTGAATCTAGCTTTTTACACACGAATGTTTCCTCACTCTGGCTGTGCGTCAGAAGGATCTGAGGAACTCTAAAAAAAATCAAACAATTCCAGTATCCGGCCAATGTTGCACAAACATGTGATCCCAGTATTGGAGAAGATGAGGTAGAAGGGTTTTGGGTTCCAGGTATGCCTGGGCTACATACACTGAGAGACCTTGTCACAAAGCTTGAGCTCTCTCTTGGGGATCTTTTTTTTTAATTTCAATTTTAATTTTTTATTTAAAGGTCGATGGGTGTGGTGGCACACGCCTTTAATCCCAGCACTCCGGAGGCAGAGGCAGATCGATCTTTGCGAGTTCGAGGCCAGCTAGGTCTGCAAAGCCAGGGCTATTGCAGAGAGAAACCCTGTCTCAAAAATAAAATAAATAAAAGAAAAAAGGTCATTAGGCATGCGATGACCAAAATTATGGCATAAAGTGTTCGAAAAAGTCTTGGCTGGAATAGTGCCTTCAGGATCTACTGTATTCTGGCAAAAAAGAAACAGTGGTTGGCTGAGGGGGGGGTCCTTGGGTTGTCTAAATAATCCAGTGGGCATGGGAGATGTTTGTGCAGCTGCTTCGCTAATAGTTCTCTCAGGGCAGCCAGGCACCTGGGAAAGATCTAACAATTGTCAGTGAAGGAGTCAACTCACCCTGGCACATACATCTCAGTCTAAAGAAAAAACATTAAAAGAGGCGTTTATACTAAAAACTTGGCAGGAAATACCTGCCCTGGGGGAATCCAACCTAGGACACAAACGGAAGTTGGTAGGCGGAACTCAGAAGCTGCCGACGGGCGTAGTTTGTAGCCAATAGAAAGCAAAGCCTTCTTGCTTCCACCAATAGAGTGTTAGTAAGGGTGGGTCCCGGAGGGCAGCCTAGTAACGGCCGCGTGGTAACCCAGGCATCTGGTGTGCAGCAGGTCCATCCTCCCCACGCCGGTTGTGGCTCCAGATACTCGGCAAAATGAAGATTGAGGAAGTAAAGAGCACCACGAAGACGCAGCGCATCGCCTCCCACAGCCACGTGAAGGGGCTGGGGCTGGACGAGAGCGGCCTGGCCAAGCAAGCAGCTTCGGGGCTCGTGGGCCAGGAGAACGCGAGAGAGGTGGGCGTGGGGCTTGTGTGCGGGGCGTGGGCAGCGGGACCAGAACCCACCAAGATCTGTGAGAGAAGTGAGGATCACACTAGCGAGCAGAGGTTGTATCCTTTGCGGGTCACGGCACGCAAGTTAGGCCTCACCGGAAACGCAGTGGAAGGCTGTGGGGTTAAGTATCATTGGCTATTTTCAGAGTTGCTGTGGATTCTCTGGGCCTGGGAGCTGATGTGATAAGTGAAGTGATGGGGAGGAACTGTCAGGCCCACTACCTTTCAATTCAGTCTACTTAAAATCATAGGGAGTCATGCTAGGTCTTTTGATCGTTTCTGTTTTTCATACGAAGAAATTAAAGGTGGAAAGGTCTGGGCACCCATCCACAGGCCACTTCAGCAGTAGTGAAGCTGGTATTCCACCACCACCACCACCACCGCAAATCAGTACACTTCCCATCTCCTCAGCCTACTCCACTCGTCTCTACAGAGGCTCAGTAGCTACAAAAACTTGCTCTTTACATGTGGTGAAGACTGCTCTCTCAGTCTCTTGCTCACAGAAAGTGCCAGGGAAACGCATTTGGTTTCTGCTTGTCTATCCAAAGGGAAACATTTGACCCTAGGTCACTTGCCCCATTTGTTGCAAGCAGGTAGTCGGAGTTGAACGCTTTATATTTGCTAGGCGACATTGAGTCCATTGCTTGTTATTTCATTTCCAATAACCTTTTAGTATGATGCTTTCTAGATAGACATACAAAAAAATTAACATGTTTGCACAGTAAATACCAGTGTGCCTAAATTGTACAGTTAACATCTTTCAGTGATGTTTTTTTTTTTTTTTTCGAGACAGGGTTTCTCTGTGTATCCTTGGCTGTCCTGGACTCACTTTGTAGACCAGGCTGGCCTCGAACTCACAAAGATCCGCCTGCCTCTGCCTCCCAAGTGCTGGGATTAAAGGCGTGCGCCACCACCGCCCGGCTCAGTGATGTTTTATAGTATACCTGTTTACATATCAATCTACAGTCACATTTCAGAGTAAACTGCAGACATGAGCACACTTTACCTGGAAGTACTTTGTTGTGTGTATAAGAAATTGTTTTGAACACTTGTATTCAGATGAGTAATATTCACAGAGGTTGTAGGTAAAATAGGTCTAAGGGCACTCAGCTGGTAGGTGAAATAGCCAGGATATAAACTGGAGTGTATGTGACTTCAGAGCCTGCTCTAGATCTGTCTCTGCACCAGATTCTTGTATGACTGATCTGCACCAACAGCCTCCCTGGTACTCAGTGTCTTCCCCCTTCCTATTCTTTTAATGTCAGCTGATATTTACTTATTTGTTTGTTTGTTTTCGAGACAGGGTCCCACTATGTAGTTCTGACTGTTTCAATATGTAGACCAGGCTGGCCTCAAACTCGCAGAGATCCACTTGGCTCTGCTTCCTTAGTGCTGGGATTAAAGACGTGTGCCTCTCTGGCTGGTATTTTTTTTTTTAAGTTTCATTTGTTATTTGTGTGTGCATGTGTGCACATGCAGTGCGGTCAGTCACATGGCTGTGATGGCCCCTTGGTTGAGGTTAGAGGTTCTCTCCTTTCACCGTGGGATCAGGGATTGAACTCAGGTTTGTACTCCAGGTGCTGTTTACCCACGGAGACACCTCACCAGCCCTTTTCGGTCATTTAGTGGCTGGATATATAGCATACCCTTTTTGTTTGGATAATGTCACTGTAGCCAAACTGGTGTGGAGTAACCAGCCCTGCTGCCTTTGAACTTGAAGTTCTAGGTGCATACTGGCCCCAGCCTGCCTCAACCTCCCCTTTCCATTCTCTTCACCATACTTTGGCTGCTGCAGCATGTTGTCTCTTGGACATGCCAAACTTCTGATTTGCTTATTTCTGACTTTGTGATTTTTGCCTGAAATACAGATTTCTGCCCAAGGCTTCAAATATTACATATAATGTTATGAGAAAGACCTCCCCAACTCTCCATAGGCACTCACTGTCTCATCACCCTTCTCTCTTCGTGACATCGATCTTTTATGTCATGAGCTGGGGCACATGGCTTTGCTGCCTCACCTCAGCTGTTCCACTCCAGAGCAGCATTGTCACAGCTACAGGCACTCAGAGTTGGGAAAAGCATGTGAGCTGTGTGGACCGAGCACTGAATTATTTCCACCATGAGGTATTATTTTAATATTGACTGATTGTTTCTTTCCATTGTGTGCAGGCATGTGGTGTCATAGTAGAATTAATCAAAAGCAAGAAAATGGCTGGAAGAGCTGTCTTGTTGGCAGGGCCTCCTGGAACTGGCAAGGTATTCATTCATTTTCTCTCCTTTTTTAAGCTAGCCAAGAGAATGATACTGATGTTTAAACCCAATTGAATTCATGTCTTAACTAGACTCTGTCTAGTTATATGAATGTTTTAAAAGCCAATGTGCAGTAATGCAATTTAGCATTTATAATCTATGGTCTAAAATTAAAATTTTAGGCCTGGCCTACCTCCAGAACAGAGAGTAAAGTCCTTGGAGGGTCTCATTGTCTCTAGAATGTTCCTTTTATCTCTTTCAACTTTCCTTTGCTTTGCTAGGAAATACCTTTCTGTTGATCTGAGTCTCATAAAAATCTTCAGAGTGATATCTTTTTGAGGGTGTTTGCCGTACTCATCATTGTGTCCTGTGAAAGATGGTAAGGGACAAAGAAGTGACATGTTTTTTTATCCTCAAGAGTCTGCAGGTCAGAAAGCCAGGAGTCATGGCAGTAACAAAGGGGCTCTACTGAGTACTGACTGTTCCTGTGAGCAAATCTTAAATGTAACTGGAATGTCATGGGGGCAGCACAGTGGGCTGGGGAAGCTGGAAGGGCTAACACTTGCTGTTTGCCCTTTAAAAGATGAGGGAGGGGGGCTGGAGAGGTGGATCAGCAGTTGAGAGCACTGGCTGCTCTTCCTGAGGACCTGGGTTCAACTCCCAGCACTCACATGACAGCTCACAACTGTCTGTAATTCCAGTTTCAGGGGATCTGACACTCTCACATACACATACCTGCAGGAATAACACCAATGCACATGGAACAAACAAACAAACAAAAGATGAGGGAGGATTGGCCTTGCAGGGAAGAAAAGGGCTTTCTAGGTAGAGGACACAAGGTTGGAGATGATGAGTGGATGTTGGAGACTGTGTGGACAGTGGGGTGTGTGTGTAGGTGCAGTTGGTTCACTCCTGTTGGGGGGAGGTGTCTGGGAATCAAACTCAAGCTGTTATGCTTGTTCAACAAGTGCCTTTACCCATTGAGACATTTTGCTAATCCCTCTCCCCCACCCTTTTTTTCTTGAGGCAGGGTCTGTCATGTATCCTAACCTGGCCTCAAACTCACTATGTAGCCAAGGCTAGCCTTGAACTGCTGTTCCTCCTGCCCTTACCTCAAGTACTAGGATTATAGGTGAACGTCACCATGCCTGGCTGGTAGGATACTTGAAAGTCACCCGAGTTCCTAGTCTGAGCCTTGGTTGGTTGTCACAGTGGCCACAGAGAGCAGGCACTTGGACTTGTATATGTTAAAACAATAGGCTCATGGGCTGGAGAGATGGCTCAGCGGTTAAGAGCACTGGCTGCTCTTCCAGAGGTCATGAGTTCAATTCCCAGCAACCACATGGTGGCTCACAACCATCCATAATGAAATCTGGTGCCCTCTTCTGGCCTGCAGATATACCTGCAGACAGAACACTGTATACATAATAAATAAATCTTAAAAAAAAAACAAAAAAAACAAAAAAAAACCAATAGGCTCTTGCACCCTTCCCACACCTCACCCTCACAGTTTTTAAATCAGTGGTGAGAGAATAACTGATTCTTACTGTGAAATTGTGACTGTTGAGTAGATGGTGTGTTTGTTTGTTTTGAGACTGAGTTTTACGGTGTAGCCCTGGCTATCCTAGAACTCAATATGTAGACCAGGCTGGCCCTGAACACAGAGATCCACCTCCTGCTTCATGAGTGCTGGGGTTAAAGATATGTGCCACCTGCAAGGATGCGCCTTGCACAGGTGTCTTATTGCAGAAGAAAGAGTTGTGTTAGTGAACAGATTGAACCCTCACACTGTGAGCTCAGGGTCCTCTACACAGGCAGCACCAGCTTGTCCATGGCATGTGCCAATTGCTTACCATGTCTTCTTATGTCTTCCCTCTCTGTCCAGTTGTTTTCCTAAAGTACATTGGTTGGAAGTTTCTTTTATAGGTTTGTTAGTGGAAAAGACTCTGTTGTCCTTGTTTGGTGGTTGTTGTTTGAGACAAGGTCTCATGTAGCCCAAGCTTGCCTCAGACTTGAAGATAAAATGCATGTCTCTGCTGTTGTCAATCAGAAATCTTCCTGCCTCATCCTCCAAGAGCTGGGAATACTGACATGGACTGCCAGGCCTGGCCTTCCCCTGGCATTGAAAGATGCTTGTGCTGAGTGCAGTATTCTGTTGATGTTTTCTTCAGTGCTGTTTCTTCCCTACATGTTCTGTTAACAAGTCCAATTATGAGGGTTTCCATTTTTCCTTCTGGGTGCTTTGGAGATGTTTTTTTTTTTTTAAGATTTATTTATTATGTATACAGTGTTCTGTCTGCAGGTATATCTGCAGGCCAGAAGAGGGCACCAGATTTCATTATGGATGGTTGCTGGGAATTGAACTCATGACCTCTGGAAGAGCAGCCAGTGCTCTTAACCGCTGAGCCATCTCTCCAGCCCTGGAGATGTTTTTGACTTTAGCATTTCATTATGCACATTACAAGGTAGATTTTTGTTTCTCCATCTTGTCGTGCATTGTGCTTCTAAAATATCAGTATGATGTCTCTGCTCTGTTCTGAAACATCCTCAGCTCTTTTCTTTGTCCATGTTCTTTGAAGTCAAAGTTGGAATGTGGATTTTCAACCTACATTTGGCAACCTCTGGAATTAATTTTTTTTTTTTGGTCACAACTTGACAGTGCTAATGGCCAGGCATGATGCTGAACATCTTCCAGGGAATGCAGCAGTCTTCAGAATAAGGAACTGTCTTGTCCCCCAATGTCAGTGGAGCTAAAACTGAGAAGTGTGTGGAGTAGGACTGAAAGAATAGTATGGTGGGCTTGTCTGTGTCTTATACCTGGAGAGATGATTATATATATATATATTTTGATGACTATATTTTTTGACATTTGCTATTTCTTTATCTCTGAACCATTTGAAAATGGGGCATCCTGCTGTATACCACAGCATCTTTATCATACCTCTAGCTTGACAACTCCTGAAGCATTAGCTAATGTGCAGTTTATGTTAGAATTTTTTTCAATTTTTATAAATTAAAAATAATTAACTGAAAAGGCTTAGAAGCAGGGCTAGGAAGAGAATGGTCTCAGGCATCCAAGGAGCATAGCCTTTCCAGGAAGGTGTGGGGAGCCCTGTCTGCTGCTGTGGGGGTTCGTGCCCACGCGGTTCACTCGCTACTTATCTGTGTTGCTTTCCCCTAGTGGTGCTGGGGGGTTGAGCTCAGGACCTTGTGTTTGTTAGCGAGTGCTCTACCACTGAGCTACCCTTTTGAGAAAGGGTCTCACTGACTTGCCTAGCGTGATCAGAAACTCCTCATGTAGCCAGGCTGGCCTTGATTTTCATTTCTCTTGTCTCAGCCTCTCAAGTATCTGGGATTTCAGGCATGTGCCTCCATGTTCAGTAGGAGTATGCTTTTGAAGATAAAAGAGTTGATTTTTGTTTTGCTTTTTTTTGATTTTTGAATGAAAAGGAAATGAAACCGATAAGTGAACAGCTGAGGAGATGGCCCAGCAAGTGACGCGCTTGTCACACAATCGTGAGGGGCTGAGTGAGTGCTTATCTCTAATTCCAGAGGCAGGCACAAAAGGACCAGTCAGTCTGGTTGAATCAGTGAGAGATCCTATCGCAGAAATTAAGGTGGAGGCCTCATTGGTTTAGGACACTTGTTGACCTTCTGGAGAACTGAGTTTGGGTCCCAGCACTCATTTGGAGACCTTACAAGGGTCTGAAGTTCCAGGGCGTTGACCGCTCTCTTTGGCCCCTGTGGACATGTGAATGCTTGTAGCATTCATACAAACACACATATACACACAGACACATGTGTACACACAGGCACACATGTACACACAGACACACGTGTACACACAGACATATCTGTACATCAAAAAATGGTAGAGAGTGACTGAAGATGATACCCAGGTCAGCCTCTGGGTATCTACACACGTGTAGATGCACCCACCCACACATATGTACACACATGTATGCACACACAGCGACATGTAGACATGTCATTTTCTGCATGTATGATATTTAGAAAAGAGAGTTCTTTAAGCTATTTCAGTTTTCCACTTTTATTATAAAATTCAGACTGCCCGCTTTGGTGTCTCAGTGGTATATGCTCACACAAGGACTGGGCTCCATCCTCTGTGGCACTGGAAAGAAAGTCAGAAGCCAGCAGCAAGCCTGTGTCTTTTTATCTTCCTTTCATTTAGAAGAGTTATTGTCCCCATCAGGGAATAACTGTGGGAGTCGGGTTTCTTCTTCCATCATTTTGATTCCAGGGATCCAGTTCAAGTCGTGAAACTCATCAGCAGTGCCTGTATCTCCTGAGCCATCTTACCAGTCCAACACTGACTTTTTCTTTTTCTCTCCCCCCCCCGCCCCCAAGACAGGGTTGTAACAGTAAATTTTTATTTATCACACATATATTTATCAATACTTAACAATTACCTAATAATTGTCTATAAAATTCCTAAATCCTAAACCCAAACCCTAACTCTGAAACCTAACACCTAAAACTTCTTAGTATCTTTTTTTTTTTTTTTTTTTTGGTTTTTCGAGACAGGGTTTCTCTGTGTATCCTTGGCTGTCCTGGACTCACTTTGTAGACCAGGCTGGCCTCGAACTCACAAAGATCCGCCTGCCTCTGCCTCCCAGGTGCTGGGATTAAAGGCGTGCGCCACCACCGCCCGGCCAACTTCTTAGTATCTATAATACAAGCATTTAACATTAACCTAAGGTTTCTCAAAAGGATATTTTTCTCTGAGCGTGGGTCCTGATGGATGGCTGGCCTTCATACAGTTTTTCAGTTTTAAAGTCTCTTAAAGTCTCTGAATTTCGTTTGTCCCTTCATGGTCTTAAGACCAATTAACATATGAAAGTTTCCCAGGCGGCTCACCTATTCAGATGCTTAAGGCCTGCAAAGGCCCAGAGCTTCAAGTCTAAGCACTCCGAATCTCAGGGAGAATCCGTCTCCTTTCCAGACCAGAAATGGGTCAACATCAGAGGGTAAAACTTTCCGATGAGATTGTGATGTGTGTTTTTTCACCAGTCTAGGAAAACATTGTTAAGTGAATCAGGAACAGGAGAGAGAGCCAGCCCTAAGTCCACGTGAATCCTGCCTTATATATCTTTACAGGGTTTCTCTGTGTAACCCTGGCTGTCCTGGAACTTACTCTGTAGACCAGGCTGGCCTCAAACTCAGGGATTCTCCTGCCTCTGCCTCTTGAGTGCTGGGAGGTGTGTGCTACCACCTCCTGGGATGACACTGACATTTTTGAAGCATCCAGAGCAGTTGCTTTGTTGAAGACTTCACACCCTGTGGTGCCTATTGCCCCATCCCCAAGAGATGAGCCTTTTTTTCCCCCTTCAAAATCTGACTTGGGAGGGGTGCTCTATGCCTTGTGTAGAAAAAAATAGCTCCTTTTTTTTTTTTAATTGTAAATTTATTTTGCTTGTGGAGTTGAGTTTGGCAAATCTGGGAAGCTTCTTCCATCCCTCAGACTGTACGCTTACTGAGAGGTTAGTGAGGGCCCTGCTTTCTAGGTTTCTGGACTATTGGGTCTAATGCAGTTGTTTGTGAGTGTGCCAGGGGACTTTTCCTTACTTGCAGCTAAGACAGAGCCAATGGGTACCTTGTACCTCAGGTAGATCCCTGGTGGCTCGGCTTTTCTGCCTTTCTCTGGTCTAGTTTCTGTTTTAATGCTGTGTGTTGTCAGTGGCTACAGACTCTGTGAACGTTTGTGGCAGAAGTCGTCCATGGCTCTTGCATGTCTAGGTGCTTTGTTGACCCCCCCCCCCAGGTTTTTTTGGCGTTGGCGTCACGTTGCTCTCACATGGGTCCTTCATTCTTGTGTGATCCTGGGCCAGTTTCGTCCCAGGAAGTGTGAAGAACTCAGCCTTTGGTCTCACTTTGTAAGCTTTTCTGGTGTGATGAGTTTGAAGGCATGTGCTGTCTGAGTTGAGATTTGTAGTATGCCGGAAGGTGAGGCTGCTTTGCTTCCTAGAGAGGTGGGGTGCCCTTCCTGTACCCGTGCAGCTCTGTTCCTGAAGACTGCACGCTGTTGACAGCGGACGATGATGAGTGCTTGGCCCTGAGGAGAGGAGCCGTTCAGATGAGATTGAAGTACACCCCCTCTGCCGTCCTTCAGCAGCAGCTTCTTTGTGGACAGCATGATCGTTACATGGTGTGCACACACAAGGCAAAGTAGGGGCCGTGCACCCTGGCAGGGCTGTCTGGCCTTGAGTAACCTCCGTGTTTCAGTCCTGGGCATGAAGGTGCATGCCTACAGTCCCGGAACTCAGGTAGTTGAGGCAGGAGTACCAGGCCAGCCTGAGCTATGTAGTGCGCATTGGGCCAGCTATATGGTAATTTGCTACCTGTCCAAAAAAAATTTTTTTTTGTTTTGATTTTTTTTTTTTTTTTGAGACAGGGTTTCTCTGTGTATATCCCTGGCTATCCTGGAACTTACTCTGTAGATCAGGCTGGCGTTGAACTCACAGAGATCCACCTTCTGAGTGTGGGGATTAAAGGCGTTCGCAACCACACCCAGCCAAAAAAAATTTATTTATTTTTATTTTTTACTTTTGGTTTTTTGAGACAGGGTTTCTCTGTGTAGCCCTGACTATCCTGGACTCACTTTGTAGACCAGGCTGGCCTCAAACTTACAGCGATCTGCCTGCCTCTGCCTCCCAAGTGCTAGGATTAAAGGAGTGCGCCACCACCGCCCGGCTAAAATTTATTTTTAAAACAAAAGCTCAAACCAAAACAGGCAAATACAAACTAGACCATGCAGTTGATATCTTACTAGAGGTCTGTGCGGTATTTACAGTGCTAGATAGGAGGGCCAGGCAGGCACGTTTGTGTGTTCCTTCTAGGAGCGTTCGCCCAGGGATAACCGGAATGGGTGAAGCACTCCCCTTAAGCGTTGCCCTGTCTAATCAAGCATACAGATGGCCACTTATGAATTAGGCTGGGATGAAAGGGGCCAGTGAAGTGCGTGTGGTCACTCTGAAGTCTGAGGCTGAGAATGAAGAACTAAGCCCTGTGGAACTACTTATGAGAGACAGCAGAGTGACTAGGAGACAGAATTAGATTGGAAGGTGGGCACAGCTGGCACCTGGCTCTTACCAGGTGTCCCATGTCAGAATACATCTCTCTTTGTACCCTGTCATGGTCCAGGTTTCTTCCCCTGGCTCCTAGAATGTCAGTGTTACTTTTGTCTGCTCTGGGCTCACAAACTCAGGTATGTGCTTGGGTTGAGATGGTGGCAGGTGTGTTCCCAGATGCTCTGTGCTGCAGTAGGGGGTACCTGTTGCTGCAGGGTGACGAGAAGCACACAGAATTAGCTTGTGGGCACCTTGTTTTCTGCCTGTGACTGACTAGGTCGCCAGATTTGCCCTTGCTGAGGGTTCTCTGAACAGCAGCAGAGTTAGCTCTGCCGTCCGGTTTCTGTCTCACGAGCTACTTCTTTTTGCACTTTACTGTATGCAAATATGCTGCCAGATTCTGTTGTCTTGAAACCTTCACTGAAAGGAATAAGAAGCACCTTTGGTGGGTCATTTATAAATGCTGTCTCAGAGTTCTCTGTGTTTAGGTTGCTTTAAAGTCTGTGGTGTCGCCGGGCGGTGGTGGCGCACGCCTTTAATCCCAGCACTTGGGAGGCAGAGGCAGGCGGATCTTTGTGAGTTCGAGGCCAGCCTGGTCTACAAAGCGAGTCCAGGACAGCCAGAGATATTCAGAGAAACCCTGTCTCGAAAAAACCAAAAAAAAAAAAAAAAAAGTCTGTGGTGTCTGCGCTCTCAGTCACTCTCAGGCGTTTGCCTTTCATACTTGATTCTTGCTCAGATCTTGGCTGCATCTGCCCTTGCTTCACCTCTGCCCACTGTAGCTGGGTTACGAACAGCCATTTGTGCTTTACAGGGCATGCTAATGTGACTTGTTAGGACCAAGTCATGTCACAAAAGTCTGCCTAATGTTTCATTCTCTTGTGGGCCATTTACATAAAGTGGGCATCAAGTGATGCCTTCCTTCAGTGCTGACTTTTGCTGGCCTGTAGGTTGGTGTTTGTGGTACAAACAGAAAGCAGTGTCTCCGGCCTCAATGTGGCCTGAGCAGACAGGCCGCATGCTGTTGGAGGTTGGGAGAGAACAGTCGGGAAGATGGTGGTGCTATTTCCGGTGAGAACCCACACTGAGACACGGCTGCTGGTTCAGGTGTGCCTGTTTCTAGGTGTGAGAACCCACAGAGAGACACGGCTGCCAGTTCAGATGTGCCTGTTTCTAGGTTGTGGCCCCTGGGCTGTGTATTTAGCCCGTCGTTGTTCCCTCTTTGGTAGAGATGGGGAAGACAGTAGTATCGGCTTAGCTGTGAGGTTCGTGTAAAGCACTTGCAGTCAGGCCTTTACCAGGGAATATCTTGTAAGTATGATGATGATCAAGACTGAGTGTGTGATATGCAGGGAGTGTGCCCAGAGACCCTCACACACTGTGTGAAACATGCCTGGGGAGGATAGAGGGTGGGCAATCCTGTTCCTAGCAGACGCTGTCTTAATAACCTGCATCTCTGAATGGTTGTTCTAACTCTAAAGCAAATGTCTTCCTCTTTTTATCCTCTGCAGACAGCCCTGGCTCTGGCTATTGCTCAGGAGCTGGGCAGTAAAGTCCCTTTCTGCCCGATGGTGGGTAGTGAAGTATACTCCACTGAGATCAAGAAGACAGAGGTGCTGATGGAGAACTTCCGCAGGGCCATTGGTGAGTGTGGGCAGGCCAGCCAACGGTGGGTGGGGAGTGTGGGAGGTGGCTTTCATCTCCAGATGCCTTGAAGCACCTTGGTTGTAAAGATGCTGTGTGACAGGGCTTGCAGTATTTCTCTTTTAGCACATTGCCATTATGTTTACAAGTAAATGACAAAAGCCCAGTGTTCTGACCTAAGTGCTTCAGCAGTGGAGCAAATGTGGGCCCCGGTTATGGCACTTGGGTTCTTCACTTGGCAGTAGATGTAAGTCAGGCTCAGAGGCAGCTCAGAGGTAGAGGGTGTGGCTTCAGATGCAAGGCTCCAGTTTTGATCTCAGCACCAACCTCTTCAGGGAAAGTTGTGGCTATACAGTGATTTTTGAGACAGCCATCTCTCCAGCCCCCAGAGACAGGATCACACTCTTTAGTCTTGGTTGGCCTGCCAGGCTGGCTCCAAACTCACACAGATCCACCTGCCTCTCCCTCTGCCTCTGCCTCAGGTTTTCTTAGTGCCTGTGTCTTGCTTTCTGGAGGTCTGTCCACCTGTCTTTGCCTCCCGAGTGCTAGGATAAAAGGCACATGCCACCACTGCCTGGCCCACTGAATAGGTTTTAACTCAAGTTGCTCATTGTGCTGAGCTGCCACAGCATCTGGTCCTTAAAGGAGTTGTGGCCTGTCAAAGCAAGGACACTGGGGACTAGCCAAAGTCTTTGAGACTTGTGATGCCAGCCTCTTAGGGCCTATGCTGCCACCACAGTGTCCCTTAAGTGCCAAGCCGTTCATTCCCCTAGCCAAGCTTCTCTGTCTGCTTTTGGCATTTGGAGAAACAGTCTTAGGAAGCTGGTAATTTGGCTAGTGGTATGACTAGTAGGTGGCAGAGCTCACTAGAACTCACGTCTGCCTGCTTTCTGTAGCCCAGACGTGGAGCCTGGCAGTAGAGAGAATGGCATCTCCTGAGCTAGCTGTCATCCGCAGGACTTCCATAGTGATCTTTAAGCCTGGTTTTTGTTGCTCTAGTGCTAGGTATGTCCTCGGTCTCTACAAATTGCTATGGAAACATGGACTCTTAACTGTGGGTAGCCCTTTTGTGAAGGCAGACATTTAGATTGATTTTCAGGTTTTGCTGTTCAAAAACAGGCTGCTCAGAGCATGCTCAGGTATCTGAAGCATCTGTGTCCCTCTTGGAACACCTGCTGAGAGTGGGTTGTGGACAGAGACACTTGTACCAGGTTGCCAATCTCTGTGTGAGGTGTATGTAGGCGTGTGTGAGAGGCCAGAGGAGGATGCTGTGTGTCTGCTCTATCACTCTGCCCTATTTTCTTTAGACAGGTTCACTGAACCTGTGGAGCTGGGCTGGTGGCCATTAGGCCTCAAGGATCTTTCTGTCCCACCCCCTTGGCGCTGGGATTATTGGCGCTTGTGTCAACATGCCCAGCTTTTTAACATGGGTGCTGGGGTCCAGACTCGGTTTCAGACTTGCAGAGCAAGTATTCTGTCCCACTGAGTCACCTCCCTAGCTCCCAAAAAGTCCCTTTTTTGTTTGCAAAAGTTTTTCTAAAAAGGGTTTCTCTGTGTAGCCCTGGTTGTCTTGGAACTTGCTTTGTAGAGCAGGCTGGCCTCAAACTCAGAGATCCACCTGCCTCTGACTCCTGAATGCTGGGATTAAAGGTGTGCAGCTAAAAGTACTTTTTTCTTTAACAAAAAACGTATTTCCTATTATGGGGGTACATGAAGTATGTGTAGGCACATACTATGGCATGAGGATGGACATCAGAACAACTCTATGGAGTTGGCTTTCTCTCTACCTTTGCATGGCTTCTTAAGGATTGAATTCAGGTCACTGCCAGCACAGAGATCCCTTACCTGTTGAGCCATCTCACCAGCCTCTAAAAAGTCACCTTTGCTTTTTTAGTCTTTAAATTTTTATTTTATTTTTTCATGAGGGAAGTATTAAGGAAATGTACTGGACCACTGGGGTCTGAGCAGGAGGTGGTACAGGCCAGGTGGGTGACTGGAACTGGGAGAAGTCTATGGTACATTTCTTAGGGTTCATAGAAGGGTCTGTTGTGAGTACAGAGAGCAGGGCAGGTGATGTCTCTAAGTTCTGCTGTGTTTGTGTTTGAGATAGGGAGACATATGAGAAGGAACATGGGGGTGGTCATAGTCTGTTGGGGACAGACAGAGGTGTGAGTCTTTGTGGCTCCCTGAAGTTTCCAGGTTCATGACAGAAACAGGTAACCTTGAGGAAGATGAAAGCTTTAAGGAAAGCTGCACGATGCACTATGAGACTGTTCATTTTTAGGTCTTTCGAGGGGTACTGGGAGCTCACTGGGCCACACCCTAGCCCCTGGGTGACTCCCATTTTAAGTCAGAGGCATTGGTTTTCAGTTTAAAAAGTACAAAATAGGGGCTGGAGAGGGACTCAGTGTCAGGAGCCCTTGCTGTCTCGCAGAGTTTGGTCCCTAGCACTCACATTTACCTGTGACTTCAGTTCTGGGGCATCCATTGCCTTCTCATGGTACTGTGTGAGTACACACACAGACACACAGCCATGTAAATAAAATAAACCTTTCAAAAACCTACAAGACACTTCTTACTGGAAATATGCTGCTACCTTCTTTAAGCAGCACAGTGGAACCCGAGTGAGTTGTGAAGTGAAGCCACACCAGAGTGCAGCTGGCACCTGCATGTCCCAGCATCCCCTGGTCTCCCATCTGCTCCCTGCTAGGTGAAGCCTTGGTGAACGGCAGCTGAGACTCTTATCATTTGTTGACAGGCATAGCCTGGCCCTCCGCCTTGCTCTTTGCCCAGGTCGAGCTGTGCTGACTCGCTGTGCTTCAGTGTGTGTGTTTGTCATCTTCAGCCCATGTTGTTGGGTGTAGTTGTTCCTTGGACTTCATGATAATCTGGAAGAGCAGCAGAGGAGGTTCTTGGGCTCTCCAAAGCTGGAAATCATCCTGAGAACTAGTTCTTGTTCTCTTTTGTTTTTTGTTTGTGCTTTCCTTCTCTTCTTCGTGCCTTTTCCCATCTCCCTCTATTGCTCCCTTTAGTTTTTAAGATGGGATCTCACTGTGTTGCCATTTTGTCCCAATTGCTGGGCTCAAAGGGTCCTCCATTGCCACAGCCTGGCAAGCAGCTGTGGCTTCAGACACCCTCACCCATCACACTTTCACATTGTGTTTGTTAGGACTTGTGCCAAGTGACTCCTTTTTCCTTTTTCTGTGATCTTCCCCTCCTCTTCCTCTGCCTCCTCCTCCTTCTCTCCCCCTCCTTCCCTCTTCTTCTGTTGGCTTTTGAGGCAGTACCTCACTTGGTAGCCTTCCTGGCCGTAACCTAGTCCTCCTGCTTCAGCTTTCCTAGTGCTGGGATTGCAGGCCTTTCTTTCTTTTTTTTTTTTTTTTAAACATTTATTTATTTATTATGTATACAATATTTGCTCTACATGTATGCCCGGGCACCAGATTTCAATGTAGATGGTTGTGAGCCACCATGTGGTTGCTGGGAATTGAACTCAGGACCTTTGGAAGAACAGCCAGTGCTCTTAACCTCTGAGCCATCTCTCCAGCCCAGGCCTTTCTTAAATTAAAAATTTTTATTTTAAAGTGCCAGGCGTGAGCCGGGCGGTGGTGGCGCACGCCTTTAATCCCAGCACTTGGGAGGCAGAGGCAGGCGGATCTTTGTGAGTTCGAGGCCAGCCTAGTCTACAAAGTGAGTCCAGGACAGCCAGGGCTACACAGAGAAACCCT
>CAJQZJ010034271.1:1533829-1592795 GCA_907164525.1 Lophiomys imhausi | reverse complement strand
CATACGACCTGGCCTCTTGTGGATAGCTTTCACTCCACCTGTTCTCAAGGTTCATTCATGTTGCTTTTTATATTTTATGGTGAAACCGTATTCCACAGTGTGGAATATTTGATGGCATGTGTCGCCTGTCCATTCCTCTGCAGATGGGCAGCAGATCCTTCAGTTCTGATGAGCAGTGTCTCTGTGCACCTCATCTCACGTGGACAGAGTTGTGACTTCTTTGGGGTGTGTCCCTAGGAGTTGGGGTGCTGGATTATGAAGTAACTGCTCAGCCTTTTGACAGTGATGATGGTTTCCAAATCACTGCCCTTTTTATACCCGCTAGTGTTGGGCAGAGTCACACATCCCCACTCCCCCAGCACTCCCCAGGATCTGTCTTTTCTTATTAGAGACACCAGCAGGTGGAGTGTGCAACACACTAGTTTGATTTGTGTTTTCTGGTGGGTAGTGGGAGTGCGAACATTTTGCGTTTTTCTAGTCACTCACTCATCGTTGGAGAAATATTTACCCATGTCCTGTGCCTGTTTATTTGTTTGCTCTTTGCAACAGGGTCTCGTGTATCTCAAACTGGCTTCAAACTTATGCTATATAGCCAAATATGACCTTGAACTTCTAATCTTCTTGCTTCCCAAGTTGTAGGATGATAGATGTGCCCAGATTTCATTTAGGTTGTTGTTTGTCTTTACTCTTTCTTTTTTTTTTTTTTTTGAGAAAGGGTTTGTTTTCTCTGTGTTGTCCTGGACTCGCTTGGTAGACCAATCGAGCTTTGATCTCACAGAAACCCACCTGCCTCTGCCTCTCAAGTGCTGAGATTAAAGGCGTGCACTACCATGCCCGGCTGTCTTTACTCTTGAGTAGTAAACATTATGTACTTTGGATAAAGGACGTTTATCGTATTCATCAATAATGTTTGGACATTATATAAATATATCTGAGTATTTTCTACTATTCTTTGGGTAGTCTTATCAACTTTTTGAGAGTCTTTTGACACAGGTTTTAAACTCTTATTCAGAACTCTTATTTTTAGGGTAGGGGTTGAAATCAGTAGAGTACTTACCTTGTATGTGCAAAGTCTTGGTTTTCATTTTCAACTTCCCTGCCCCAGTAACAAATTCCAGTCCACCCTGAAGTCCAGTCTGCCTGCCTTTGTGCTCTGTTCTTACGTAAGAAGCAATGTCTAACCCGAGACCACAAGCACATGCCTTTGTTTTCTCCCAAGAGTTTATAGTTCAGCTCTTGGTTCATAAGTATTTTGGGGTTAGTTTTGTGCATAGTCACAGACATAGAGATGTCCAGCTGTTATAGAGCAATTCATTCAACTGTCCTTTAAAAAAATCTGTATTTATTGTGTATGTGTGTGCATGCATTTGTGTGCACTGTGTATGGGTGCAGGTCCTACAGAGGTCAGATGGTGTTAGATACCCTAGAACAGTTACAGGTGGTTGTGAACCACCTGATGTGCTGGGAACCAAACCTGGGTCCTATGACCAGCAGTAAGAACTTAATTGCTGGAGCCTCTCACCAACCCAAAAGGACCATTCTTACCAACCTGCATTAGCAGCCCAGTCATATGGCTGTCCTTTTAACAGTGTCTCATTGTGTCCACTCAGCCGAGGTCAGGCACATGTCAGGAAGTTGCTGACTGAATTGCCCAGGTGTTTACCACATTTTCAGTTGTCAGGAAAGCCTTGTGATACCTGTGTCCTGTCATTATGGATTATGGAAGTAGCAGTAGGCACCAACCCTCAGTCAGGTGCCATTCTGCCTGTGAACATATGGCAATATCTGGAGACATTCCTATTTCTCGTGCCACAGTGCTGTGGGTTCTCAACAGCATCCCACAGTGCAGAGGACAATACAGGGTCCAGAAGTCAACAGAGGCACAGTGCACAGCCCCGAGTTTCACATGGAGGAGTGTTAAAAAGGGAGTGGGTTCTTTGCTCAGGTGTGAGGCCCAGTGTGTTATCCCTGCAAAGGCACTGTACTTGAGCTCATGGAGCGCTGGGCTGTGGCCTCGCACCCAGACTGTCTACCTGGAAGTGCAGTGGTAGCCGAAATACATTTATTAACAAGTTTGTGATAAGATGTGGTTCTGCTCTGTTCCCAGTTCAGCACACACGCGTGCATATGCACTCACGCAGGCACACGCACACACACCCTTGCAGCTGCCACTGAACAATGTCCCTGCTCTTGTCTCTAGTGGAATTTCATAAACTGTTTCCCATAAACACATTTTCTAGAAGAATCTTTACGCCTTAGATTCATAGCTTGAATGACTAAATAGTGGTTGGTGGCCCTTAGTGGCTTCTGAGTGGTCTTTGGTTTATGTTTTAGCTTTCTGAACTCAGCTGTAAAAAAATCTCGTTACTGCACATTTGAGTAAAGTTCTGTTCTTTTGGGCTGGAGGCGGGGATACTTCATTTCTCACATATCCCTTTCCATTGACTTTCTTGTGTTTTATCATGTCTGAATCAAAAATGATAATGAGGCTGTGGGATTTTGAATACTTTTGTTTTTGGACTATTTCAACAGGGCAGATTTCAGATTTTAAGATGTCCTCAGAATTTTCACCTTCCCAACTCTCCCCCCCAATAAACTTTAAGAAGAATTGAAAGGGAATTCAATAACAAAAATTTAAACATCAATTTTTCAAGTTTTGTTTGTTTGTTTTTGGCAAGAAGATGGTAGCTATTCTAAGAACTGTGATTTGAATTTTGATAAAACTTCATATTTTACAATTCTCCCTTATTAAAAAAAAAGTGTTGCTGGCCTCCGATTCCTTATATAACTGATGGTAACTTTGAACTCCTGATATTCCTGAGGCATGGTGTAATACAGACTTGTACACCACACCCAGTCTCATGCAGTGCTGGGGATCGAACCTGTGCTGAGCACACCCCAGTCCTGAAGTTTACCGTTTTAACAATTCTAACTCTATAATTCACTGACATATGTGACACAACCATCACCACTATCTATATTTCCAAAACTTTAAAAAGATTCATTTATTTTTATCTTATGTGTACAAATGTCTTGTCTGCATGTATGTGCACCACATGCCTGCAGGAGCCTGTGGAGGCTATAAGATGGCATTCGATGTCCTGGGACTGGAGTTACAGACAGTTGTGAGCCACCGTGTGGGTGCTGGGAGCCACACAACAGGTCCTCTTCAAGAGTAGCAGTGCCCTTACACACCGAGCCATCCTCCAGCCTCTGTGTCCAGAACCTTTTCCTCACCTCAGAAACAGGGCTTCTGTAAGCCTTCAGCATCCAGTCCCATCATCCCCGCTTGGACCACAGTAGCCCCTGACTTCCTTTTGTGGATATGACCACTTTGTTTCTTGGCATGTAGGCTATCTCCCATTGTCTGGCTTGTTTTACTTAGTGTGTTTCAAACTTACCTTGCCACATACATCTTACTTTCATTTATTTTTATAATAAATATACATAACTGTATGGAAAGAATTTCAAAATAGATTTTTGAATTTTTTCCTTTCCTGCTTGCATCTTTTTTCTTTTTCCTTTCCTTTTCGTGTGTCTGTGTGCACATGCTAACACTCCCTTAGCACCACACACATGTGGAGGTTCTCTGAGGAGAGAACCATGTGGATTCTGGGAATTGAACTCAGACCATTAGACTTGGTTAGCACCTTCAGCTGCTGAACCATGTTGCCAGCTCTGAAACCAGATATTTTGCTATTAACTATTAAATTGAAATGGCATGCCTTGGCTCTTTGTTATTTTAATCAGTGGTGTTATTTTTTGCAGTTGTGACTAGGCTCAGGCTATTGGGGAGGCCGACGGCCCCCTGTGTTAGGAAGACCCGCTGCAGCGGTCCACAGTTACTAAGCTTCCTTTTCCACGGTGGGGCCGGCTGTGGGGCACCAGTGTCTGCCCAGCATGTGTCCCATCAGGTAGCTGGCACAGGCCTGGCAGGTTGGCAGACTTCCTTTCCTGGCTGTTGACTAGGGCTTGGCTAAGGGTTGAAGAGGAAAACAAAGGATGTAATTGGACAATTCTCAGGAAGAAAAGAGTGAATGTAAGGGAAGCCATTTATGCCTCATGAGTAACCAAGGAAATGCAACTCAATCAAGGTGGTCCCTTTTTGCTTTTTCTAAGTTGTTAACAGTGCCCACTGTGGTGTTGAGATCAGGCCACTCACATAGCTGTGCGGGCTGGCACAGTCATCCATTCACCAGATCCCTGGGCTGGTCAAGCATGGTGATAGTTTCAGAGGAGATAATTCCTGAATGTGTGCTGTCAAGTAGAAACTAAGCATGGTTATTAAGCTTGAAGCAACAGACAAAACAGAAAAATGCACACATTAGCAGTGTAATTATAAAGTACTCATTGAAGGTTTGGCAGGCACATGGGTTTGTTTGGTTTTGATTTTGGTGTGTTTTCTTCCCAAACTTCCCATTTCTGGGTTGATGAAGCTGTTGCCCTGGGCCATGTGCCCTGATGCTCAGGATGCTAGCTGCCTACTTGTACTGTGAGTGCCTCCAGTCATGTGTCTGTTGCCTAGGATCTAAGAGTCCCTTGAGTCATGGGAGTGATTTTGGCCCTTGCAGGGGCACTGAGGACATCACCTCTCCACATGGCATCCCGTTGGACCTGCTGGATCGGGTGATGATCATCAGGACCATGCTGTATACGCCACAGGAGATGAAACAGGTACTCCCCGGGACCCCCACTCTTCCTCCTCCCCTTTCTGCCCACCTCCCAGTACTTGGCTAGCCCAGGTCTGGCCTTTGAGGTTCTGAAAGATGGGTCATTCTGAGCGGACATTCTCGCATGGGTTAGAGCCTCTGCTCCCTGTGGGTCTGGTCTGGCACAGCTACCCCTGATGGGCTTGAGGAAAATGTGGAAGAAAACTTGGACTTAATGGCCCCTGGCTGCATCAGCCTGAGGAGAGGGGCAGTTAAGTATGACGTAGTTCCCTGATGTGGTGAGGCACACCGGCTATCCCAGCACTCAGGAGGCTGAGGCAGGAGGATCACAAGTTTTAGGCATGTAAGATCCTGTCTCAAAAGGAAACAAACAAGCAAACACAACCATTTCGGGGCTGTAGTTTGTTGGTAGACTGATTGCGCAGGATGCACAAAGTCCTGGTTTTGGTCCCCAGTACCAATGGCCTTGGTGAAACTTACCTGACCTTTCCCAGCACTTGAGAAATGGAGGTGGGGGATCCTCCTCAGCCCATAGTGAGTCGGAGGCTAGCCTAGACTTAAAAACAAACGAAAAAACCTAGACCGATGGGAACATTGAGCTTAGCTTAGACAGTTGTCTCAAAGTTACAATGCTGGTTAGTGGCTGGGAGCAAGATGTCTGGAGCATTTCAGGTGGGTGTGACTCTTCTCTTCTGGGCACACCTGAAACTGTATGTTCTCATCCACACTCAAGGGTCCATGGTAACGCACCAGCATCTCCGAGACTAGCTATTGGAGTTCACGGCACCATTCATGCACCCTATGTAGGAGGTCACCTCCATGGCCCTTGTGTTAGCCTCTCTCAGTTACTGTGACAATACCTGAGATAGTCAACTTGTGGAAAGGTTTATTTTGGACGTGGCTTCAGTAGCTTCAGTTCGTCATCTGACCCTGTTCTTTGAGCCTATAGCTGTGTAGTGTGTCATGGAGGGCCATAATGCAGAGAAGGCTGCTTTCCTCATGGTGGCCTGGAAGCAAAGAAAGAGAGGAAAGGCTTGGGTCCCCTTACCTCCTTCAGAAGCACATCCTAGGGGGCTAACTTCCTCACACTGGGCCCCATGTCTTGAAATGGTCCATTACCTCCCAGGCCAGTGCCAGGATGGCCACTGAGCAGGAGCAGAAGGAAAACCACACTGCAGACCAGGAAACAATAACTGTTGAGCTCAAAGCTTGAGTCCTGCCAAGAAATGACACTCACTCCTCTGTGGCTTCCCTTTGCTGAGCCACTGGGCACATTGTAATAGCTGATCTTGGTTATTGAGTTGACACACCTGGGGAAGAGAGACCCTCAGTTAGGGAATTGTCTCTATTAGACTGGCCTGTGAGCATGTCTGCAGGGCATTTTCTTGATTACTAGTTGATGTTAGGCTGGCCCAGCCCACTGTGGGCAATGCTCTTCGAGGCATTTCTAGGTGGGTATGTAAGAAACTACTGGAACATGAGCCTGGAGTCCCCTAGTAAGCCGCACTCCACCATGTTTCTGCTGCAGTTTGTGCCTGCAGGCTCCCACTTGAGTTCTTGCCCTGGCTGCCCTGGCTGATGAACTGTGACCTATGAGACATGATAAACCTTTCCTCCCCAAGTCTCTGGTCAGGTTTTATCACAACAGAGGCATACTAGAACAGCACCTTCTCTGGTAAACAAGAGACCTACCTTTCTTTGGCTTTGGGACATTGTCATTCAGATTCCAGGGAGATGGTGGCAAAAGAGACTGTCTGCTTTGCCAAATTATCACATGAATTCTGTGAGCCCCTATGATCTTTGACAAGAACTTTGTGATAACTAGGGTTTGCAGCTCAAAACTCAGTGGTGACCCTAGGGCCCTGTCCAAAGCAGCTCACCTTGGTGCTCCAGATGAAGCTCCTGGAGTGCTCTGCCTCCCCTCCTACCACTGCTGTGACTGGCGACAGGCCCACTCAGGCTTCTCTCAGTGGCTACTGTCTGGGTCTTGCTTTGGCCTTGGTGGCTTCAGGGATCCCCTCAGCCTTTTGCTGGAGCCAGGGCAGGTTTTACACAGACAAGCTCAACTTGAAACGTGTGCAGGGTTGCCCCTAGGGCTGCTACCTCATACTCATTCCTGCGGGTTATTAAATGATTAGAGATCTCTCTCATGAGCTGCTGTTTCCAAGCAGCTGAGGTAGGCACTCCCATGATTGCTCTGGCCTGTTCTAGAGACAGTGAGAGCAGATATCCCTGCCATTGTGAAAGAAAGCCAAGCCCCAGATCCAGCACAGCAGAGAGTGATGCTGGCCTGGCCCTCCCCTCAGCCAGGCTCTGGCCCTCAGTGTTTGTATATCTCTCTGGAGTTGGCAGCACGAGGATGCAACCTAGGACCCTATGCATGCTGAGAACATGCTCTGCCACTGTTCTCATACATCCACCCCAGTCTCTTGTGTAGCCATTTTTGCTGTTGGTCTGCGGCCTTCCTTGTCCAGCTGTCGTCACGAGTCATTGAGTCATGTAGCTGGCTGATAGAGCACAGGGCATTCTTTCTAGCTTTCTTTCCACAGCCCTTGTACCTGTCTGGTGACTGCCCTGGGCCCCTCTGCTGTTGGTTCTGTTGGCTGAGCCTGTATAGAAGCTTAGATCCTGACCCCTTAGGAGCTCAGCGGATGTGTTTGTGATGCTTGAACCCGTCAAGAGGCTTCCCCCAATTCTGCTCTTATAGCCTCTCTGGATAAAGGCAGACCTGCAGTGCTGGCCTGTGGAGTGGCCACCTCTTAGGGATGCATGCTGGCCTGCTTGCCCTAGCTCCAGGCTGCTCACAGTGACAGGATGATTCCTGTCCACAGGCAGCTGATGACTGCTGAGCCCTGCCAGCGTCCTGAGGTGTCAGACTCAGTGTCTCAAGCCTCCACTCTCTTTTTGCCTCTCTGGAGCCTGGTGCTAGGACTCACTGTCTTCCAGCCTCTGTGCCTGTACTCTGGCTGTTTTTACGGCTTTAATTTAAACAACGGTTTCTTGATATCTTGTTTACGAAGCTGCCAGAGTGAAAAATTCCTGTATTATATGAGGCTCGAAGTCCTCGAGTTATCTCGGCCCTACAACACACAACATCATTATCCCTCTGGCCCTTATCACTCAGGGCTGCTGTGCCCGTGGGACTCTGTACCACCGCTGCAGCATCTCACTGCCTGCCGGCTGCCCTCCAGCCTCACCAGGATACTCAGTCAACAAGCATTAGGCTCTTGATAGATTAGGTATCTCAGCGATGTTTGGAGGGCTGGTAAATCTTTAAAAGTAACTTTTTTGATTTATTTAACCATTGTATTTATCAAGCAAACAAAAAAATGCCTTCTCTTGCTTGAGTGCTCGTAGGGGGTTTTGCCCAAGCTGCCTGAGGAGGTTGGAGCCTTGAGGGCTCTGGTTCTCTGCTACCATGGAAGAGGGCCAGCTGTGAGCTGTCTTGGGCATGGGGTGCCCTGTGGAGTCAGATGATCCTAGCCCCTGGCTGTACATCATTCAGGTGGACTGTGGCTGGGACATCTTTTCCCCAGAGGTGCAGGCCAGCAGTGCTGGTGTCCAGCAGTAGGTCAGACACTGAACACAGTTGAGACACTTAACCATGTTTTTTTTCTCCAAAGATCATTAAGATCCGAGCTCAGACGGAAGGCATCAACATTAGCGAGGAGGCTCTGAACCATCTCGGGGAGATTGGCACCAAGACCACACTGAGGTAAGCCAGGTGGCAGCGCACTGGAGCCCTTCCTTCTCCAGGCACTGAGTTGAGAGTACAGGGATCTAGAAATGAGTGTTAGAAGCCAGTGTCCAGCAAACCCTATGCAGGATCTCATGCCACTCTCCTCCCTTTTCCCAGAAGAGCAGGGAGGGCTTGCCCTATCACCCTCACACTGGATGCACTCCAGTTACAGTGCATGTGCAGTGTTTTCCAGGCTGTTCTGCCAGGGCTCTAAGCCAGTGACTAGAGAAAATAGTTCTTCAGACCCTGAGCCCTCCCTGTGTTCCTCCTTGACTCTGTTGCTCTTGTCCCTGAAGTAAAGGAAGAAGACTGTTCAATTGAACTTTCGGTAATTGAACTGTCATGTCTTGGACCTGTATTGCTTTCCCTGCATGTTGAAAGTCCCCATCTGAGATGGCACTGTCCACACTGCCTGGGTGTGCGCACTGAAGTGTTCATCTGTCAGCAGAAGTGGACTCACCCCTTTTGCAGATGTGAGAGGAGCACGTGTGTCATCTGCCCTCTGCGGGCCCCTGTCTCGGCTGTGACGGGCAGTGGAGTCTTCCCTTTGCTCTCCTTGCCCTGGACTCACTGTAGCCAGAGTGCTGCAGCCTTGCCACTGGGGTCCATGCTGCCTGCTGACTTGGGGCCCCCTTTGGTGGCCCTCTGCTCACTGGTATGCTCTCTGCTGTAGGTATTCAGTGCAGCTGCTGACCCCAGCCAACTTGCTGGCGAAGATCAACGGGAAGGACAGCATTGAGAAGGAGCACGTGGAAGAAATCAGCGAACTCTTCTATGACGCCAAGTCCTCTGCCAAGATTCTGGCTGACCAGCAGGACAAGTACATGAAGTAACATTGGGTTTGGAGGTGCACCCAGAGGACAGACCCCACACCGTGGACAGGGCCTTGCCTTAAGCATGCTTTGCAGTGTTGCTGGCTCTATGTGGAAACATTTCTTTGTAAATTATCAAACCTCCTTGGTTGCTTGGAAGGAACCCTTTCCTACACCTGGCTTGTTTTCTAATAAAACTGAATAGGTTATTTTGATGATACCTCTTTTTAGGTTTATATATATATTTTTTACTTATGTCATGTGTGTGTGTGTGTGTGTGTGTGTGTGTGTCTTTGTGCATGCATGCATACGTGGAGGTGCCTGTGGAGGCCAGAAGACGGCATTAGAGCCCCTGGGGCTGGAGTTACTGTGGGATGCTCTTAGTTCTGTCCCCAGCACAAAACAAGGTATTTAAGCAGAACACACATGGGAATTGCAGAGCCAGTTAGATTTCTAGTTACTGTTCCGTCGGTGCAGGGAGCTGCCCTAACACAACATTCTGCAGTAGGGCAGCACATTTGTCAGTGAGTGTTGAGAGCAGTGATGGGATGTTACACCCCATCTTCCTCTCAGGCTCTTGGCTGCGAGATACCTAGATATCCTCGAGTTCTGATTACCTGGAAAGTTACAGGGTGACTGTTGAGCTTTCCAATCCATGCCCTTGGTGGGTTTTGCTGAATATTTTTCTTGTGATTAGCCTGGGGTATAGGTCTCAGAGTCCCACAGTGTGCAGCCTGTCTTGGCAGGTACTTTCAGGAGGACACCTCTACTGTGACCCTGTGCACCTGGCCAAGGCTGCTGTGTCTGGGGCTTTGTTCATACTCCGTGTTCTATGCTGGGCTCTTCTGAGTGAAGTTGTTCTGTTGACCATACAAAGTTTAGAAGCTGTGTCTCTCCCAGGGCTGCAGGTTTACCTGTGATTGGAAAGTCTCCATGAGGGACTGTCTCACTCATCAGTGTGGACTTGCGGGTAGTTGGTATATATGTTAGGTACCTTGTCTTGAGACAGTCTTACTATGTAAACCAGACTGGCTTTGCATTTTGACAATCCTCCTGCCTCTGCCTCCTGAGTGTTGGGATTATATAAGAGTCACCATTCTCTGTGTGACAGGATTTTGTCCTCATAGTAAAGATCTTAGAGGAGATGAGTGTGGGTATTTAAGCTTCCTAGACAAACGAGGACATGGCGTTTAGGCCAATAGCCTGCCCAGCTAGCGAGAAACAAAAGCCAGATTTGAGATCAGACTAGCTAGAGCCTGGACTGGGAACTGTGTGGAATTTCCAGACCCAGCAGTAGTTGAGGACCCAGCCTTGAGCAGCTGAGGCTGCAGGGTAGACTGAGGAGGGTGGCCCTGCTCAGGCCTAACCCTGTCACAGCACTTGGTCAGGGCACAGGCTGTGGCAGTAGTGACGGGCTGGGGACATTCTGTGCAGCCTTCAGTGGCACCTGTTTTCCAGAGCTTTTACTGAGGACTAGGAATGTGGCCTTGCGCTTCCTAGCCGCAGCCTCTGGGTCCTGCTGCTCCTCCTGCATCTGGGCTGACAGAGCCTGGGGAGCGGGGACCAGTGCTCTGATGGGAGGGAGATGGTCTGGCTAGGTAGCACGGTTTGGTTATTTTAATTTTCCTCTCTTTTCCCCAGCAAGGCCTGTGATTATTACATTAATCTTACAGGCGAAGTTTTTATGGCCCATCCCTCGCAGACTATGAGAAGTTTCTCCATCCATTCCCTGGTGGGGAGGAAGTATTTGTTACATCTTATCAGGCTGACACACAATCTAACAACAATTACAGCAGTCCCATTTTTTCCACTAGTTCAGCTCCAGCTTGAAAAATTGTTGTAATATTAAAGTCAGGCAGGATGGGGGCTGGTCACAGGGGGTGGTCACTATTCCCAGCTCTGGACCAGGCTCCTGGGAGCCTCACCTGGAGCTACTTGGTGGCTGAGTAGAAGCCTCCGCCCGCATTCCAGGTGCAGTGTAGGGTCACAGGCAGCCTCCAGGCAAGTCCTTGCCTCTGCTTTGCAGACACCTCACGGCTTCAGGTTAGCCCCAGTCCTGGGTTAATTCAGAAAATATTCGGGTTTTTTTGTTTTTTGTTTTTTTTGGTTTTTCAAGACAGGGTTTCTCTGTGTAATAGCTCTGGCTGTCCTGGACTCGCTTTGTAGACCAGGCTGGCCTTGAACTCACAGTGATCTGCCTGCCTCTGCCTCCCAAGTGCTGGGATTAAAGGCGTGCGCCACCACGCCCGGCAAATATTCGGGTTTTAAGAAGGAACAGAACTTGCTTTCTCACACCAAAAAGTTGTGGGTGGGTGGGTCAACAAGCTTTAGGTAAGAAAATGGAGTTGCAGGCCGATGGTGGAACATACCCCTGACCCTGAGCCAGCCCTGACTGGGCAGCTGGCTGTCTGAAAAGGCCCTGCCTTTGAGTGTGGAGCAGCAGCCAAGCCAGGGTGTGAGACCCTCAGGCCACAGGCACTGTGTGACCAGGATTCAGTGAAGAATGACCAGCTCCTGGATCCTGTCGCTAGAGGAGGTCACAGTTTATGAAACAGGGCCAAGCTTACGTTCAGCCCTCCGAGTTGGCACGCAGTTCTGGTTGTGCTCCAGCCTCCAGAAACGGTGCCCCCACCCCAGTCCCAGCAGCCCCTAGAAAAGAGTAATGCTATGGCATAGTCTCAGCCAGACGAGCCAGCTCCCCCTTGGGACTCTGAGAGGCACACACTGTCCTTCCATACCAGGATGCAAGTGACCTGCGGCAGAGCCCGGCAGTGGGAGGAGCGGGCTGGCAGGGCTGGCAATCGCCCGCTGCCCTGTCGCCCTCCCCGTCAGTCGGTGCCGCGCGGTGATTAATGGCCGGGCCGAGCGCGCGTGCGGCCGTCAGCGCGATGGATGTGGCTGTCAGGCCGAGCGTCCGCGCTGACCCCCGGCCCCAGCCCGCGCGATCAATGGGCGGTGCGTGGCGGGCGAAGGCTGGGCCGGCGCGATAAGATGGGCCGATGCGCGCCCGCCGATTGCCCGCTCCGTCACCGGCGCCGTCACGCCGCCCGCGCGCGGGTCGGCGCCGTCACCACGCTTGATTAATGGAGAGGCGGGCGGGAGGTGCTCCACAAACCCCTGGAAACGCTCGCGGACCCCGAGTGGCGTGGCCCGCAGCGCCTCTGTGTGGCCACACACAGTCTCGGGGTGGAGGACGCCTGTGGGAGAATCAGTTGGGGGAGGCGCATGGAGTTTAGCTTTATTTTTCAATGTCTAAAAGGAGCCTTTTCCCCTCCCCATTTTCTTTTTCTTTTTTTTCTTTCTTTTGGTCTGTGTAGCCTTGGCTATCTGGAACTCTCCAAGTAGAGCAGGGTGACCTTAAACTCACAGCGATGCCTCTGCCTCTGCCTCTCTAGTGTTGGGATTAAAGTGTGCTCCACCACGCTGGCAAGATAAGTTTTTAAAGATATACTTTTGTGGTAATTCTGAACATGGTGCAGAATTTGGATGAATCAAGGGGTATGCAATGATGGTGTGTTCCACCTCGTGTTCCCTCTGTGCAAGCCCCTTCAACACTCATAGCTTATTTCCTAGTGAGCTAGAGATGGCAGAGATTACAGAAGGAAGGTGCTGTCTCTCCCAGGTCCAGCATCCTCTCCATTTCATAATGGCTGACCCTGTTCCCTCATCCCAAGTGATGTAGGAATGCCTATCCTTGCTGAGAGTTCCAGATTTGCTTGTATTATCTTGTATTCACGCAGTAAAATCCCTAAGCCATAAGTGGGCCACTGTAACCTCTGACATACCTAACCCCTTGGGGAGAATAAACAATGTTTACCTACTTCCTCCTAGGGTCCCAGTGACAAACTAAAGTTCACCAAAGACCAATGAACTTATTGGTCTTATACAGCAAGAAGTAGCGGGTTACAGGCAGGAGTGTGGGTGATCTTAAAGTAGCCACACTATAAATGAGCACCCATTGGGGATGATGACCTCCCTGAGGAGGCTGTGCAGACGGAACCCCCATCCCTGGGACTTTCCCACCTATATCCTCTGGCCCCTCTCAGAGAACCAGAAGCCACTTTGGTGGAATTAGGGCAAGATTAACATGCAACCTGTTGGAGGGTCCCATGAGCTTCCCAGGCCTCCCCTTGGAAGAGGGAAGATCAACACAGTCAAGATGCCAATCTATGAAGATCTTGGGCGAGCAGGTCTAGCCGAGCTCCTGAAGATGGAGGCAGTTTGTCTTGGAGATAGTCTTGTACAGCAGCTGTTTGTGGCCCTCATGAGTGCTGTGGTTGGAAGAGTTCCTTTCAGAGCAGTGTATGGCTGGGCTATTCCACCATGTATTTATTCACGTGGGTGTAAGAATTGGGTAGGGGATGTGGACATTTAGTTCTGAAGGAATTGCTAGACCTTTCCAGATGTATTCCCTAATGCCTTTCTTGCCCATTGTGCTCCCCTCTCCCTCCCTCTCCCTCTCTCTCTCTCTCTCTCTCTCTCTCTCTCTCTCTCACACACACACACACACACACACACACACACACACACACACGAATGCATGGGGGTAGGCACAGGGTCTCACTGTGTGGTGTAGCCTAGGCTTTACTTCTGGAACAATGGGATTAAAGGAACTGGGATCCTTCTTGTCTACTCTAGACACAAACAGTAATTGGCACTATTCTTGCTTTTGATATTTTTCATCCCCAGTGTATTTTACAGATTTTTCTGATGTAGGGTACACAGACTGTCCTCCTGGTCCTTTATGGAAGACAGAGCTGTTGTCACCCAACCCCACCCCCACACTCCCCTACTGTGGAGACAGTAGCCTAGGCTGGCTTCATTCTTATCCTCCCCTCATCCTTGAGAACACTGGGAATACAGGTGTGTCATCAGGCCTGGCTTCCAGCCCCTCTGATGGGTTTTTTTTTTAAACATTTATTTATTTGTTTGTTTATTAATTATGTATACAGTATTTTCTCTACATAAATGCCCGGCACGAGATCTCAATGTAGATGGTTGTGAGCCACCATGTGGTTGCTGGGAATTGAACTCAGGACCTTTGGAAGAACAGCCAGTGCTCTTAACCTCTGAGCCATCTCTCCAGCCCTGATGGGTTGTTTTTAAGTCTTATTGAGGTGGACTTTGAAGGATGGACAGTAGATTGTCAGGCAGGTGGAGAACATAGGTGCCAGACTTGGTAGACACTATAGTAAATGCTCTTGTTGGGGGTGTAAGCTCCCAGGGTGGAGCCTGCTTCCACTCTTTACCCCACAAGGCTATTTGCTGGGACACTGCAATCCCAGATGAACTAATCACATTTCTGCCAGAATGATGCGGGCACTGCCAGCAGGGCACGCCTGCAGCAGTCCAGGCCACAGCCTAAGCCACCTGTGGAACAGATGAAGATCCTTGGTCTTTCCCTAGACTCATCCAATCCAGCTAGGGAAGGCCATGCTGCAGGAAGGCAGTAGGAAGGCAGGCAGCGTATAGGAATAGGCTTACAGGGAGCACAGGGAATATGGTTTACTAGTTATCTGTCTTACTGCAGCTTGAAGGTTTACTCTGGCTCAGTCTGTTGTGGCAGGGAATTCAAGGCAGCAGGAGTTTGAAGGAGTTGGTCACATTGCATCCATAGTCAGATGACTGCCCTAGCTCTGCTAGCTTTTTCCTTTTATCAGTCCGGGATCCAGCCAATGAGATGGTGGTACCCACATTTAGGGTGGCCTTCCTACCTCACCCTAATGACGAAAATCCCTCACAGGTACGCAGAGGTGAACCTCACCTAAATAACTCTTCACAGGCATTCCCACAGGTTCCTTTTCCAGGTGATTCTAGGGTGTCAAGTTCTTAGACCTTGTCCCAACTAGGTCCCAGCAGAGCTGCCTGGAGGTCACCGGAAGGTAAGCCGAAAAGAGACTCAGACCAGAGGCCAAGTCTAGTATGTTAAACCAAACTGCTGTAGAAAGTTCTGTTGACTCCCTCAGACAGGCTGGCTATGACAGACATAGCCTCAAATACCCAGACAGCAAGAGGCCCAGCCCCTCTCTAGAGTGGGAGGTTTTCTAGAGGCCAACAGAGTAACCTGCTGCCTGGACACCGCCTCCTCCAGCTATGCTCCTGCAGCTCTGGCTGGCAGGCAAGTGGAGCGCAGGGCAGATGCAGATGCCCACCTGTGTTTGAACAGTCTCATGCATGCTTGCCATGGTCAGGCTTCTGCAGTCAGGCTCATACCTGCCTCCTGAACAGTCAGTCCTAGGTGAGAGCCTGCCTGCCTCAACACAGCAGCTCTGCTCCAGAGCTGTACAGAACAGCATGTGCAGGGGGCCTGCTGTGTACACGCCCCCAGTCCTGCCTGAGAACCCTTGCCCAGGTGTGTAAACAGGAAGCTGCTGGCAGGCTGTTCCCAGGTTTACCACCCAGGTCATCTGTCCCCATAAGGCTCTGGCTCACACCAGGGACACATCTGCTGTGGCTGCAGATCTGGTCCCAGAGCAGCCTCAGACAGACCAAGCCTCCCTGGTGACCAGCTATGCTCTGGACCTGAACAATTAGAGCTTTAGGTGCCACCTGCCTGGGGGGGGGGGGGGGGCAGCCCACTCCAGCGTCCTTCAGGACCCAGGAGTACACTGCTGTTCCTGAAGACAATCTCACCCCTGCTGGTGCACAGGGGTCCCACCGCCCAGCCCCATGCCTCCCTTTCCCAGAAGTGGGTGTACGAGGGGGAGATGGCAGCAGTGCTTGCAGACACCACAGGTGTGCTGATAACCCTGGTTCACGTCCAACACTCCCAAACAAGTCCTCTGCTCTCAGTTTACAAAGATGATGAGGCAGCTTGTAAAAAGTTGGTTTATTTGTCATGTTTTCACTGTATCTCAGTTAAGCCATTTTGGTGTCCACAGTGACAAGTCTTCTTGGAAACTGGGTCATCCCCACTCACCCACTAATGGTGACTATCAACCACAGGCCACCAGGCCCAGCTGACAGCTACAGCAGCAGGTGAGGGTGTGGGCTCCTAAGCCTCATGTTCCCTGGCACAGCCCAGAGCTGGAGACTCTGCACTGCTTGCCAGAAGCTGTGCGTCCCTAGGGTAGGTACGAGGCCCTGCTGCTCTGTGGCGGTGGCAGAGGAGGGCGGTGGGAAGACCCTGTGGACTGGGAGGGCACCAGGCTCCTCTGCTCAGGACTGGGTCTAGACAAGGCCACGTGTGAAATGGTGCGAGTCCTGGGCTGTGGGCAAGGAACTGGCCCTGCTGCTGACCGGTGTTGGGCAAGTAGCTAATTGTCCCTTAATTGCCGTTCACTGGCAAGCATAGCAGCAGGAGTCCCTCGGAACCTTGGGTCAGGGAGGCATCCGCTGCTTCCACCGAGGTGTAGCGGACCCAGGTGTACTGCTGCCGGCAGGTATACCAGCAATTGCTGGCAGGCCGTGACCTCATGGCTGCACATCTCCCAGGGTTCCTGCCCCCTTGTGTGAGCAACTTGGATTCTCCTGTGTTTTAAAGTAAGCTAACAATCTCTAATTGCTCTGACCTCAAACCGCAGCCTTGCAACTCTTAGTGCTAGGCAGCATCTGTCTTGAGGGGGCCTCTCCTACAGGCCTGAGTCTCCTAATCCCCAGGTCTATGTCATCTGTTATCCCAGACACCTTAACTCCAGATAGGATTTGGAGCAACTTCCCTAAGAGATCTCCAAACCTTGGTGTGATTTTCTTACAGGTCCTGAACCCGTCTACATTTGGTCCTAACAACAATAAGAAAACTCTAAAACTTGGAACAGGAAGTTCTCATTAGGAAGTCAGAGGTGGCCACCACAGGCACTCCCTTTCTAGTGGGAACCGGGGAAGAGCAAACATGACAACCCTTTCCATGTGCCCAGCTACCTGGCTTGGCTAGGCTCCAGGTTGCTGGCAATGGCAGACAGGCAGATCCTGCAGATCCTGCCGATCCTCACCCATCCGCATGCCCAAATGAGATACACACCTCCTAGTTTGTGCTTCCTTCAAACAGGGCCACAGACTGCCTGGAGGCAGTTGGGACCCTTGCAGCTGCCAGGCACTGAGAAGTGCAAGGGCTTAAATAAAAATTACATTGGATGCTTGGGGACAATTGGTTACCACACCTTCTGGCCATCAGCTAACAATTCACTTCTATCAGTTTTCTGCCAATGCCAGAATAAAAAACAAAATTTCAAAATTGGAAATTTCCTAGCACTTTACACAGTGGAATGAAAAGGTACGAAAAGAAAAAAGATTAAAAAATTTAAAAGTCCCTATGCCACAGTAGCATGCTCCAGTGACAAGAGCACCCTTCCCTGGCAGTTCTGGAGCCTGTGTCCTCACCCTGGTCCATGGGCGTACACGGCTTAGAAGAGAAGGGCTCCCATGCTGCCCACCTCGCTCTGCTCCTTGACAAAGATCTCGAAGTACTGGTAGATAATGGTGACTGCCAGCAGGATCCCGGTTCCAGACCCTATAGCACCGAGGAAGTCAGCCAGGACCGAGAGGGCCCCGATGCACAGTCCGCCGAAGGCTGCAGCTGTGGGGATGTACCTGCAGATAGACAGACAGACAGTTAGTTCTGTGTTGCCCACTGAGCCAGAAAACCTAATAGGCCCATTAAGCTAGCCACACAGGACTGTGGGAACGTGACCAGCACAAATCCAAATGTGGATGATGCCACTCTAGATTTTAAACAGCCTGAAAACAAGAACATAAGACACTTCATCTTGGTTCTTCTGCTACTCCAAAGTTTAAACCATCTGCAGATGAGCTAAGATAGGTGACTCTTGAAAGTCAAAAGTCTCTACCTGAGGTCACTGTGGGTTTTTCCCAGACGGTCTGATTCAGGGCGTTAGGAGTTATGGACTGAAGTAAAAAACTCTGCTGCCCCTGGCTCAGAAACTGACAGGAAATGTACAATTCTGGTGTTCCCTGTGGTGGCCTCTTTGAGGTCAGCAAGCTTCAAAGGCGCACTTGCCTATTCTACACAGCATCTGGTTGCTCTGAGTGACTGCAGAAGAGCCAACCATGGTGACAGACAGGGCACAAAGCCTGAGGCACTTTCCAGTTACCAAGAAGCAGCTTTAGAATGGTGATGAGGAGAGGTCTGTGCAGGGCTGCCTGGTGCTCCTGGAGCCTGTCTTTCATCTCCCTCCTCACTCTGCAGTCAAGAGACTGCTAAGCCTGGCAGTCTCTGGCCTCTGGTTTGGTCTTATTTTTGAACACTAACCACCCCTTCCAGGGCAGCTCTGGTTGGTACCTTGGCTTCATCTGTGCCAGGGGCCCCCAGCCTAAGCCACTACTGCTCAGTCACCACCAGCCCATACCATTTCAGCACCCTGGCTGTGTGCTTCCTCCTCCCCTCCTGTGTTGCCTTCTTTGGACAGGGGTACAGGGCTCTTCTGTATTGGGCTTAGTGACCACACTTACCGGTTGAGCTCATGTACCATGGAGGTCTCCCTGTGGCCCCTCATCACCATCTGCTGCTCCTTCAGCTGCTTTGCAACCTGCATGACCCAAGTACAAGGACATGAGCCAGAGGCTGAGGGGGTGCTTCACAGTAGAACGGAACTACAAACTTTTAATTTATTTTATTTTATTTGGTCTTTTGAGACAGGTCTGTGTAGCCTTGGCTGTCCTGGACTTGCTCTGTAGACCAGTCTGGTCTCGACTTCATAGAGACTCACCTGTCTCTGCTTCTGAGTGCTGGAATTAAAGGTGTATACCACCACCATCCAGCCAGATTTTTCCCCCCACAGCCCTGACAGTCTTCATGAAGGACTTTTAACTTGCAGCAATGCACTCGCTCACATAATAGTCTGTCTTTCTAGTTTGGCCTCAGCTTCTCAGAGCCAACTCTGTCAATCTACATTGGGTGCCCTCAGGGCTCACACACTGGCCCACCAAAGTGGATGGACCATCTGCAGGATGGACCACTTACATCATAAACTACTACGAAGTATAAAGTGGAAACAAGTGGAGCTGCCAGGATGCCAGCAGCTGTCCCGTCTTTCTAGCAGGAATGTGGACTTGGACTTACATCTTTGGCAGAAGAACCCGAAACTTCGATCCATGTTTTGGAAAAGAACGCACAGGAGCCCAGCATGAATACAATGTACACGACCGCATGAACAGGGTCCTCCAGCACTGAGCCGAATGATTCTGGAGGAGACAGGTAGTAGCACAGGCCACCAACGGGATAAGCACGGGCTGGGCCCCCAGATGATGTGTCCTAGGAGTAAGATATAGAAGTCTTCTGGATGCTGCTTCAACAAGCCACAGCACGGAGCCAAGAAGCTCCCAGCAGATGGCTTGTGGTGTCATAAGCACTGCCACAGCAATCTCACTGAACTGCACTTGTAAGAGACAATTCAGAAAGACCTTTGGGTGAAATATCTGGTCCTGAGCTAAGACACCCTGCCACAAACCAGCACAACTAGCTGTGTCAGTACAGATAATCCCACCTCACCCTGTGACACTTACCGACCAGGTGCCCAGTAGGCTGACCAGCAGGTTGCCACTGAAGCGTGCTGACAGCATCTGGGAGATGACATACAGGTTGGACACCAGAGCAGACTGCAGGATGATGGGTATGTTCGAGGTGTAGAAAAGCTTGATGGGATAGGTGTTGTACTGGCCTCGGTAACGTGCCGATTTGATTGGAAGGTCCACTCGGAAGCCCTACAGGACAAACACAACAAGTCCCCTTCACTTTCCTATTCTGTCTACTGTCCCCAGGGTGGAGAGGTGGTGTTGGGTGCCAGTTGTGATGGTGTTTGAGGGCACATGCCCTTTCCATCCCATACAGAAAGGCCTACATGGGCACCTCCAGGGACTATTAGTGGTTCTCAGGCAGTGATCACCAATGATGTGATCACTAACAAAAAACTAATTTTTTTTATTCCTATCAACACCAACCACTCCTCTGAAACCCTGGACACTAGAACATCTCCCTTCTTTACCTTCACCTAGTGCCCAGGACACCAGGACAGGACAGAAGACTCAAACTTACTGATTCCACTGCCGTCATCGCCTTGCTCTGGAAGAGTGACTTGTTACTAAGCAGGCAGCTGGCTGAGCTACAGCAGGAGTCACTATTGAGTTATCTGGTCTCAGGAAAGTATTTCTTATCATAAACAGGTGCCTTTTAAGTGCTGTCCCTTCTTTTATTTAAATGTGTCTGTGTGCGTGAGTGGCGGATGTGTACATGCTACAGTGTGTAAGTGGAGATCAGAGGAAAGCATACAGAAGTCGGTTCTTTCCATGTGGGTTCTGAGAATTGAACTCCGGTCACTAGGTTTGGCAGCAATAACCTGTACATACGGAACCATCTCAGCAGACTTGGATATTTTAAAACAAGATATTACCGCATACACCAAGCTGTCTCTCAACTCTTGGTCTTATGTCCTGCCCACCTAAATGAGCCTCTGCACCTGGCTAACTGCTGTAATTTCTTTCAGTTAATATCAAAATACCACATTAAAAAATATATCAAAACAGCACAAAGCACGCTGGGCATGGTGGCATAAGCCTTTAACCCCAACACCTGGGAGGCAGAGGAAGGCGATTTATGTGAGTTTAGGATAACCTGGTCTACACAGTTGAGTTCTAGGTGAGCCAGGGCTAGACAGACCCTGTCTCCAACCAACCAATCCACCCACCCACCCTCAAATAATAAAATCTTGCTAAGTATGAGGGTCAGCACAATTAAAATACAGCTAGCAGTTCATGTGTCCTACTCAGACACAAATTAGAGACCAATAACCTTAACCCTGAGGACTGTGAAGCAGAAGGACAACGTGGGCTGAGCTTGACGGCTGTACAAGGCCGACCTCCTCCCAGCTGCCTTTGGACACACCTGGAAGTAGATGACAACAGCAAAGACGAAGATGGTGGCAATCAGGTTCATGAGGTTAGGGAGGTTCTGGCGGTAGAATGCCTCTCGGAGGGCCCGGACCTTGTCTGTGCGGGTAGCCAGCAGGTGGAACAGCGCGATGATGGCACCTTCAAATTCCATCCCTGTGGGCAGAACAACACATGGACATGGTGGAGGAAGAAGAGCACTTGTTTTGCCTCTCAGCTTCTTAACGACCAAAAGTGAGAGGAAAGGTGAAGAGTTCAGAGAAGAACACAACAGCACTGGGCTGTTCTCTTCTGAGATAAGCAGACTGGTCTCATTTCTTATGTCAACAGACGTGTGGAAGGACAATCACCAATGTAAACACATCTGTGACACATTTTGCCTGAAAAAGGCAAAGTCTTTTCTGGAATTTGGGCAGTATTAGCATTCATCCCAGTCCCTGAAGAGGGCTGCCTCCAGAGGGTGGGGAAAGCTTGGGATCTCAACTCCAAACACCAAACCTAATTCTGCATGGAGAAACACAGTTGCCAAAGGGAGTGTATGGCCTGGGATCACAGTCTCCACCCTTCCACAGGTCATGCCCAATAGCAGGCCTGGCACTCAGATGGACTCTTGCAAACTAAAGGGAGAAGAAAGAGGGTCCCAATATCTGCATACCTTTCAGCTGTGGCCTATCTTCTATTCAGTATTCAAGGATATGGGAGCTGCAGCCAGGCCAAGCCTCTTCTCTAACAGAGGAGGTGGGCCATGTAGACTAGGGGAGAAGGAAGTGCTCATGCTCATCCCCAGTGGCCTTACTAGGCTCCCTACCAAGTCCTCTGCTTTTACCCTGCTCAGCCTTGTAGGGACAACCTCAGCTTGGGGCTGCAGCATTGCTGGTTGTTTCCCTCATGACTTTCAAGACTTTGCTCAACTGAGATGCCTGGATCAACTCTGTAATACATTTCCTTGTGGCCCTTTCTTCTTTATTTTTTGTCATGGTGACCCAGCATCCTCAGGATGCTGTGTGACAGCAATGTCTTAGAAGACCTAACAGTGCCAGCAATGCCAGGATTTGGCCCCAGCTCTTTAATTTTTAATTATTGTCATAGTGGCCAAATCTCTGAAAAGAAGCCCATCTCCACAGGCTTAGCACCACCTCAGTGGCACACCATGCATGCTGTCCACACTTTACCAGCCCTGGACTTTTGTACCACCCATGGAAGCAGTAGTGAGCCTGCCAACCCGCAGCAGTCCTTCTGGCTACAAGTCATCTGTGTCCTCTGTACACTTCTGCTTCTTGTACCTTACTAGTGCTATCATTCTTGGCTCCCTGGTGATGGGAGCCATATTTTTTTCTACACCCTGGTGTGGCTCATCCTGCACTGGATGCCAGGCAATCAAACCACCCTTTGAGACTACATTTCCACCAAGCCTGGCCATGGAGACACACCCAGTGACCTCCAGTTTTCCACATCAGCCCCATCTCCAACATCTTCCAACCAATCCGTGTTTCCCATTTTGTCTGTTCAAGGCAGCCATAGCACTTCCCCAGCAGTGTGCTCTGCAGTATGAGGACATCAGTCCTTCCATACTTCATCTAGCTCCAGAATGCAACACCATTCTCTGCTATCCATTTCCTGACCTGGACTGACCAACCTCCCTTCTCTGCTATCATTTCCAATGCAGGCATCCCTGATTGTGTGGTGTTTCTAAGTAGTGAACTCCAACTGCACCTTCACCTGCAGCCTCTGTACACTGAAGACTGACAAGGCCTGCCTTTCATTACCCTAGTCTCTCTAATATGCTTTTGTCTCATTAGAGGACAGTTTCTGCTAATCAGACATATGGAACTGCTCGGCCTCTGGAGGCAGAAACCTCTGCATTCAATTTTATGAAAACATGCACTAATACTTTTCATAAATAACATATTTAGCAACAAGTCTCTTTCCCTATTAAGTCTTATCATAAGGCTTCCCTTGTGTTTATACATTTTGATGAGAAACATTCCCATTCCCAGGCCACTCTTAAGGCCGTATCATAATATCTGACCTGTACCTACGATGAGCCAGCCATCATGTGGTTGCATGTTTCCTTTTTTGTGGTGCCAAGTATCACACCTTGCACAAATTTCTACCACTGAGCTACATTCTCAGCTCTTAGTTTTCTGAGAGCATGGCCTCACTACGTAGTGCAGACTGACCTCTAATTCAAGATCCTCCTGCCTCAGCCTCTGGAGAGCTGGAATTACAGATGTGTCAGGACCCCTTACTACATGATGACCTAGATCAGCAGTAGAGGGATGTATTCACACCACCTACAGACCATCAATAGATCTGAGCTCAGGGGCATGCATGATCAGATGCTTTGGTGTAGTACTTCCAGTTTTTGTTTTGGTTTTTAAACAACCCGGAGTAAACTGTCAAAATACGTAAAGGTGAGGATGTGCACAATTTCAATGTCAACAAAGTGGACATGATATGATGTCTACCCATGACAGAGGTTAAAACAGAAGGTACTTACTCATGTAATGCCATTCTTACTGTGCGGAGAAGTGGGGCCAGATGCCACTCGTATCTGGCATGCCAGCTATGATGAGGCATATGAAAATCTAGGCTGTGTATTGCCATGAGCATAAACCCACCTGCATTTACAAACATAGTGGATGCACAGAAAAAACAAGAGTCTACCACATACAGAGCCTCTGCCAAACTCAGATATGAGCTCGCAGGGTCCTTACCTCGGCCAGTGTTGACAGTGGTGGGGCTGAATGCCTTCCACACAATGGTCTCACAGATATTGGTAGCAATGAAGAGGGAGATGCCAGAGCCCAGGCCGTACCCTTTCTGCAGAAGCTCATCCAAAAGTAGGACAATTAAACCAGCAACAAAGAGCTGTGAAAGAAAGAAGAAAAAAAAAAGTAAAGAAACCCAAATAGATCATGTTACTGCTCCCAATGGACATGTCTCTTTTCCTCAATAATTGGGTTCTTGAGTACAAAACAGAAAGGTGACTGAGTGTGAGTCCTCAGCCTTCCTCTGGTGGATTAAGGACAACCTCCAGCCTCTTTAAAGCTCAGATGAGATTTGGTATTTTGACCATGCGGGCAGGGCAGAGAATAACAATTACCTGAATGGTGATCAGCAGGCAGATTCCAGCGCCCATCTCTGAAGGGTCCCCATACATGCCCGTCATCACATACACAATGGACTGACCGATAGTAATGATCATTCCAAACACTAGAAATCAAGAGAACTGTGTTTTCAAAGAGGAACAGTACAGAGCAGAGGAAAGGGCTTACACCTGAATGCCTAATACTGAGAAGAAACAACACAGAGCCTGTCTCCAAGGAGCTGGAGAAGGAATCTCAAACAGGCACACTGTCAAAGCCTAAGAGAACACAGGCACCCTCAACAAAAGCACATCCACTCTCCAGCTTCACCTCTCGCTTAGTGGTGGAGGAAGAGCAAAGAATAGCAAATACGTTCTTAGGAAAAGCACAGAATCCAAAGCAAAACCAGAGATGCAAGGCAGTGCTGGCATCCTGAAGCACCCAGCAGCACTCAGATCACTGGGATATCGAGATCTGTAAGCTGAGCCACCACTGGGCCACCTCTAAGGCTCACCACCCACAGATTGTGGGATAAAAGCAATCCTTCTGATCTACATCTATATTTCAAGTGTCTTTAAAGGGAGCCTTGGCTACTGGTCCCATGACAGAGCTCCTTCCACAGACTGTTTTTCAGATCTCATTATATTTCGTTCCTTGGCACAATGGAATTGACACATTGGATTGGTTTCTTAATATTAGTTGGTTCTATGAGTGGGCACTTAAATTTCAGTTTAAATTTTTAAGTGTCTATCTAGTATAGTCCCTACTTGAAATTTTAAAAAACTGTTCAGGGTCCACCAAGATGTCTACACTGATAAGACACTTGCCATGTAAGCCTGTTGGTCTGAGGTCCATTCTCAGAATCCATATAGTGGAGAAAAATAACCGACTCCACAAAGTATCCTGATTTTTCTACAAAGACCACTGTCACACACATGCCATGTCTCACACATACACACAATTACAACAAATAATAAATAAATGAAAACCAACCAACCAAACAGGGCCAGCAAGATGGATCAGCTGGTAGGAACACTTGCTCCCAAGCTGGATAATTTGAGTAGGATAACTGGAACCTACACGACAGAAGGACAGACTCACCCCTGCAAGTTGTTTTCTAATTATCCCCTTCAACACACACACACACTACGATATATGCACATGAATAAAAAATGTCAAAAGTTAAAGCAAAAAATTGCTTTTTTGCAGTATCAGCAATCAAACCCAAGGATTTGGGCATGCTACAAGTGCTCTACCACTGAGCTATACACCCAGTCGAACAATCCTGAATAAATAGCTTTTCCGGAATAACCTACTCCGGTTCAGAGGTAGACACTGACGCTGGTGGCCAGCAAGGTCACCAGCAACACCTATTACTTGCTGTATGGCAGACATCACCACCCCACCTTTACAGATGGAAAACAGCCTTCAGAATGACTTCATTTTACAAGCTGGTCAGGAGCACAGGACACAGAGGAGTGCCCTCCCCTCCCTTAACCCCTTCACACATATACGAAAACACAACAAATACCTGAGCAGCAGGCACAACGGCCCCTCAGCTGTACTCAGTGAGGTTCTCAAGTGTGATTGCAAACTGCACAGTAAAGGGATGAGCTCCCAGCCCTGCTCCCTCCTCGCCATGCTGCCTCTTCTAGTGCAGGTCATGGCGTGCATGTAGAGGGGCAGCCAAGGAGGTCAGAGCAAGAGCACAACTGCTTTAATCCCACTCTCAACTGTGGTCATCAGAACACTGCGAATGATGTTTCTTACACTTTTGGGCTCCATTGAAGAGAGCTCGGTCTTTTGGGGTGTCCCCAACTTCAATTATCTTGGCACCAGCTAAGAGCTGCATGATAAGGCCAGAGGTGACAATAGGAGAGATGCCCAGCTCCATCAAGGTACCTTGGAGAGGAGACAGGACACAGCCAACATTAGCTTGGAAGAAGAAAGGGAGTTGAATACAGGGAGAACATGGGGATTCCTACACAAACTCAACAGCATTCAGTTTGCTTGTAGCAGTCAACACAGAGCCATCTCCAATATCAATGATTAGGGCACAACTTAATGCATTCCATTCACCCTGCCAGGCAGCGTCTCATTTTGTTCAAAGACTCACGTGTTATCCAGACTGCTGCATTTCAATTCAGCAACAGATTTACTCTAGCCTCACAGAGATAAGAGAGGCTGGTCTCCTCATCAGTTAGTAAGAAAGGATAACATGGGGGCTGGAGAGATGGCTCAGCGGTTAAGAGCACTGCCTAGTGCTCTTCCAAAGGTCCTGAGTTCAATTCCCAGCAACCACATGGTGGCTTACAACCATCCACAATGTGATCTGGTGCCCTCTTCTGGAATGCAGGTGTACATGCAGATAGAGCACTCATATGCATAAAATAAAAATAAATCTTAAAAAAAAAAAAAAAGAAAGAAAGGATAACATTCACGGTATTCCTGGGGTCCAGAAAGGGCTGGCACAACAGTATCCAGCTATGAACAAACTCCCGCCTTCCATTATGCTACAACTAGTCACACTTGATTTCCAACTTAATGTGCACTTTACTTTTTAAACGAGTTAATCAAATGCAGTATCAACATACATATTCAAAAGCCTCACTGTGCCCATAGGTAAATGGTCAGGGCTTACAAAATTTGTTTTTGTTTTTTCGTGGGGGGGAGGACAATGACCCTGTAACCTATAAACATGAAAAATATTCAGCTGAGAAACAAATCATACCTTCTAAAGAATGTTATCACTTTAGGTATTTCAAAAGTATTCTAGTTTTTCCACATTTTAAACAATTTTCTACAATTCAGCCTTATCTTGTTATTACAGGCTCTGTATTGCATTCAGACCCAACAGGATGCATTCATCAGCAAAGGCTGCATTATTTTCCCATACCAACATCCTCTACTTTCCAAGCTACACATCTTCACAAACTTTCTGAGCTCCGTATGAAGCCAATGCCTGTAACTGAAGTAAACAAGGCCCTTCTTCACTGCACAGGGAAAGGCAACGTGAGCAGAGGCCTACCTCTGTTAGAGGCTAGAATCACCCGCATCCAGTAGAAAGGGTCGGCTGAGTCTGAAGACATAATCCCGAACAGGGGGATCTGGAAACAGGCAGAAAGCAGGTATCACACGCGTGCTCCCAGCACACTTGCCCCTAGAGACATCAAACAGAGCTCACCTGGCAGCATACTAAGAAGATGAAGAGGGTGATGGCTGTCCACAACACTTTCTCCTTAAACTGAATCTGGAAGGGAATGAATGTAAGCAATGTTATCATATAGGCAAATATGTACAGACAGACCCAAATAGGACATCATTCTGGTCAGATGTGTATCAACCACAGCACCATGACAGTAAGTACAATGTCATGTGGTTTCTCTATCCAAGATATAATGCAAAGACCCTTGTTGGTCTTCACCTCAGATAGTCCTCCCATTGCAGATTATTTTTATGTGACAATGATCAAAGTGACCAAGAAAGTTTAATCGGTTCCAAATCCTGCAGCTGAAGTGAATCTGAGCCCAAAGGTATGCTGTTAACTATTCACAGTAACAGCTGGGACTCAAATGGATGAACAGTGCGGCAGAAAGCAACTCACAAAATAGACAAGCTTCGAAGCAGAGCAACCACTGCCATACAATACACCACTAACAATCTTATTCTGGACTCAACTATTAAAATTTGGGACTGATCAAATTTTAAGTGAATCGAGAGTACACCCTTTATTACATAATAATAGAATAAGAACTGATATGCAACCCACTCACTAAAGTCAGCAGCATCGGGTTATCTGCACTCCTTCCCAGGTGTGTAAGAGTGACGGGCAACCCTGACTGTCAGCTTCATGGGATTTAGTCACCATGAGAATATACGTCTAGGTGCGACCTTGGGGAGTTTCTGGACTGAGTTCACTGAGCGGGAAGACCCACTTTAAATGGGAGTAGCACCAATCCATGGGCTCAAGTCCAAGACGGAATAAAAAGGAAAGTGAGCTGAGTAACCGCATTCAGCTGTCCCTGTTTCCTGACCAGGGATGTAGTGTGACCAATGTGCTTACATTCTTGCTGTCATGCATTCCTTGCCTTAACGAACTGTACCCTTGAATAGTGAGCCCAAACACAATCCTTCCTTCCCTCCATTGCTTTTGGTAGGAATGTTGTTACAACAATCAGAAAGGTAACAAATGGAATAAGTTTAGCAGTCAACATAAATCATTTTATCATCTAGTCTGATTAGAAACTTCAAGGCCCCTCCTGTTCAAGAGACCTCTGCCACTAGGAAGTGAGAGCTCTTCAGTAGTGCCTGACCCCACTACCATACTGGCTTTAGACAGGCTTAACAGACAGCTAGAGACTAATGATCTTAAGTGAATGTATGCCAAAAAAATGCCCATTGCCCTGAGGTGGAGCAGGTAGAGCTCTGCACACCAGCCTGTCAAGCATACTACAAGGCATTTGTATGAAACTGTCTTAGGCTAAAAAAAAAAAAAATGAAAGCAGACACTAAGTATCCAAGTGAATGCCAACTACAAATGACATATGTATATGCCACAGTCTGAAAAAACAGGGACAGAAAGTGGATTTACTGTTTTCTGTAACTCATAGTCCTGGACTTTCCTTCATTGGTCAGTCTCACATTAGGAACATTTATTCTTGGGCTGAAGCTGACAGGAGACATTCTGATTAAAATTCACACGGCACTACATTTCTATCTTTCCTTGCTTCAATGCACCTGCTGTCAACGGCAGCAGACTTCACTAGGGCATCTAGCCTCAATGCTAGGGCAGCACACATAAAAAAACCACAAACATTCATATCGATTATGTGACTGGGTTCTTCCTTTGGAAACTAGATACTAAAGTCACCTCCCAGACGAAACAAACACCCCACGATCTGCTCCTCCTGCTGGAGGTGAAAAAGGGATGGTAACTCAATCTGGAATCCTAACTGAGGTCTATTAAATCACTACTCAGACTCACTTTTGGACCAGGCAAACCTGAGGCTTTGTTCACCACCATCCACTAACGATACTTCAAATGGACCAAGATGGTTTCGTGAGAATTCCCACACAACCAGGTGCCCTTTCGACAGCTCCCGTGAGTATCCCAGCACACACAGCTACACTCCAGAGGGGCAGTTTCCATTCGGTGTGCCGAGGCCATCTTTAATTGGACTGTAAACTTCCAGCGCCCACTTTCGCAAGGCTTCTCTGACCACAATCTCGGGAATTTACCTTTCTCTCTGGCTTCTGAATTTCCGGCAAGATGACACAGAATGGCTTGATGACTTCCAGAAATTTGACTTTGATGGAAGAAAGAGAGATAGTTAGGTACAGAGTATTCTGCGGGCACCTGAGGGAGCCCGGCACGAGTAGGAGCCGGGCGTGGGGTCATGGGGACCCAGAGGGCTCGGTCTGGGGGCGTGGGGACGAGGGGTATCGGGGCAGGCCGCGTTCCGCCGGGATCGGACAGCACGGCCGGCGGGCGCCCAAGAGGGGAAAGGGGACGCATTCTGGCTGTGCCGGGGCTGCCCCAGGGGACTCACTCGCCATGGCGGCGGGTGATCCAACTCCACGCCCTGCTTCGACTGCGCTCCACTTCGAGTAAAGTGACGCCGCTAGCTCCGGAGCGAGTTTCTTCAGCCGAGAGACACGTCAGTGATAGCCCGGCGGCAAGCGGCGCGGCGAGGCGGGGCCGGGGATGGGCCACCGGCCGCTTCCGCTTCCTGCCACGCGCGCCTGTTACGCCGCCGGAGCCAAGACCACAACTCCCGGCATGCAGCGGGAGTGGAGGGGTTGTCGGGAAGGCTCCTGCCGGGGAACACCGGAACTGGGAGTGTGCAGCTGCGCAGAGTCGGCCGGAAGTCCGGGCCAAATCAATCCTTATTGCTTATGGACGCTTCAGCATTGTTATGGCCCTACGGAGGAAGCTTTTCGGCTTTCCATGTCGGTGGCTTCAGAGCCAGGGATACCATGTCGCCTCCATGTAGGCGCCTACATGTCCGAGCCAGTAGGCCTCGGCTGCTGCGCGACCCGCTTGACAGAACAGCCTTGTGTTGAATCCTGCCCAGCATGTCTTCTGTCCTGGGTCTTGTGCGCTGCCCGAGGATGCCTAAGCTTCTGCATTTGAGAACTGCCAGCCGGGTCTGGCTCGGCGTGGGCCTCGGCTCAGTGCATTCCTAGAAGGCCTCTTACCAGGATTCTTTGGAACTGGAGATGAAGAAACCGAGCCAAGCCTGTCTGCTCCAGATCTTCAGGGAAAGGAATCCTGTTGGGCTGGAGCAAAGGCTATGTGAACCGAATGGGACGAAGTGGAGCAACGTGGAATTTGCTTTTTAGAGGGATCTCTGATCTCAGTGCTAAGTCAGAAATAGACTTCTGGCTTCAGCGGAGACGTAGGACATTTGGATTTAATTTGGCATTAATTTGAATGTGGTTACAGAAAAATACTGGTGGGTTTAGGGAAATCACTCAGTATACGGTGTTAGCACAATGTGAAGTTTTTGTTTGCTCCGAAACTCACTATGTAGACTAGGCTAGCTTGAAACTCACAGGCCTCCATCTGACTGCCTCCTAAATGCTGGGACTAGCTGTGTGCCACCACACCACAATGTGAGTTTTTTGAAACAGGTGTGTGATGTTTTGCATTTTCACATTTTAAAGATTTTATTATTAAATACTAGAAACAAGTGCCTCGAAGAGAGAATAAAATCTGAAGTTTTGGTTAAATATTTCGTTGAGATTTATTTAAAAATTTTTTTTTTTGTTTTGTTTTTGGTTTTTCGAGACAGGGTTTCTCTGAATATCTCTGGCTGTCCTGGACTCGCTTTGTAGACCAGGCTGGCCTCGAACTCACAAAGATCCGCCTGCCTCTGCCTCCCAAGTGCTGGGATTAAAGGCGTGCGCCACCACCGCCCGGCTTTTTAAAATATTTTTTAAAGATTTACTTATTTATTATGTATACTGTATTCTGTCTGCATGTATGCCTGCAGGCCAGAAGAGGGCACCAGATTTCATTATAGATGGTTATGAGCCACCATGTGGTTGCTGGGAATTGAACTCAGGACGTCTGGAAGAGCAGCTAGTGCTCTTAACCTCTGAGCCATCTCTCCAGCCCCAAGAGATTTATTTTTTATTGTGTATGTGTTCACTATTTTTTTCTTTTTTGGTTTTTCCAGAGAGGGTTTCTCTGTGTATCCTTGGCTGTCCTGGACTCACTTTGTAAACCAGGCTAGCCTTGAATTCACAGAAATCCACCTGCCTTTGCCTCCCAAGTGCTGGGATTAAAGGCATGAGCCACCACACCTGGTGAGTGTTCACTTTTACTTGTGAGTGCAGGTGTCCTTGGAGGCTAGAAGAGGGAGCCACCTGATGAGAGCGTTGGGAACTGAACTCTGGTCCTCTGGAAGAGCAGCGAATGATCTTAACCTTGAGCCATCTCTCTAGCCCCTTGATAATAAGACTCAATGAACATGAGTCTTGAATTCTGTTAATCTTCAGGACAATGAAGAAGTTAAAAAATAGAAATGGATTCCAGATTGCAACTTGGTCTGATTATATAAGAAGTCATCACAAAATAAAATTTGTATTTTACAAAACGAAGTTCTGGAATAAAAATATAGCTTGATCCTTAGTTAAGAATTTGAGTATCTTATGTTGGTGACAAGAGAGTGGGTGCAAAAGTTTTGTTGTAAAGTGAAAGTAATCTAAATGCTTGTCTAGCAGGGTATGGTGGCAAACACCTTTAATCCCAGCACTCCGGAGGCAGAGGCAGGCAGATCTCTGTGAGTTCAAGGGCAGTCTGATCTACAGAGTGAATTCCAGGATAGCCAGGGCTACACAGAGAAACCCTGTCTTGAAAAAACAAAATAAATAAAAAGGCTTGTTTAATGTGTTCAGTGCTCACAAAACATCATAACCTATCAAAAAGATTATAGTGCTACGCATGTATATATTTTTTCAAAATACTGTTAAAACTTGTGGTTTGAGTGAAAAATTTTAATCATCAATGAGAAGAAAATCTAAGAGAACATAAGTTTTATATGTTAAATATTTCAGACTCCCTAGAGTCTGGCCTGGTGACTTAGGCCTGCAGTCCTAGAACTTGGGGGCTGAGGGTGAGTACTTCAAGGACAGCCTGGGCTACCTTGTCCGGGTCCTGGAATTGAGCAAAGACTGGGAGACAAACTGCCAATGTCCAGTCCAAACCTTTAATAAAGCTCTTGGAGTAAATACCAGCAAGCCAAGGCCCCAGACAGACTCAGGAGCTGACACTGCGACCCTGAGGAGGGGGTTACAGAGCCTTTTAAAGCAAGGAACCACAAACAGGTGCAATGCTCAGATTCTGGGGAGGGGACTATCCTTTAACCTGATTGGGTATGAAGTCATGGGTTGGTTGGGGGTCCTCGAAACCGCTGTTTTAGGGTGAGGGGGGTAGAATAACACAGAAAAACAAGATGCTGACTCAAGTCTAGGGGTACTTTTTTATTTCTCAGGTAACTTGCTATATGGTGATTGGCTGTCCCATGTTTTGCAGTTTTTCCCAGAATTGTTAGTTACATAAGGTCACGGACAAAATGAAGCCTAAAAACAAAAATGGAATAACTTTGGTTTATCTAGTCCCTTCAGTCTCAAACAAAATCTCTAAACAAGAAAAAGTTTCCAAAGTGTGTTACCATGGTAAGGACAGGACAGGCTAGGGCCAGTGAGATGTCCCTGTGGTTGAACTATTTCCATACTGGGTTGAAGTGTTGCCATGGAGACCTGATGGCCTGAGCTCAATCCCTGGAACCCACAGAAAGGTGGAAGGAGAGAACCAACTCCACCAAATTGCCCTTGAACCTCCACATTCACACACCCAGACCCCCAACACTCCTCCCCAAGTGCTTTTTTTGTTTTGTTTTGAGACAGGGTTTCTCTGTGTATCTGTGGCTATCCTGGACTCACTTTGTAGATCAGGCTAGCCTTGGACTCAGAGATCTACCAGCTTCTGCCTCCCTAGTGCTGGGATTAAAGTCATGCACCACCATGCCTGGCTATTACAGTTTGGAACTGCCATGTGGGTGCTGGGATTTGAACACAGGTCCTGTGGAGGAGCAGCCAGTGCTCTTAACCACTGAGCCAGCCATCTCTCCATCCAGCCAAATGCTTTTTTAAGGTGCAATTTAGTGTCACCGCTGGAAAAAAGTAAGAATAAAAAAGGTTCAGAGGTATTGTCAGAATTTTTAGCACCATTATAAAAGTGGCACTACAAGGAGGTGTGACCTTGTTGGAGGAAGTGCATCACTGTGTAGGCAGGCTTTGAGGTCTCCTGTGCTCAGGCTCCACCCAGTATGGATGATAGTCTCCTGGCTTCCTGCAGATCAGTATGTACAACTCTTGGCTCTTCCAGCACCATGTCTGCCTGCATGTTGCCATGCTTCCTGCCATGATGATAATGGACTAAACCTCTGAAACTATGAGCCAGCCTCAGTTAAGTGTTTACCTTTATAAGAGTTGCCTTGGTCATGGTGTCTCTTCATAGCGATAAAACCCTAACTATGACATATAACCTGCTCAGTATGTATAATATTACTTGTATGTTTGTCTTAATATATACTTATTATTGGATAACCAATTTGGGGGCTACTCCCTGGGGAAGACTTTTTCTTTTTCTGGCTCTCAGCATTCCTTGGTTGCCTGTAGTTCTTTGTATAGTGTTGAAAGGTCTCTTGGTCTTTCCCTACGCACTTTGTCATGTCTGTCATTCAACTCATGTTTAGGTGGTCATGTTAGAGTTTATGGGTGCCTGGACTTATTGAGTCCTGAAATTTGGCTCCTAGCTTGTGAGGACACTGGATTGAGAGGGAACAGAAAGGGTAGCTGGGGTGCACATATTAACACTGGTCAAGTGCACAGAGTGGATACATCTTGATGAATTTGTACATGTGTATGCAAAGGATCTTAAACGCATCATCTATTGTTTGAAATTGAGTTATTTACAAAGAAAGGGAGGAGCAGGACTGAGTCTGCAGCACTGGCTCCTTTTTGCACCCAGTCCCTCCACTGTGCTACTGTGAGTGGCAGAGGCTCCATTCTGGCAAGGCTCCACCCCAGGAAGAGAACACTAATATTGGATGCCTTTCACTGTTGCCCCGCCTTGTTCACAGAGTGAGGTTCCACTCTAAGAAGGACAAACCAAGCAGTTTACCTGTGGTCTGCCATGAATCAGGGCATCAATGGTAGCCGGGGATAATTGTCCCTGGCCCAAAGTTTTCACCTAAGTAGAGACAGACCATAAATTGATAGCACCCCATGTATCTTCCCAAAGGAGCTGACTTGCTGAAGTTTGAGGAACGATTTTTTGTAGATTTATTTTATTCTTTTATGTGTATAAGTGTCTTACATGTATGTCTGTTTACCACATATGTGTCTGGTACCTGAGGAGGTCAGAAGAGGGGAGTGGATCCCCTGGGACTGAAGTTACAGATGGTTGTGAGCCGCCCTGTAGATGCCGGGAACCAAACCTGGGTCTTCTGCGAGAGCAACAAGTACTCTTAACCCCTGAGTCAACTCTCCAGCCTTCTTTTTATTTTCTTTCCTAAGGGTTTACAGCTCCCAACTTAAGTGACAGAGTCCAATGTCAGTGGTTCTGTATTAATTCACATGTGTACACAAACCCCACAAGCAGGGGGACTTTCTGTCCTTTTCTGTATTCATATACCTCACAGCCATGACTGTCACATTTCCCACAACACACCATCACCAGATTTATTTTTAACAGTTATTTTCTCTCTTAAAGAAAAATTTAAAAACAAGTACACTGTTTTCCTAGGTACCAACACATTTTCCATTCTAGAATTCTTCCTCCTTTCCTCTGGATCGAGGGTTTGGATCTGACCACCTTCCTTCGAGGGACTCCCACTTTCCAGTATGCTAGCTTTGGGTGGTTTGAGCATCTTTTTTCCCCTGGGTCTGGGTTTTCAGGGCCACACTCATCTCTTCAAGACACTATCTTTTCCCCGTCCTGTGTCTCGCCTTGGCCTTTTGTGGTGATGTGCCTTCTGTGGCTCAAATGGTGCCATGTGGATTCCTGCCAGCAGATGCGGTGGAGTCTGAGGTGCCAAATATTTCATTAGCACAGATACTTGTGCAAGGAAGAGGCAGGGGTGTGGACTCCACCTAGGCCCAGTTGCAGGGCATTGGAGGGGAACTGTACTCAGCTAAAGGGACAGAGATTACTTGGGAATGTGTCAGATTGAATCTATCAGCTCTCTCTCCAAGGTGAGCTGGGTGGGCGTTTACAGCTTTCACCAAGTTCAGAAGACAGACAAATATTCTCCACTCCTGGTACTGTGATTGCTCCATGTCACTGTGTTCTGCTGTGTTCTCTTCCACTCCTCTTTGGCACTTTGGATCCATTTCTGTTGCAGTGTCTTAAGTTGGCTATCTCTTCTCTGTCAGTGTGTGATACACTGTTACTTTCATCTAATATTTTCATTGCAGGCACTTTTCACCTCTAGACACAATTCCCCTGAGTTCTTTTGATGTGTCTAGTATGTTCTCATGGTGTTAAATGTATTTATAGCAGTTCTGATGCCTGTGTGTGCCATCAACTCTGCATTCCTTCTGTTTGCACGGACAGAGTTCTTTCCAGGTTGTGGACTGTAGCATCAGGCAGCTTCTGAACAACTTCAAATGGCTAAGCATTGTTCTGGCTCACAGTTTCAGAGCCATGGCTACTTGGCTCCAAGCACATGGGCAGAGCATTGAGGCCCTGGGGGAGCCGTTTACTCCTTGACCAACCAGGAATCACCGGGGGCACAAAAAGAAGGGGGCTGGAATAGCATACCCTCAAACCTGCCTCTACCTCCCCCTGCTGGGCTCCACCTCTACAGGTTTCCACAGCTTCCCCAAATAGCACCTCCTACCAGAGACCAACCATTTACAAGATAGGCTACTGGGGAATGTTTCACTTTCTTCTTTTTTCTCCCCAATATAATATTTTTTCACATTTGCTTCCCATTCTTCCCAGTTCCACTCTCCAACCCTTGCACCCCCAAAACCAACCAACCACCAAGTTCAATTTGTGTTGCCTATATACTCATCAGAGCATGGTCAAATTCCCTGGGGCCAGCCCTTTAAAGAAAACTGAGTCCTTCCCCACCCCCACCCCACTATAGAAACCATCAACCGTGAAGAGCTACACTTCAGCATCTCTACACAGTTTTAATGGATTGTTTCAATAGCTTCCTGTCTGGACTGTTTCTTTTTTTGGGGGGGTGGGGTGGGGAGTGGGGGATGGGCTGTCACAAATTCTTCGATGTTTCTCATTCTCAGTTACGAGTCTGCAGTCATGGACACCACTGCTGAAGCTTCCTTGTCCGGAGTAGCCAGTGGCAGCTTGGATCACGGACATCAACATGGTCTCTGGTGGCAGCCCAGACCACAGAAGTCTTTTGAGGAGGCTCAGTCCATTTTCCATCTCAGATGCCTTGTGGTTCGGGCCGTGTGTCCAGGGGCAGACAGGGCTTACAAGAGCTCCAGGATGTTGTATTCCACCCTGTCCTTGGTGCCAGCCACCCTGCCTTCACATTGGGATCGACAATCGATCATGCTTGCAGCCCCGTGGGCAGCATCATGGCCCAACATTCTGCTTCCTCAAGCAGGATGAGTAGCTTGAGTAGCGAGCGGTGGCGCCATGCTGTGAGCCTGTGGGCTGAGTGTTGAGTGGCTCACTGGCCTACCTGACATTAGGCAGCAGGTAGTGGGTAGCAGGCAGCAGGGAGCAGCAGAAGGAGACAGTTGGGGTCAGTGGTGGCCCGAGGACCAGCCCTACTCAGCAACTGTATGCTTCTATTCCCTGCTGCCACTCTGCCGCTTTTCTGGCTCCGCTTCTCTGAATCACATGCCGCTCTGTTCCACCGTATTTTTTTCCCCAATTCCATTATTCCATTAAGCAACTTTTAAAAAAGCATCTTCCCATAAGTCCTGCCTTTTTTTTTTTTTAAGTTGCTTCAGAGATACTGTGTGCTCTGTAGGCTCATTCTCTGTTGCCACTGTATCTCCCCTTTAAGCCTCCATGGATCTCTTAGGCCTCTCTGCTCCATGGGTGCTGGTGGCCACAGCCAGAGTGAATCTCCTAGGAATCTTTTTTATTGACATTTCACTTTCAAACCGTTCCCTGGTGTCTTAGTTAGGGTTTCTATTGCTGTGATGAAACACCATGACCAAAAAACAAGTTGGGGAGGAGAGAGTGTATTTGGCTTACAACTTCCACATTGCTGTTTGTCATCAAAGGAAGTCAGGACAGGAACTCAAGCAGGGCTGGAAACTGTAGGCAGGAGCTGATGCAGAGGCCACGGATGGGTGCTGCTTACTGGCTTGCTTCCCATGGTTTTCTCAGCCTGTTTTCTTATAGAACCCAGACCCACCAGCCCAGGGATGGCACCACCTACATGGGCTGGGGCTTCCCACATTAATCACTAATGGAGAAAATGGTTTACAGGTGGATCTCATGGAGGCATTTCCTCAACTGAGGTTCCTTCCTCTATGATGACTCTATCTTGTGTCAAGTTGACATAAAACCAGCCAGTACACTTGGGTGATTGACTTATTTTTTTTTTTTTAAAGATTTATTTATTGTGTATACAGTGTTCTGTCTGCAGGTATATCTGCAGGCCAGAAGAGGGCACCAGATTTCATTATGGATAGTTGTGAGCCACCATGTGGTTGCTGGGAATTGAACTCATGACCTCTGGAAGAGCAGCCAGTGCTCTTAACCGCTGAGCCATCTCTCCAGCCCAGGTGATTGACTTATAAAGGGAGGTTTATTTTGGCTCCTGATATCAGAGTTTTCAGTTCATGTTTACTTAGCTCTGCATTGTCAGCCCGTGGCAGCGTGGTGCATCCAGCTGTCATGGGATCCTGTTGCAGACACCACATGGCAGCAGGGGAGTAAGAAGAGTAAGAAGGCAGGATCCCAACATCCCTTAGAGGCCACCACCCAATCACCTAACTTCCTCTAGCTCTACCTCCTAATCATTAGGAGGTAATGCACCCATTATCCCCCAGTGGCACTTGGGCTTCTGAAAGTCTTCATTTCATACTCAAGTGGGAAACTAAGTTCCCAGTTATTTACCCCATGCTTTTTATTTTATTATTATTTTTAAAATTTCCTTTATTTTTATTTTATGTGTAAGGATGTTTTTGTTTGCATGTATAACTGTGCACTGCATGTGTGCAGTGCCCATGGAGACCAGAAGAGGGCGTTGGATCTCCTGGAACTGGAGTTACAGATATTTCCAGTGCCGTGTGAGTGTTGGAAATCAAACCCAAGTCCTCTGGAAGAGCAGCAAGTGCTCTTAATCACTGATCAATCTCTCTAGCCCCTAAGCTAGTAAGTTTCTGACTTGTTGCATTCCTAAAAAAACTCCAAGCCTAGATGACCAAAGCAATAATTAAAACGGAGGCCAGGTAACATCACCTCTAGAATGCACAGCCAGAATTCAGCCTCTGAGCTGCTCCATGATAACCTGATGATTGAGAGCTGTCTCTCCAGCCCCTGCCTCATGCTTTTTATCAATCATTTCAAGTTTTTCTTGTGTTTTCTCTCCACCTATACACTTAATTCCATCCCTGTGTTCTAGCATTTTATTAGTACTTCATCTCATCTCTCTAGTTGCCTTTGGTTTTGTTCTTAAGCTGCGGGTCTTTCCTGGGCATCTTCATTTCCTTTCTCTGTCTAGAGTGGGTGCTCTTTGGGTACTTAGCATGGAAACCGACTTGGTACTCCCCAAGACTGCCCTCCCAGGAGGATCTCCTGTTGCCTGATCCCATCATTTCTCTTTCCCTTGGTTTCTGCCAGACCACATGCTTGAGGGGTCTTTCCAGAAGCCCATGGAAGCAGATCTGGCAGCTCCACATAACTGTACATTCTTTGCCCTTCCTAAGCCCTTCTCCCCCTTTTAAAATCTGAGGCTTGTGATTGCTTCAACTAAGGAAGGATGTACAAAATGATGTCAGAGACTTCCAAGGACACATCATGGGGTACTGCTTCTGCCTTGCTCACCGGAACACACACTCTGAGCTCTGAAGCTGTCACAGAGAGTCCAGTCTTCTAGCCATGCACACCAGCTACAAGAGTGAACAGTCTCCGAGAGCTGTTCATCTCATCTGTCGGGGAGGCTGGGACCAATGCCAACCAGTACCTTAGTCGGAGCTACCCAGAGTCACCAAGATGAGCCATGCCACAGTTCCTAGCCCGCAGAAGCATGAAATGTGACCAGAGGATTATTGCTAAATTCAGATGTAGTCTGTTACATGGTAGTAGATGAAAATGGCTCTGCTCTGCTCTTTAGTGATAGTAAGGCCTGGATAGAGCAGGCTGGACATGGGCTCCCTGCTCTGGGGTCTTCCAGATGTCTCTGACTGTACTCTCTGTCATATCTACAACAAAATTCTTTTCCTCAGGCACACCTTGGAGCAGTCATGTCCTCACTCCATTCAATAATCAAATATAATATGAGATGACACCAAATCTAACATGTCAGAATAGGACAAAACCAACAAACAGAAGGTAAAGAGCCCAAGAAATGGAACAAGAAACAGATGCAGACACAGAGACCCACTCCTTTGCACACTCAAGAATCCCACAAAAACACTAAACTGAAAGCCACAATATATACTCAAAGAATCCATGTAGGCCTGTGCATGCTGCCTCAGTCTCTATGAGTTCATGTGTGCATCAATCCTGTTGAATTAGAAGGACTTCTCTTCTTGGTGTCCTCCATCACCTCTGGTGTCCTGATATGTCTTATGCTGCTTGTATTCAAATGTTAATTGTTGCCCCCTTTCTTCCTTACTGCCCACATCCACATACCCCAAATGATATTTGTAATCTTGACTGCTAATCTATCCCAGATTGGTTGAATAAAGAGGGCTTACAGCCTGGGCTGGGAGAAGAGAGGTAGGTGGGACAAAGATCTGGCTCTTACACTTTTTCTGCTTCTTCTACCACACTGTTCCCTGAGCCCTGAGGGGAGGGATTTGATGGAGACATACTGTTTAGGGTGAATTGTTCCAAGCTCTCTCATTCTCTATGAAATGTCTGGATGTGAGTCTCTCTGTATTTGTTTCCATCTGCTACAGGAGAAAGCTCTTCTGATGATCCCTGAACGAAGCACTGATCTATACACATAACATACTATCATTGGGAGTCATTTTATTGCTACAGTCTTTTAGTGGAACAGTAGTGTTTAGTTTTACCCTAGATCGCTGGGGTATCCAGTTCCAGATTCTTGGTTACCCAAGCAGGGTCAAGAATAGGTTCCATCTCATGGAGTGGGTCTTAAGTCAAATCAGATATGGTTGGTTACTCCCATAGGTTTTGTGCCATTGTTGCACTAGCATCCCTGTCAGGCACTGTTGTAGATGAAAGGATTTATATTGGGTTGGTATTCACATTTCTCCTTTGGTAGTGTGCAGAGTACCTTCCTTTACCAAGATACTAGCACATAGGGATGAAGATTCTATATAGGTCAGCTAGACTTCTCACATACAAAGAGTTATGTGAGTGTTGTTTTCAGCAATAAGGTCTTGCTGTCATTTTGTGGAGAGCAATAGTCTTTACAGCAGTTTGGGTTATTTGGTGATTCCCATGAGGCTCCTTTGGCTAACAACTCAGTTATAGGTGTAACCCCTTCCTGGCACTGGAAGCTTCATTTGGTGAGAAGAGATGCCCAGTTGGGGCTCTATCTCCTTTGTTATTTGGTGATTTCATTTAGATCACCTTCATGTATGTATGTATTTTAGGAAGCCTTTACTGTATTAGGTTTCTATATTATCCCTCAAATGGTCCTTAATTTGAGCTCTCTCTCCAAATTATTTCCCTCTTCCTGCTCTCTAGTCCCCTTGATCCTCCTGTTCCAGCCTTCCCTATCCATTTATAACTATCTATTCTATTTCCCTTTCCTGTGGAGATCTCTGTCCCTTCTAGTCCTTTACGCCATACCTTATCTCTGTGGTTGTATGGATTGTAGCTTGATTATCATTAACTTAACAGCTAACACCCACTTAGAAGCAAAAAAGTATTATATTTGTTTTTATGGGTCCAGGTTACCCCACTCAGGATGATTTTTTTTCTAGTTCTGTCCATTTTCCTGAGAATCTCACAATTTCCTTGTTTCTAATGACTAAGCAATATTCCGTTGTGCAAATGTACCACATTTTCTTCATTCATTTGTTGAGGGACATCTAGGTTGTTTCCAATTTCTGGCTATTATGAATAAAACAGCAATGAACATGGTTGGACAAGTGTTTCTGTGGTAGGTTGAAGAGTCCTTTGGGTATATGCTCAAGAGTGGTGTAGCTGGGTCCTGAGGTAGATCGATTCCCATCTTTCTGAGGAGCTGCCACACTGGTTTCCATGGTGGCTGTTTAAGTTTGCAGTCCCACCAGGAATGGATGAATGTCCTCCTTACTCCATATCCTCATCAGCATTTGTTTTATTGCTTATGTACCCTATTTTTAAATTGGGTTATTTGTTTTCTTGACATCTAGGTTTTTTTTTTAGTTCTTTATATATTTTGGATATTAGCTCTTTATAAGATGGTAAAAATATGCTCCCATTCTGTAACCTGCTGGTTTTTCTAAATAATGGTGTTCTTTGTCATACTGAAGTTTTTCAGTTTCATGAGGTTCCATTTATTAATTGCTGATCATAATGGTATTCTGTTGAGAAAGTCTTTTCCTGTGCCAATGAGTTCAAGGTATTCCCTATTTCTCTTCTGTCAAGTTCAGTGTATTTGGTTTTATGTTGAGATCTTTGATCCACTGGAGTTGGGTTTTGTACAGAGTAATAAGTATGGTTTTATTTGGATTCTTCTACATGCAACCATCCATTTGTTAAAGACACTGACTTTTTCCCAGTGTATTTCTGGCTTCTTTTTTTTTTTTTGGTTTTTCGAGACAGGGTTTCTCTCTTTAACAGCTCTGGCTGTCCTGGACTCACTTTGTAGACCAGGCTGGCCTCGAACTCGCAAAGATCCGCCTGCCTCTGCCTCCCAAGTGCTGGGATTAAAGGCGTGTGCCACCACCGCCTGGCTTTCCTGGCTTCTTTATTAAAAAAAAAAAAAGTGTCCATAGGTGTTTAGATTTATATCTGGGTTGTAAATTCCATTCCATGGATTGATGTGTCTGTTTTTTGTTGTTGTTTTGTTTTGATTTGGTTTGTTGCTGGTTTTTTTCTTCCCTACAGCTCTGTAGTAGTTAATTTAGATAAGGGTTCATTAGTCTTACTTATTTTCTAAAGAACTAACTCTTTATTTCATTGATTCTTTGTATTTTTTGTTGTTTCTATTTTATTGATTTCAGGCCTAAGTTTTATTATTTCTTTACATCAACTCTGTTTGGGTGCCATTTTTTTCTTTTTTGCTCTTCAGGTGTAGTGCTAAGTTACTAGTATGGAATCTCTCCATTTCTTTGTGTTGGCATTTAGTGCTATGAACTCGCCTCTTAGAATGGCCTCATTGTGTCCCATGTGTTGTGTATCCATTTTCATTCAATTCTAGAAAGTCTTTAACTTTTTCCTAATTTATATCTTGACCCATTTTTCATTCAGTCATGAGTTGTTCAGTTTCCATGAATTTATATGCTTTCTATTGGTGTTGATATCCAGCTTTAATCTATGGTGGTCAGTCAGGATGTAAGGTGTTATTTCAATTGTTCTGTATCTGTTGATACTTGCTTTGTGTCTGAGTATGTGGTCAATTTTGGAGAACGTTCCATGTGGTGCAGAATAGAAGGTATATTCTTTTGTGTTTGGTAAAATGGTCTAAAATATCTGCTAGGTCCATTTGATTTCTAATATCTGTTATCTCCAGCATTTCTCTGTTTAACTTTTGTCTGGATGACCTGTGTATTGGCAAGAGTGGGGTACTGAAGTCTCCCACTATCAGTATGTGACTGTCAATATGTGATTTAAGCTGTAGTAGTAGTGTTTTTTTTATGAACATGGGTGCCCTTGTGTTTGGTGCATAGATATTAAGAATTACAATGTCACCAGGCAATGGTGACACAGGACTTTGTTCCCAGCAGTGGGGAGGCAGAGGAAGGCAGATCTCTGAGTTTGAGGGCAACCTGGTCTACAGAGCAAGTTCCAAAATAGCTAGGGCTACCCAGAGAAACCCTGCCTCGAAAAACCAAAAACCAACCAAACAAACAAAAAAACAAGAATTACAATGCCCTCTAGGTGGAGTTTTTCCTTTGATAAATATGTAGTGTCCTTCCCTATCTCTTCTGATTAGTTTTGGTTTGAAGTCTATTTTATCCTACATTAAAATGGCTACACCAGCTTGCTTCTTAGGTCCATTTTCTTAGAATATCTTTTTCCATCCTTTTATCCTGAAATGGTGTCCTGCTTGATGTTAAGGTGTGCTTCTTGAATGCCTCAGAAGGATGAATCCTATTTTCACATCCATTTTTTAATTGAAAAATTGTTATTGTGTGAAATTTATATCATACACCCTGTTCCCTCTCATCTCCCACTTCCCCTCAGACCCACCCTCCACCCTTGCAATCTGTCCCAGCATAAAAAAATAAAATCTCATTGTGGAAGTTGCAGTGTGTCTTAGTATGTCCTACATATTCCCTTTTGTCTACACATTTTGCTTGCAAATGTTCATTAAAATGAGTCCTTGTTCTGGTACGAGGCCTCTGGTTTCTGCTACTTTGTCAATACTGGAACCTCACTGGAACTCCTCTCAGATATGCTGTAACTGTCCTGTGTCATGGAGATCCTGTAGTTTTGGGTTGTGGAGCTGTCCTTTTCTTGCACTCCAGCAGTTCATCCATGGGGTAGATGTTGGGGTGGGCCAACTCAAAGCCCTGCTTCTGGACCTGCAACCCCCACTTGCATGGCCAGCTCTACTATGGAAAGGTGCAGGGCCTGCTCTCCTGAGTGCTGTAGCATGTGAGGGTCAGGGACAGCTCTCCTGCTCTTGTGACCCCATCTGGTCCAGATCTCCTGTTGGCCAATGGTGGTGAGGGCAAAAGGGAGGAGAGGGGAACTCTCCCTAGCCAATACCACCACATAGCAGACAGAAGGCAGGGCTGGCTCTCCCACCTTCACTCTCTCAGGACTGGCTCACCCACAACCCCCATATCCAAGACTGGCTATAGTGTGCTACCAAGGCAAGGTGCAGGGCCTGCTCTCCTGAGTGCTGCAGCATGTGAGGAGCAGGGACAGCTCTCCTGCTCTTGTGACCTCACCTGGGCCAGATGTCACCCCAGGGCTGGGTCTCCTACAACCTCCACATCTAGGACCAGGCACATTTCTTCTAGTTTCTGGCTTATTTCCTGTCCTGGGAGCCCATCTGGTGCTTGCCTGGTTCTGGTCTGGTCATCATCACAGGCTACCCCATGTCACCAACGTTGTGTTGGTGTCCAGCTTGTTTTTTTCCCAGGAATGTTAGGCTACTATTCATTCAGAAGTTCATAGGTCAGAACACTAAATGTTGATACAGCCTCTCTCCTCTCTGCCACTTATTGATGCATATGTGACATAGCTGCCACATCTGCAATGCCTCTAAGGGTAGGCATATCCATTTTTGTAGGCTTAAAGTTATTGTGTAATTCAAATGATGATTTCTGTTACCCCCCCCATATTTGGTTACAATCCTTGTTCTGAGAATCTCCTGTCTCAATGTTGTGTAAACACTGTTCCCCAGTTGTCCCCTGATATGCCAATAAAGCAAGTTACAGCCAGTTGTTGAGCAGGGGAGAGAATAGGGCTGGACTTTCTGCCCTTCAGAGGAGGAGGATTTAGAGAAAGGAAGTAGGGGATTGAGCCACAGGCAGAGGTGGAGGAGACATCAGGAGAGAGGAACTGAAGCAGGAAAGCCTCAAAGTGCAAGTATCTATGGAATTTACACTGGGAGGAAGCCAGATTAGTTTAGGGGATTAAAAATAAAGTAATAACTTCTCAGTTATTGTCTTGTGAGGCTTGTTTAACAAATAATATAATAGTCTCAATTATTTGGGTGATAACCAAAGAGAGAGAAACTGAGAAACAAACACAATTATGTAAAATTTACATTAGCACATTTTGTCAGTCTGTATCTTTTTATTGGGGAATTGAGACCACTGGTCTTGAGAAATATCAATGAACAATGTTTGTTGATTCCTGTTATTCTGTTGTTGTGGTGGTGTGTGTTTCTTCTCTTTTGAATATCTGGTCTGGGATTATTTCTTCCCTGTGTTAACCTCTTTAGGTGGAATTGTTCTTCTTGTACCTTTGGTAGGGCTAGATTTTGCTTAATTTTTTTTTTATCATGGAATGTTTTATTTTCTTTATCTATTATGATTGAAAGTTTTGCTGGGTATAGTATTCTTAGCCAACATCTGTGGTCTCTTAATATCTGTAGAACATCTGTTCAGGCCCGTCAGGCTTTTAGAGTCTCCACTGAGAAGTCAGGTATAATACTAATAGGTATGCCTTTATATGTTACTTGGTCTTTTTCCCTTGCAGCTTTTAATATTATTTCTTTTTTCTGTATGTTTACTATTTTGATTATGATGTGCTGAGGGGAATTTCTTTTCTGGTGTTCTGTATGGTTCTTGTACCTTGATAGGCATTTCCTTCTTTAGGTTAGGGGAATTTTCTTCTATGATTTTGTTGAAAATATTTTCTGTGCCTTTGACATGGGTGTCTTCTACTTCTTCTATTCCTATTATTCTTAAATTTGGTCTTCCCATAGTGTTCCAGGTTTCCTGGATGTTTTGTGCCAAGAGTATTTTAGATTTAACATTGTCTTTGACTGAGGTATCCACTTCTTCTACTGTGTTGTCAATGCTTGCGATTCTCTCTTCTAACGCTTGAATTCTGTTGGTGAGGCTTGTCTTTGAGGTTCTTGTTTAAGTTCCTAAAATTTTCATTTCCAGATTTCCTTTAGTTTGGTTTTTCTTTATTGGTTCTATTTTCACTCTCAGGTCTTGAATTTTTTTATTTATTTCCTTCCACTGTTTGTTTGTGTTTTCATAGATTTCTTTAATGGTTTTATTTATTTCCTTGTTAAGAATCTCTATCATATTCATAGAGGCTATTTTAAAGTCTGTGTCTTGCCGGGCGGTGGTGGCGCACGCCTTTAATCCCAGCACTTGGGAGGCAGAGGCAGGCGGATATCTGTGAGTTCGAGGCCAGCCTGGTCTACAAAGTGAGTCTAGGTCAGCCAGAGCTGTTATACAGAGAAACCCTGTCTCGAAAAAAAAAAAAAAACAAAAAACAAAAACAAAAAAAATAAATAAAGTCTGTGTCTTGTGCTTCAACTGTGTTGCAATTCTCAGGCTCTACTGTGGTAGGGTCTCTGGGCTCTAGTGGAGACATATTGTCCTGGTTGTTATTGATTGTATGCTTTTGTTTAAACTTCTTGATTCTTTGTGAATTTCACATTATGCATCTTATTCCTGCTCATCTCCCAGTCTATATCTCCCATCTCCATATCTACCCTCTGCCCTTGCAACCTCCCCACCAAAAGAAAACAAAAACAAAAGTAAAAATTCAAAACAAAACAAAATGTCATTGTGGAAGCTGTAGTGTGTCACAGTGTGTCACATAGTATACCCTTTTGTCCACACATCTTGCAAATGTTCATTGCAATGAGTCATTGGTCTGGTTTGAGGCCTCTGGCTTCTGCTACACTATCAATAGTGGATCCTCACTGGGACTCCTCTTGGATATCCTGTTGTTGCCCTGTGTCATGGACATACTGAAGCTTTTGTTCTGCAGGACCAGCCCCTTCACATATTCCAGCAGCTCATAGATGAAGTAGATGTGGGGGTGGGCCAACTCAAAGCCCTGGATCTGGGCTTGGGTGATAGCTGAGTTGGTCAGTCCACCAGCTCTCCTGCTGCCCAAGCAGTGTGGGCAGGGTCATTCCTCCCTTGCCCACACCACTGCATAGCCAGCAAGGGGAAGGACCAGCTCTCCCTCAAGTTGCAGCCTTCAAGGGGCAATGACACTTCTCCCCTCACACCAGCTGGGCCAGCTCTATTTTGCTGCCCAGGTGAGGGGCAGGGCCAGCTCAGATCAACCTTTGGACATAAACATGGCCTCAGGTAGCAATCCAGACCATAGATGTCCTCATGGCCTTTAGTGGTAACATGAGCCAGGGACATCAATACTGACCCCTACTATAGCAGGTCCACAGACTCAAATATGGCCTTGTGTGGCAGCCATGGCCTCTGGTGGCAGCCCAGGCTCCTCACAGCAGGCTGTTCCTCAGCACTGCACCTCCAGTTCCGCCTGTCTTGATAGTGCACACACCGCTGTTTCTCCTCCTCTCCTGTCTCTCTGTCCCACACTTGCTCATTGGAGTGGTGCTTGGTTGCCCAGGCTGCCTATTGATTGTGTTTGTATGCTGGTGTCTAGGCATTTTGGTTTGGAATGGTTGTAGCTCTAGGTGCTAATATCTGGTCTTGTCTTTGTTGGATTGGTGTTTTGTTCTTTGGTTTCTGTTGCCCTTTCTGGTTTTTTGGAGAGTGTGGTGACTGTGTGTTGCCTGGTAGGGAATTCTTATAGGTGTGACTACTGGGGGTTCAGGGCAAAATGTGTTTCTAGATATTGGGAACTGACACTTATGAATGGAGATGGGCTAGGAGGTGGGGGCTGAAGGTGTCCACAGGAGGGAGGAAAGCAGAGCACTCCATCAGGATCTGCTTAGTCCTCTGGGAATGGGGGCAGAGAATGAGGGGAGGCCACAACAAGTCATCTGCTACAGAGCTAGGGGTGAGACTGGGGGATTGGATTTAGAGGAGAGAAGGAAGAGGTGAAGATCTGTAGTTAGCCTGCTGGCATTCCTGGCTGAAGTGCCTACTCTGTTCTCTAATTGGCCATTTTTAACAGGAGCATATTCGCCTCTCAGGGCCTCATTGTAGGCCCCATATAACAGACTCATGAAGGTCTGATGAGGCAGCAGCTGGCCAGCATATGGGGTCTTTCCCAGCAAGTTCCTGTGCTTGACGGCTATATTTGCTTATCCCAATTCCCAGTTGTGTTTACTTAGCCCCATTCTCAGGTGCAGTAGTATGGCGTAGCTCTTGAGTGCCCAACTACAGGACCAGAGGCAACTTCCCAGCTAGGATGATAACCTATGACCCTTCTACCCTTTGAATCCCTACTTCCCGCTTATGACACCCTTCTCCCTGTGCCACTGTTAAGAAGCCTTGGGGTGGTTCACAAGGGGATGTGAGATGTAGACTTACAAACTTGGAAAGGCTCAGAGGCTGGGCTGGCTTTTGGGATAACTTAAATCAGGTATTCGGCAATGATATCATGACCTGTCTCTCTCTCTCTGCCCACTTTCCCCCTTCTGCTATACAAGTTTCATCTATGCGTGGCTCCTCATGGATGTGAGTAGCCCCCACTCAGCTCTAGGTACCTCTGATCTTAGAGTCTCTCTTGCTGGGTCTTCACAGGCAAGCAAGGCCCCGGGACACATGCTGGCAGTGCCCAGGCATCTATCTGTATTAATACCTTTGTCATTGACCAGAGGGAGAGAAGGTGGGGGATCAGATATTTACATATTGTTGTACGGGCAACACGCAGGATTTGGGATATGATAGGTAGGAAAATTTTTCCCTTATCACATCACATCTGCGTCAGAACCTGTGTATATTTTGTTACATGGAAAAGAGGAACTGAGGTCACCATGGTCTGAAGGTTGCTAATCAGTTGGCTTTTAATAAAAAGTCCTCTGCATTATCCAGGTGGACCGGTTTAATTATATGTCCTGAAAAGTGGAAGAGAGAAACAGAGAAGATGGTGAGCCTGGCTGTGATTCTGGAGATGAAGATGGGGATCCTCAGAACAAGATAGGTCAGCACATTTTGGAAGTAGAAACAGGCACGAGGCTCCGGAAGGGTCACAGCCTTGCTGTGCCGCCACAGTTTTTCAGCTTGAGATTCACAAGAGCTCTTGAGTTTCAAAACTGTAAGAAGATAAGTCTGTCCTGATTTAAGCCCCTGAAGCCATTTTATCTTGTTCTACTGAGGTTGTATTGTAACATGGAAGATGTGGGCCCTTGACAATTTTGCCTACTGAGCTGGGTTTGGCTTTCACTCCTCATGAGATGAAACTTTATAGTTGGGAGCGGTGGTGTATGTCTGTAATTCCAGCATTCAGGAGGTAGAGGCAAGAGGACTGCAAACCTGAAGCCAGCTTGGGCTATAGTAAGGAGAGGGGAGACACATGTCATTATGTTTGAGAATCTGCTCTGTGTAGAATGAAGAGAAGAGCCAGAGCCTGCACTGCCCTGGAAGGGCCACTTGCTGCCCCTTGCCCATTTCCCCACCATCTCTGCCCTCTGTCCACTGACGTGACATTCCCTCCTCTGGGAACACCACATTTACCAGGCACTGGGATTCTTGTTCAGCCACAACTTACACTCGCTCACAATGTGAAAACCAAAATGCAGGCAATTGTTCATTAGCAGAAATGTATTTTATAAGTCTGCACTTGGAGCATTTCCTCATTATAAAGTCAGCCTGAGAACAATGCCGCCTCTGGCAGAGCACAAACTGAGTCAGTATGGCTGACAGCTGCTGTCCTTTATCAGCCCAGCATCCAAATTGCTTCCCCATTGTGTTTCCTCACTCAGCGTCCAGCAATCCTGCGTCACAAAGATAAGAAGCCCCAATAGTACACATTTTCTAAGAGGCCTTCCTGCAGTGTCAGAACACCTTCAATGACAGTGAAGGAGTGGCAGGAAGATCTGTCCAAATGGAATCTCTAACAATAGTTCTCTGGGAGGGCAGAATCACCAACAGGGAAAGTCAGACAAGAAGCCCCAAGCTTCAGGCGAGCACTAGAGCAGCGAGCCTCTACTCTGGGTTCTGAGTGTAGGAAGGAATTCACACCACGCAGCTGAGAGCTGGATGTACCTGTCGGGGATAAGCCCGAGAATATTCCCAGCTCTGGGACAGGTTCTCCAGGGAGAGCAGCCATTCTCCTTTGTTCTCCCTCAGCATTCCCTGGAAAGTTCCCTTCTGATAATTCTCTAGCATCCACAGATAGTGATGGTGTCCTACCGAGGATGACTCTCACTACCAGGCGATACCCAGGAGGCATCTGCCATGGTCTTGAGGGCCGCAGACCCAAGGGAGGCCTAGTCACCCCCAAGGAGCCGAGCACAGGGAAATTAGAGCCGACTTAAGCTACATTCACACCTTTCCCTGGAACTTGAGATTCCCTAAGGTCCTGGGTTCTGTTCTGCACTTTGTCCTAATGCTGACCATGGTGACAGTAACATGGCCAGTAGTTAAAGTCTGTTCGTGGTGTTTGTGTTTGACACAGTATTTCATTCAGCGTCTTCTCACTCAGTCCATACCCCAACCCTGTAAAGAATGTGGGGTTTTCCTTCCCTTTCTGCCTATTGAGGAAGATAAGATTTGGAAAGTTCTGCCCATGGGTCCTGGCTGGCCAAGTGGCCAGTGCTTTCAGAAGAGAAGCCACTGCAGCCTGTGATCCAGGTGACAAGTAGCTTCTAACATGACCAGGTGGGTGAGCAGGAACAGGGGCTCTGGAAAGGGACTCAGTGGGGCAGAGACCCTGAAGAGCTTTTCCTCAGCCTGGATGCTAATTCAAGGAGAAGCTCTGGTTTGCCCTGAGAAAAGGGGCCCTCAGATTACTATCCTTCACTAAGGGGCAGAATAAGGACACTGAAACTCAAAGTCCCAGACAGGCTCAGAGACTAAGACCCTGGCTTACAAATGTTGTCTATTCCAGTCACTCAAAACTCCACTCATGTGCCAGATACTGGGACAGGGACTTAGGAGGTAACCTCAGACAGACAGACATGGCTACAGTTTGATTGAGCTTGTCTCTCCTGTCAGGGACAGGTTCTGCAGGAGCTCTGGGAAGATGTCAGGGAATCTACCCTGCTTATATGCAGGAGCTCTTGTAAAGTTGTTAGAGAGTGGCCATCGAATGGATCCGTTGTGTATCGGGAAATACGAATGGAAGCAAAACGGATAGTTTTCCACATGTAATTGCACATCACCCCTAATATAAGTGGGGAGAGGTCACTGTGCCCTGCTTGGGCTGGGGTAGGCTCCTCCTCACCCTCCCAGCTAGGGGAAGGATCTGAAGGAGGCAGCAGGTAACCAATAGATGCCTCTTCTCTCCTCATTCAGAGCCTGATCTGACCCCAGGTCCTGTGTTTAGACTTGCTGTGTTCAGCCCAATCTGAGGAACTGATACAGCTGAGAAATGAGCAGAGGCCCTGGAAGTCCAGTCTATACACTCAGTACTAAGCCCAAGGGGGCCCCTCTGTGTCTGGGAATGCTCTGCTCACCATGGCCCATGGCAACAGAGCTGGGTTCCAGGTACAAACATTTGGCTCCAGCCAGGCCCACAGTGGGCACTGCTGCTGTAGGTCAGGACAGTTCTAACATTCAGGATGAGCTGGGGCAAAGCTCCAACAGATGGTTCCTCTGCCCAGGCCCAGGCCCATGCTCCCTCCTCTCTCAGGCATTGGTCACCTACTTATAGCCTTTCTCTCAGTGGCAAATCCTGTATGTAAGCAGTGTGACCAGGCTGGGCTAGATGCCACAGACATGCACCAGCTTTCTTACTTTGGGACCTTTGACAATCCTTTCCCACAACCTCATCACCAAAAGCACGCATGGGACTGCTTGGCAGTATTCTTGAGTCCCCAGCAGAGCAGGGTACTGCCCTCATCTGCACTCTTTGTCCTAACCCCATGAATCCTCGCTGTCTGCCCTGCACTGCCATATCTACTTTACCAGTCTGAGACCCTGAGCCCCCCTCTGCTGCCACCGCTCAGTACCGCTTTACACGGGGCTGCTAAGCATGCAATGAGAATGCCAGCACCACACAGTATGCTGGGTTTTGCATTCTGAGGCCTGGCTGCCAGGCCTTGGCTCCTCTAGCCATAGCTCCTCCAACTGTGAGTCGCTCATGTTTGCCTTCTGTGGTCACTACCTTCCTCAGTCAGTCAGATCTGAAGGTGGTGGGATGAGGTCTCGGGGGTTCATCCTAGCTACCAGGCAGACATCATAGCTGTCATGCATAAGGACGTTGATGGCGACAACATTCCACTGGTTCTCCCAAGGGTCCAGTTCCAGAATCTCTTTAGAGATAACCTCATGGCGATCTGAAAGGCAGCAAAGTAGGAAGACAAAAAAAAAATGCACGTGTTAAACTCAGGCTATCATCATCACTCTATCCAACTGTATCCTCTCTGAGGACCAGGGGTTAATCAACAAACCCCCAGATATGGTACCCCTCCCTACTCCCCCCTCCGGTCCCACCCTCCCACCCTCTTCCCCCTCACCCCCCCCCCCCCTTCCTTTTTTTTTTTTTTTTTTAAGTTTAAGGTATATCTTTTTCTCCCCAACAGCTCCCCTTTTCGGTCCAACAAATGGCTCTTTCTCTTATAACAACAAATACAATACAAAACAACAAAAATAATTAGGTCACAATTATGAGAATTATAAGGCTCAGGATAGATTCCCAATGTCCAGTCCAAATGTATTTGGCACCTGACTTTAACATTCTACTATGGGTATGGTACTTTAGGACAGTGAAAGACACCTGTCCTGATACGGCTGGAGATATACCTCAGCAGTTATGAGCAGTTCTTGCAGAGGACTCAAGTTCAGTTCCCAGCACCCAAAATGGGCAGCTCACAGCCATCTGTAATTCTAGTTCCAGAGGATCCAATACCCTCTTCTGGTCTTTGAGGACACCAGATACATACATGGTACACATACATACAAGCAGAGACTCATACATATACATAAAAATGAAAATAAATAAACGCTTCAAAATTATTTAAGTACTGACAGAATATGCTGCTGTCTCATGTTGGAAGGATGTTCTGATGCTGTGGAACTGTCTTGACTTCTGTTTGCACAAGAGAAAGCGCAGCCTGAGCACTGACTGGAGTGATCTTGGTCCAGCGTCGCCTTCCCTGGGCAGACAGCTGGTCAGATACTGGCACTCAGCCAGGATGTGAGCAGGATGCACACAGCACAAGAACCCTGGGCAACTTGAGAACTTAGTAAAGCAGCTTGAGAAAGATGTGGGCAGGGTTTAGGAAGACTTGTTGTGGATGCCACAGTGTTCCTTACTGATGACAGCAGGGCCCCACAATCCTGCAATGGGAGGTTGCAGCGACTTCCAGATGGGTACTGCCTGGCAGGAGCTGATGCAGGTCAGATGCAACCACACTTGGCAGGGCTGCAGTGCAGGGACAAACGTCCTGTGCTCAGTATGCCTTTATGTGATGGTTAGCTAGGCATGGCAGGAGGAACTGTAGGAGGAAAGTGGCCTGCTCTGACAATGTCCCAGAAGCAAGGGTGAGGCACACCATTCAGGGTCATGTGGTAATGATATTAGGTGGTAACACAGTGGAAGGCAGGAGTGAGGGGGACAGGTCAGGCTTCCCTCCAAAATCAGGTGTCTATCTTTATGGTCTAGGTCTTTGTTTGGCTGATTTTTAATAATTTATTTTTATTCATGTATATGTGTGTTTGACACATGTTGACACATAGATGAAACTATCAGATTCCCAGGGATGAAGTCACAGGTGGTTGTGAGCTGCCCTGTTGGGGTGCTGGGAACTGAACTCAGGTCCTCTGCAAGTGCTGTGAGTGTTCTTAACTGCTGATATAGCTCTTCATTCTTCTAATATTTTTAAAATTTACTTTTTATTTCATGTGCATTGATATTTTTTGCCTGTGTGTACGTCTGTGTGAGGGTGTTGTTGGATCCTCTGGAACTGGAGTTACAGACAGTTGTGAGCTGCCATGTGGGTGCTTGGAATTGAACTCAGGTCCTCAGGAAGAACAGCCAGTGCTCTTAATCACTGAGCCATCTCTCCAGCCCTCATTCTTCTAATATTTTAATATGTATTTTTCCATATTCTTTAATTATATAAAAATATTCTTAAAAAACTTGTCTTTTATCCTTTTTGTAAAACTCTTTGTTTTTTTCTAAAAAATTTTCACATAAAATATATGAAACATAAACAAAATTTCACACAACTGTCCTATGAATAAAATATTAATTTTATAATAGTAAACTTTTTTTTAAAAAAGAAATAAACCACAACTTTTCTTAGAAAAAGGCTCTTTCTATGTAAAAGGAATCATCTTTGAAAGAACTTTAGCCTGATACTGGTTCTGGCCAGCAGGTGGCAATGAAAGCAAAAATTCAAAATGCAGGCTTGCCTGCTTTATTTAGTTATTCATCCATTCATTTATTCATTCACTCGCTCACTGGTGTGGGGATTCCTAGAACCTAGGGACTCACACATGCTAGGCATTGAACTACACCCCATCCAGAGTTCTTTTATAAAAATTGAGCTATTTAATCTCCAAGCATTTGTTCAGTCTCTTGTTTTTTCTCTAGTTTGTGCATCTGCTATAAGCTTTCACTTTGCTGGACAGTGAGCCTCAGTGCACACCTGTCAAGCCACAGCTGGCTTCTGGAGCAGGCTGCCTTTCCTAGAAGGGTAGCCTGGTGGCCATGTGTCCCTCCACACAGCCATGGCTGATAGCTCCTGGGTGGGTATGGATTGAAGGGTACAGAGAACTGATTTGCAGCCTGGCACCTAGGAGTAGTGCAGGAAGTAGACTGGGCCAACTGAATTCATTCTTTCTGAGATTTTAACCTGGAGGGAATGAGTCAAGTCACATGTGACTGAGAATTGCAATTACTGAGAAGTGGATTCTACTACTTGGCCCTTTAAAAAAGTCGCCGACCCATGGTGCACATCAAGGCCACAAGGTTCAAGATGGATTATGTACAATACAGGAGAATGAAACACAGAAACCTTCAGTAGGAGTGCACTTGGGACAAGCCCCATGGAGCCTGTGCTGCCAAGGGATGGGGCGTCAAACAGGCAGGCACATCGCCCCTTCTCACTCAGCTTGCTCACAGATTGGGCCCCTACTAGGGATCCCCACAGATACAGTCAGTACTGAATGGACACCAGAAGGTTGAAGACCACCAGGCAGAGGTCAGCAGAGGGAGAAGTGATAGGTCCAAGGAGCAAGGAATGCAGGATGTAGCACCTGGAAAGACACTGCGGTAGGCCTCTCTGGGGTGCTTGGAACATGGAGATCAGGAACTGTTCTAGTCTGTTCTGAGGCCAGGTGGGTTGCGGTTTCCATCCCTGGATCCCTGTGCCCAGGCACCCTTCCAATCCAACCCACAAAGACACCTGAGGAACTAAGCATGACTTCCACTGAGAGAGCTTAACAAAAGCAGAAGAAAGGGTGGGCAGACATAGCCAGCGAATCCTCCATTTGGAAAATGGTCAACTCGCCGGGACAAAGTGTCCTTGCCTCTTTTTCATTCCTCCGTGAGGATGGCCTCAAGAGTCATATGAGTGACTACATGTATGTCATAGGTGATCCCCAAGAGCCGTGCCTGGCACATGCCAAAAACAGGCTTACTACGAACCACATCAGCCCTCTGTGTCCACTGGTTCTGCATCTGTGAGCTCAACAGAGCCTGTTGCAAAATATGCAAAGAAAGCAACTGCCTCTGTGTGAGCATGAGGTTGGCCTCTCGTAAGAGCCGTTTACATCTGGTTTATAGTGTGCTATTGCACACGTGGAGTGTGGAAGCAGTTCTTATATTGAGGGCCATGACTTCACATGTGACTGGCAACAGCAAAAGTTTTATAATACCCAAGGACTAAAAATTAGTTTAAAATCAAATGTTCACTGTATCTGAGGAGTTCTGGCAGTGTTCGCTGTGCCCTACCTCATGATGGCCCTGCCTCTAAACACACAACAGCGACAGTCACTCTGCTTCCATTACACCACAGTTCCAGAACCACCTCAGCTCAGATTCAAGCCTGTATACACTGTGTTAGGAACTGTAGGGTTGTTTGTTTAAATCTTGTCTTCTATCTTTTCTTTTCTTTTTTTTTGTTTCTCTCTCTCTTTGAGACAAGGTCTCTCTATCTATCCCTGAGCCCTGGTGGTCCTGGAACCTACTATACAGACCAGGATGGTCTCAAAATCACGGAGATGTACCTGCCTCTCTCTGCTTCCTGAGTGGTGAAATTAAAGGCGTGCCCCACCATGTACATAACCTTCAGTGCTTTTATTGCACACACAAAATTTCTGCTCTTTTTCTAATTTTTTTGGGGGGAGGTTTCAAGACAGGATTTCTCTGTGTAGCCCTGACTGTCCTGGACTCACTTTGTAGACCAGGCTGGCCTTGAACTCACAGAGATCTGCCTGCCTCTACCTCCTGAGTGCTGGGATTAAAGGTGTGCGCCACCACATTTATTTATTTTTTTGTTTTTCGAGACAGGATTTCTCTGTGTATCCTTGGATGTCCTGGATTCACCTTGTAGACCAGGCTAGCCTTGAACTCACAGAGATCTGCCTGGCTATGCTTCCCAAGTGCTGGGATTAAAGGCGTGTGCTACCATGCCTGGCAAGATTTATTTAGTTTAATATTTTTATGTGTATTGTGTGCCACATGTGGGCCTGGTACCTGTGGAAGTCAGAAGGTATTGGATTTCCTGGAAGTGAAGTCACGGATGGCTGTGAACTGCTCTGTGGTTTTTGGAACTCCAACTCAGGCTTTCAACAAGAGCACAAGTACTCTTAACCATTGGGCCAACTCTCCAGCCTAAAATTTCTGCCTGTATAGAAACCTAATTGTTCAATTTGGAATAAAAGATTCAACTATTTTCCTACTGTCATTCCTCAACATATAAGACTCAAATCCATGTATGTCTTTGGATTGTATTGTTTCACACTATTTGATTTTTAAAAGGGCTATTTGATTTGCTGACTTGAATATCACTTAAAACAATCCTTAAGTGAACTTTGGTTTGCGATTAGGACAGAATTTCTGATAATTTCAGAAATGGCCTTAAACATACTTCTGCCACTGTGTTATGTGTATTTAAGCAAAACAGCATTCTTGGAACTGATGGAAATAAAATTCGAATATTAACTGCAAGACGTTGAAGATTCTCAATGTGGTGATTAATATAGTCAACTTTATAGGATCGAGGGTCCCCCAGGAGACAAACCTCTGGGCATGTCTGTGAGGGAGCTCCTGGGTTGGCTGAGGTGGGGAGGATCTACTCTAAACATGGACAGCATCATGCCACCCACGGAAGGAGGGAGTGGGCTGAACACCAGCAGTCATCTTCCTGCTTACTGACTGTAGACCACAGCCTCACACTGCTGCTGCCCTGCCTTCCCTGCCATGAGGGACTGCACCCTGGAGGCCGAAGCAAACCCTTCTTTCCTTAGTTGCCTTTTGTCAGGCACTTGGTGACAGCTATGAGAAAAGTAACTAGTACACTCTATGACTCTGGCAAGATTGAATTCTTCATGAAAAAACAAACAGGCTCACTGATCTAATCTTTAATCATAGATGGTAAAATTATATGTATGCCAAAGAAGTGCTTTAAATAAATGTCTTTACGATTGTTGTAGGTAAATTTTGATTTGTGTACCAATTTTATGTACCTTTACCTAGGGTAATGTAAATTCACGGGTGAAAAAGGGCTACAAGTGGAAAAGTTTAAGAAGTCCTGGTATAAAGTTTACAGGTGTGTGCAAGCTATGCAAATTGTTATGTCATGTAAGGACCTAAGCATATGAAGAGTTGGATATCCACAGGAGTTAGGAGTCCACCCCGTCCTCAAGGATGTCAATAGAGAAATAAGATGGTTGCTGAGAGAAAATCTAAATAAATCCTCCACACTCACTTGTCCTTCGCTGGTTAAAAGTCACTATTTTAGGGGTTACACAGATGGGTGCTATGTTTCCCACTAGGTGTGCTGTCTAGAAGAGCTATGATGTGGGCGGTGATCACATCAACTTAGCTACTTTCAGAGATCTGGAGGCCACTGTTGCTTGCTGGAGTTGGGCTCATGGCTCCGGTAGTCAAGCACCCAAAGTCCTTCCATCTTTGTGCTCTTAAACACCTCATGTCCCCCAGGCAAGATGGTCATTGCTCATTAGTCAATCCCAGAACCTATAGACGCCCATGTCCCCCTTTGTTTGAGGAGCAGCCTGATCCCCTCCAGCCTGGCGCTGGCTCCTTCTCAGCCTCAAGATGGAGCCCCACTAAAGCTTTGCTTGTGTTCCTGATGCCCATGACCTTGTCTCACTCCCATTGCATCCATACCCTAAGGACATGCCGCACAGTCGTTAGGATTGTTAGTCAGCCTCTGTCACTGTGACAAAGTACCCAAGGCAAATAATTTATAAAGAAGAAAGGGTTACTTTGCTCAGTCTTTGAGGCTTCACCCATGGTTTATTGGCCCTATTGTTTTGGAGCCTGTGTTGACAGTGCAGCAGACCATGGTAGGAGCACATGGTGGAGGAAGCTGTTCACTTCATGGCAGCTGGGGAGGCAGGGTCTCACAGTCCCCTCCAAAGGTACCTGGGGATCTAGTACCAAGACCAAAAGACCTACCAATAGGCCGTATACATCCTTTAACCACCTTCCAGCATCACCAAACTGAAGACCAAGTCTTTGGTACACAACTTTTGGAGCACAATCCGGATTCAAGTAGTAGAACGGACAGAGCAAGAGGCGTGGGTTTACAGGGACACACACCTGGGAGAGGAGTCTAAGATGACTGGGTTTCCTGCCTTCACACACAAGTGCCCTGACCTTTTCTTAGTACTTTAGATTATTTTCTCCTTTGGGTACTGTTGACATCACCTTTGGATACTTTGTTTCCTGAATTCTTTCATATTCTCCTATCACGTGTGTGTGTGTGTGTGTGTGTGTGTGTGTGTGTGTGTGTGTGTGTGTGTGTG
>CAJQZJ010034271.1:1478934-1533819 GCA_907164525.1 Lophiomys imhausi | reverse complement strand
GTGTGTGTGTGTGTGTGTGTGTGTGTGTGTGTGTGTGTGTGTGTGTGATACAGCTCTGGCTGGAGTAGTATTGTGTAGGTCAGGGTGGCCTTAAACTCATGGCGTCTTCTGCCTCAGCATCCCAGGTGCTGGGATTACAGGTGCCACGGTGCTTGGCTGCCTTCTCATATTTCTTCATGTAGAAAGCAGAGATGTGAGTTCCACGAGCCATCTCCCCGACTGACTGATGTCTTCCTTGCTTGTCAGTGTGGCCAGATCTCCACAGGGTCACAATGCTCCCTACTTTAATGTTACCGAGATGGCTCAATGGTTAAGGGTATCTTGAGATCTGGGGGTTTGTTTTGTCAGGCTTTTGGGGTAGAGAATTTCTGCACTCCAGTGACCACCCACTTCCATTTCTCTCTCTGGGGTATTTCTGATGCTTTTTGTTTACTGCCAAGAGAATATCTAAGTAATTCTTATTTTTCAAGCAGAAGGGATATTTGGTTGAAACAATTAACTTAAAAGTTGTCCTGATGAAAGAACAATGAGAAGCTAGATGCAATGGGTCTTAGTTGGGGTCTCCATTGCTGCGATGAAACACCGTGACCCAAAGGCAAGCTGGGGAGGGAAGGGTTTACTTGGCTTACACTTCCACAGCACTGTTCATCACTGAGGGAAGTCAGGACAGGAACTCAAGGAGGGCTGGTAACTGGAGGCAGGAGCTGATGCACAGGCCGTGGAGGGGTGTTGCTTACTGGCTTGCTCCTCAAAGCTTGCTCAGCCTGCTTTCTTATAGAACCAGGACCACCAGTCCAGGAATGGCACCACCCACAATGGACTGGGACCTCCTCCATTGATCACTAATTAAGAAAATGCCTTACATCCAGATCTTATGGAGGCATTTTCTCATCTGAGGTCCCCTCCTTTCAGGTGACCGTAGCGTGTGTCAAATTGACAAAAAGCTATTCAGGACACAGTGGTACAGAGGATGAGGAAGGATGATCACTGCATCCCAGAAACTCAGTACCAGCTGGGCAAAGCAACACCTTGCCTTAAAAAATTAAAAATAAACAATAACACAAGACTAGCTTCATATAAGTACAAACACTTTCATTTGTTGAAAGTTGTCTGACTTTAATAAAATGACTACCATTGGTGGGTACATCAACTGTTGAGATCATCAACTGTTCCTTTGAACAACCATCTGAGAAACAGTCACTGTTTCACTCATTCGTAGTGAAGCTAATTAACTTGACTAGTGTAACACTGTTCTGGGAGCTACATAGCATGATTGGTAACTTTAATTACAGAAATAAAGAACCCTGTGCCAAACAAATGAGACTGTGCATCCACCCAAACATTTCTGGAGTGTATACATTAACTAACCAAGAGTTAGGGCAAAGCAAAGTCTAAATAGAGCAGAAATTATAGGTGCGTACCTTCCCAGGATGCAACTGAATTCAGATTTCATGATGGAAGGGCAAACAGCCGGATCAGAATGGGAACAAACACATTAAAGAGGCTTCTCGATGCTGCCTGGAATCTGGTGCAGAAGGAGCATCACGTGGTTGATCATTAGGTGCAACGGCAGCACTGGGTGGGGAGGGGGCATTAACAATCCACCCTGTAAAAGATGGCCACTGAAGTAGCCATTAGTGAAGTGGCCTGATTTTTACATTTCTTTAAAAGTACTTCAGACAAACAAAAGGGAAGGAGAATAAAAGTATATTTAGGTCACAAATAAAAATGACAAACTGGTGGAGGTGGTTATTGGAGCACAGTCTTTCTGGAGTAAGTATTCTGACACCAGTGAGAGAGAGAGAGAGATGTCACCGGTGGACCACAGCCAGAGTAGCTGAAAGGCTTCGATACTAAGTTCAGTGCATATTCTCACTTTGTCCTCTAAAACTACAAGGTAGAGCGGACAAGCAAGCAAGAGTCTACAGAGTTGTACATGGCAGTCAGCAGATTGTTAAGGGCAACAACCCTTGGTTTCAGCCATCCCTCCAGGTAGTTCTGTTCCAGGTAGTAAGTGAAATCACGCTTGGCAAAGAGGTGGTACAAGCTTTAAGTAAATCACTAAATGAATCAATAAGTCATTATCTAATAATTAGGTTTTTTTTTTACCTTATTCTACTTCAAGATAAATATTTTGCTCAAGGTCAACCTGTCCAACTTAGTGGGACCCTGTCTCCAAAAAAAAAAAAAAAAAGTGAGAAAAAAGGAGGGATGGTGATATTGCTCAGCGGTAGAGCACCTGCCTGGCATGCACGAGGCCCTTGGTTCAATCCCCAGAACAGAAAGGCAGAATTAGTATGACTTTTATGGAATTGATATACTATAATTTTAGATCAAATTGGGAAGAGTTTACAGCTTAGCAGCGACCCTAATTAGGAGCTAATTAGATATACTCAGTTTTGGGACTGGGGGAGGCTTTATTATCTTTTGAAATCCCAGTGAATATACTAGCTGCACAAAAAGCAGGAAATCACATAGCACTTCTGACCTTAAATCCAGAACTTTCAGAAGTGTGACAGAACCATTTGTGCCAGGCTGAAAGCTGTTTCCAAGAGTTTCCCTGGTGCTATTTGCAATCCCTTCTCTGTCCTCTGACCCAGCTGCTGCATTTACTTTCTTTCATTTTTCATATCTTCTCACATATGCCGCCAAGTGTGTCTTCTGAGTGCTCTACTACCATTTAGAAGATTCCCAGCATGGTTAAAATTTCTCCGTAGTCTGTCATTTCAATGTTGAATACTGTTTAATTCAAGACTTGTTTTGAATGTTTAAGATTTTCCAGCTGAAGGGCTGGAGAGATGGCTCAGTAGTTAAGAGTGTTTGTATACTGCTCTTGAAGAGGACCCAAGTTCAGTTCCTAACACCATGTTGGTAGCTCACAACTGCTTGTAACTTCAGCTACAGGGGGTCTGGTGCCCTCTTCTAGCCTGTGTGGGTATTGCATACACACACACACACACACACACACACACACACACACATACACACACACACACACACGCACGCACACACACACACACACGCACGCACACACACACGCACACACACACTTGAAAATAAAATAGATTTTAAAAATTAAGCTGATAGGTGTGGTGGCTCACCACTGAGTTGTAAGAATGAACGTATTGGTGTTTGTCTATCCTTTGATAGTAAATTTAGTAAAATGTATTTACTGTGTGTGTGTAGTTGACTTTCTCCCTCCACCATGTGGGTTCCAGGGATTGTTCTCAGATTGTTAGATTGTCAGTCTTGGTGACAGGGACACGTTTCATTAGCCCCTGACTAGCTTTTAAATTTTTAGCATTGTGGACAGGTGTAGCTTTTAACTACTACTGCTGTGTTACCCTCTGAGTGGAAGAAAGTATGCCTGGCCCAACACTGGGGCTGTGGGGAGAAGGAGTATTTGACGCCTCGGCAAAAATAGGACAGGCGTGGAGAACGTGACAGGAGCCCAGCACAGCCGCTGTCACCCTGATTCTTCCCCTGCAAGTGATGTAACTGAGTCTTCTCTCTGTGACTGCTTTGGGATGTGCTTTTTAGCATGGCCACACTCCAGGTCTGGTTTTCTTTTGTTTTACTGGGAAGAGGGCCCCTGTGTCTTCATTCAAATGAATGTAGGCAGACCTCTTAAAACTGCACTCAGTGATATTTTCTGTATTAATTTCTCAATCTTCCTCATGTTGTTTTTGAGACAGGGTTTCTCTGTGGAGCCCTGGCTATCCTATAACTCACTCTGTAGACCAGGCTGGCCTCGAACTCATAGAGATCCACCTGCCTCTGCCTCCCGAGTGCTGGGATTAAAGGCATGCACCACTACACCTGGCCATTACAAACAATTTTGAATTGCCATGTGGGTGCTGGGATTTGAACTTGGGTCTTTTGGAAGAGCAGCCAATGCTTTTAACTGCTGAGCTACCTCTCCAGCCCCTGTCATGTTGTTTTTTTAAAACCATGTGTGTTGCCATCTTTCCCAAGGGGTCTGTTATTTCATTGACATAGGATAAAATCACTGTATTAATCATAAAAAAAATAACCAGACAGGCTTTCCCTCAGAAAGAGGGTGCACTGTAATGCTCCTTCCGTGTGACTCAGAGTTGTCCCCATTCTCATCAGCTGGTTGGCAGCTTGGTTCATCCTCTTGGTGTCACTCTTGGCACTCTTCTAAGCTCAGGGCTCAGAGAACAGGGAAAAGGGGCTGGGGGTTGGGTTGACCTACTTAGGATGAAATATCATCACACCAACAAGGAAAAGGAACAGGAGGCTGAACCCCATGTCAGCTCTTTTCAATCGAGCTAGTCTCCAAAATAGACGCACCACATACAGCAGCACCATATTCCCTGAAGGAGACAGGCAAGCCCGTGTACCATACCTCCAGCAGCCAGCGGTTCAAGAACACTGTCTCATAGGAAAATGGGCTCAGCTGTACCAGGCAGTAAATGATATACACACATGAGTCTTGGAGTAAATAAGGCGCAAAGCCGGTATCTGTGGCAGACAGCCTTGAGATGCACCCCATGCTTTTTAGAGCAAGCTCTGTGCTGTGGAAGGTACTTTAGTGGAAACATCGGGGACCAGTTTCTTCTAGATTTTACTCTTTAATGCAATTAGAAAACTGGAAAGAGTGTTTTGGGGAATGGTACACTGTTTTCAACTGATTTGCTCATCAGTGAAATGCTAACTTGCTGGGTTTTATTATAAAAATAGTATTACTATTTAAAGTTTTTAGATTTATTTTTTAATTTTAAATTGTGTGTGTGTGTGTGTGTGTGTGTGTGTGTGTGTGTGTGAACAGTGGCCAGAGGCCAGAAGAGGCTGTCAGGTGTCCTAGAGTGATAAGCCACTGTGAGGTGCCTGATGTTGTGGGTCCTGGGATTTGAACTCAAGTCCTCTGGCAGAGTAGTCACACACTACTAAGTTCTGCGTCGTGCCAGCCCTACAGGCTGAGGACATTACCCACTGGCTTATGTAAGGCACACCTCGTCTCTTCCATGCTTATTCTCCCTTCGTTCAGCTTCTGTTCTGTATCATGTTGTCCTCGCTGTGACTGAACACCTGACAGGAAGCGTCTTAAGGAGGAAGAATTTTTTCTGAGTTCAGGGTTTGAGGAAACACAGTCCATCACAGCGGTGAAGGCACGGTGGTGGGAGTGAGCAGTGGCTTGCCCTGCTCACATGTAGGCAGATTGGAAACAGACTGAGACAGGCTGGGCTGTAAACTAGAGGCCTGCTCCCCCAGAGACCTTCTTCCTCTGTTTAGACCAGTGCTTCTCAACCTGTAGGTCAAAACCTTTTTGGGTGTCGAACAACCCTTTCACAGGGGTTACTTAACACCATTGGAAATACCAAATGTTTACATTACTATACTTAACTGTATCAAAATTACAGTTGTGAAGTTACAACAAAAATAGTTTTAAGGTCAGAGGTCACCACAACATGAGGAACTGTATTAAAAGGTCATGACCTTAGGGAGGTTGAGAACCGCTGCTCTAGACACTCCCACCTGAAAGTACCAGCAGCTGGGGACAAGTCTTCACACATATGAGCCAGAGGGGAGAAGTTCACACCAAAACCACAATACAGGTTTATTTCAACTTCCACCTTAACTGTGTGGTGTGCTCTGCCTTCTTCCCTGTGTGTGAACGACTCTGAAGAGGGAAATGAGCCATCTTACTGCTCAAGTTGGTCTGGCCTACAGGGTGTGTGAATAAGTAACAAAGAAGAGGCCAGGCTACTTTGGTTTGCTCCCTGTCGGGGATGTGACCCGCTCTTTCTGTGGTGGGGAAACCACCTGTCAGTAAAAGCCACAAATTAACCAAACCTGCCACCTGTCAGTAAAAGCCACAAATTAACCAAACCTGACTCAGGACCAAGGAGGGGGCAAGAGGAGCATCAGGGCAGGCTGTCCACACGGATAAAAGAGCAGCAAGTGCTCTGTGGGTGGAGTGGGAGGGAGCAGGGTTCATGATCCCACAGGGCACACAAGATGGGAGTGTGCTGTTACTTTACCATGCATTTAACTAGTCAAGGATTTCACCAAATTGAAAGAATGCACCTGTAAAGTTATTTTTGGTCAAGGGACAATTAGCATTCTATTGATGGACTGTAAACGAAACCTTTTCTAAGTTAGTTTGTGAGAGTATGGAATATGATGAGGTTTTGTTTCTGTTTTTGGAGACTTGGTCTCATATGTCATCCCGGCTGGCTCGGAACTTGCTATGTAGACCAGGCTGGCCTTGAACTCACAGTGATCCACCTGCCTCTATCTCCCAAGTGCTGTAATGAAAAGCGTGTACCACAGTGTCCAACTAGAAATGTTTCTATAAAGCCACACAGAAGGATGAAAATAGCAAAACAGGGTCTGGAGGGATGACTCAGCTGTAACTCTTCCAGAGGACGGGGGTTTGGTTCCTAGCACCCACATGGCAGCTCATGGCTCCCAGCACCCACATGGTGGCTCATGGCTCCTAGCACCCACATGGCGGCTCATGGCTCCCAGCACCCACATGGCGGCTCACAAGTATCTCTAGCTCCAGTCTCATTGTTAAGACCTATTGCCCTGTATAGTTTACCACAACTTCTTCTTCTTCTTTTTTTTTTTTTTTTTTGGTTTTTCGAGACAGGGTTTCTCTGTTTAACAGCTCTGGCTGTCCTGGACTCGCTTTGTAGACCAGGCTGGCCTCGAACTCGCAAAGATCCACCTGCCTCTGCCTCCCAAGTGCTGGGATTAAAGGCGTGCGCCACCACCGCCCGGCTCCACAACTTCTTTCTCTGTTCCTCTCCTTAAGGATCTTTGAGCTGTTCAGTTTTAGAAATTATAATCTGAAAGACACTGATGTACAAGCTTTTGTATTAGCATTCTTCTCCTCTCTTGGGTAGTTCTGACACGTACATCAGGTTACAGGGTAACTGTATTTTAGCCTTGTTGTTTTCCAGAGTGGCTGTTTCATTTTGCATTCTCACCAGGAATGCATGAGAGATCTGCTTTGCTTAACATTCTCATTAGGTGAAGACCTAATTATCAAAGAGTCCTAAAATATTTAGCCTTTCAGATAGTTTGTAGTGTAGTATCTCATGGTGACTTTAATTCACATTCCCCTAAGGAAATGGTGTTGAACATCTTATTTCAGAGTTTTGTGTCTACGTTGGTGAAGACTCTGTGCAAATCTTATGTCCATTTACTTATATGGGTGTTTTGTTTTGTTATTTGTTGAGTGGGAGTTGGTTTTCTCTCACCTATCAAATTTGAGTTGTTAGGTTTGGGGACAAGTGCCACTGAGATACCCAACATCTATCCTTCCTTCACTCAGTTACATACTTGGTAAAAATCAATTTGCTGACCAGGAATTGTGGTGCATGTCTTTAATCCCAGAGTTTGAATGGCAGAGGCAGGAAGATCTCTGTAAGTTCAAGGCTACCCTGGTCTACGTAGCCGTGCCTACATGGTGAGGTCCTGTCTTAAAGCAAAACAAAGCAAAATAATTTGCCACGTTTCTTTGAGTCTATTTATGGGTGCTCTTTGTTTTGTTTTGTTTTTACTCATTTTTCTGTCCCTCTTGTCACCAGTCCCACACTATGCTAATGATTGGCTTTACACTGGTCTTCAAGTTATTAGATGAACTTTTGTCTTGAAAATAGTTTTGGCTAGTCTAACTCCTGTTGTTCCCATAGAAATTTGAGAATAAACTTGTCTATGTGTTCAAGCAATTTGAACAGGATTTTTATTAGAACTGTATTAAATCTTTAGGTCAATTTGGGAAGAATCAACAACTTTACCATATTGAGTCCTCCCACTCATGAGTTTTGGAGCTCATTGTTTAGCTCCTCTCATACCCAAAGAGCTGTCTTTTCAGCACCGCCTCCTTGCATGTTTAAGACAGAGTCTTATGAAGCCCAGGGTTTCAAACTCTCTGTGTAGCTGAGGATGATGGTGAACTCCAGATCCTCCTGCCTCTGTCTCCAAGTGCTGGGATTATAAGTGCAGCACTGCTCCATGTTTTGTCCTTTGGCTTCTCTGTATATCAGGGTTTCTCTGTATATCAGCCCCGGATGTCTTGGAACTCACCCTGTAAACCAGGCTGGCCTTGAACTCACAAAGATCCGCCTGCCTCTGCCTCCCGAGTGCTGAGACTAAAGGTGTGCGCCACCATGCCTGGCTCATCGTTTGCTTTTAACCTCCTATATACAGTTAGGTTTACACTCAGTTTCTTCTCTTGTTTTGAGGCAGGGTCTCACCACGTAGCCCAGGCTAGCTTCAAACTTGCAACCCTCTGTCTCAGCCTCAGGGTGCTGAGGTTAAAGGATTCACCACCACACCCAGCATCAATCTGACTTTTGTAGGAAGCATATAGACACAGTTTATTTAGTCTTACAATCTTTGTCTTTTAGTTAATTTAATTAGACCACAGAGAAGAGAATAACCAGAAGTAACATGTAAGTAAATAGATGTGTTTTCCAGTGAATTTTATTCATAAAACACAGTGACCCAGATCTACCAGGGTTGGGATACAGTTTCCAAATACCTGGTTCTTACTATTATATTTGTTGTAATATTAATGCGCTTGAGTTTAGGTAGAATTAATTTAAAAAATTCTTTTTTCCCTTTTCCTTGTCTTTGTTTTTAAACTGTGTGAGCATTTTCAACTTTGATTTTTAAGTTATCTTGAAGTTTAAAATTCCATGTCTTTGTGTAGTTTTCTGGTCATATTTTAGTAGCTCTGCTGTACACAGTTGGCAATTATGGATTAACACATTGTCACTTTAAGTAGAGTATAGGAGTCTTTCTACCATGCAAGTCCCTTTCCTTCCCTCAGAGAAGGGGATGGGAATATTTTAAAGTATTTTATTTTAAGGTATTGAAATGAAGAAAAATAGCCCATTACATGTACCCAGATATTTATTGTTTATGTTTTTCTTCATTGACTACCGAGGTTCCTGGTTTCTCTGCCACTTTCCCCTATAATTCTGGGGCTGGAATCAGGGACTTTCACATTCCAGGAAAGTGCTACTGCTGAACCAGTGCCCTGCCCTGCAGGCTTCTCTGTGGCATAACTTGTTCTTCATCTTTAGGAACTTTCTTTTGAAGGACAGGCCTGTTATGACAAATTCTGTTTCCTTCACGAAGGGAGTGTCGTGGCTTGGCTTTGCTCTGGTTCCTAAGCAGTATCTTTGCTGCCTACAGGTTTTCAGATATTTATTTGTCTTTAGTCATTTGGGAATTGTGTCCTGTCCTTGGTTTGAGAAATCTGGCCATTTTAATATTTGTTCTCTCACATATTGTTGCCTTTCTCCTGATTCTTTCAAGGTTTTTCTTTGCCTTTGGGGTTCAGAAGTTTGGTTTTAATTTGTTGGGTGTGATTCCTTCACAGTCCTTGACAGCTCACAGGCTTTGGGAGCAGCAAGTTATCCTGAGTTAGCAACTTGCTTATTTTGCCTTAGTTAAGTCCTTCAGGATTGCAGCTAATAAGAGTTTTTCACCTGGGCTTTAGAGATGGCTCAGCAGTTAAGACCACTGGCTGCTCTTGCAAAGGACCTGGGTTCAAATCTCAGCACCCACATGGCAGTTCACAGCTGTCTGTAATTGCCGGGTGTGGTGGCGCACACCTTTAATCCTAGCAAGCAAAGGTAGGTGGATCTCTGTGAGCTCAAGGCTAACCTGGTCTACAAAGTGAGTGCAGGACAGCCAGGGATACAGAGAAACCCTGTCTCGAAAAACAAACAAACAAACAAAAAAGTAAAAAGCTTTTTACCTAATTGCATCCAATAAAAATACTTTAAATGAATGAAATCCAACAGGCATCATCCAGGGTATTAATTATCAATCATGACAGCATATTACAATAATTTAAAGTCTTTTTAGGGCTGGTGAGATGGCTCAGTGGGTAAAGGTACTTGCCACTAAGCCTGACAACTTGAGTTCCATCCCTGCGGCCCACATGGTGTAAGAATTTGATTACCACAAGCTGTTCCCTAACCTCCACATACCGCATAACACATACACACACAGAGTAAACAAATATAAAAACAATCTTTAAAGATCTTCTAAATGATACAAATGCTCAGCCTCCATATCAAATACTATAATTTAATATGACAAGCCAGCCTACTCTTTAGATAGAAGTTTTAGAGCCAGACTCTAAATGCCAAATCCAATATTCACCCTCTGGGTGACCTCCTGTGTGTCAGTTCCCACACGTATAAGGGGGATACCATTATCTCCCTTGTAGGCTGTTGTGACAATAAATGAGTGAGCTCATGTGCAGTCCAGAGATGTCCTCTCAGTGAACACCAGCATCAGTCTTACGTTGTGCCTGACAGTGGGAGAACCCTTGAAGTACTTCCCAATGTGCCTTCTGCTTGTTGATTTGGGTTTGTCCCCTGCAGCCATTATAGTGTCATCACTAACACTGGGCTAGATTGCACTAGAGGGGACAGAGGGATGTAAAAAAAGTTCTGACGGGCCGACAGGGGAATCAGGAAGCTTTTCCAGTCTCCACTGAAGGAAGGACGTGGAAGGAATGGAACTGAGGTGGGAATGTTACCGGGTTCCTGGGAATCCAGCAGGAGCTGAGGGTACAAATGCCCTGGTGAGCTGAAAGCAGAACAACTCAGGCTTCGGCTCTGGATGGAATCCAGCCAGCCAGGGATGGGCTGAAATGGAGACGTGGCAGGTCCTGCTCTCTAGCATGCCTGCAGAGCTTTCTTGTAATCCTGGAGGGAGGGAGTAGCTGCAGGTTGCACCTAAGAGCCTGCACTGTAGTAAGGATGAATGGTCCTACCCCAGAAAACCTTGATGAGCTGAATTACATGTCTTTTAAGAGCTTAAGGTTTTCACAGAGATGCACACAGTCCAAGCCCACGTGGTCCCTTGAAAAGCAGTGTTCCTGGGTACCAAGCATGGGCAAAGGGATCACTTGCAGCTCCTGAGGTTATCGTCTCTCAGTTATTCTGATAGCTGGAATGGGCGCCCGCCACTAGGTGTCGTCTGCCACCACAGTCTTTGTCTCTGGGATGTTATTTCTGCCTCTTCCCATGCAAAACGCAGGGTTTATTTGGGGGCTGATGATGTTCTGAAATTAGATGGTGGGATGGCCACACAAACTTTGTGAATATGCTAAAAAAAACTTCGCTGTTTTCTTCACTATGGAGAGTGAATGTCATCTGAGTTATATGCACGAATTCTGCTTTTAAAGGAAAAAGTAAGAACTAGCATTCCCCTGCTTTGGCAGTCTGCTTTGGGGTTTGACACTGAAGAACTGAGCTGAAGGACCCACAGGGAGCCAGTGTGAGGGTCTTGTTCCCTTCCTTTGATCTCTGCCCTCCACAGATCCACTTCTGCCTTTCCTGGGCGTTTCCTATGAGTGGAATCATAGGCCAGATGATCTTTGGAGACTGTCTTCTCTCAGAGTAATGTTTTCACGATTCACTTATGTTAGAGTACACATTAACACCTATTTTATTGCCAGATGCTATTTTGCTGTGTGACTACAGAATTTTTTTTTCTATCCAACTTCATCAGTTGTTAAGCACGTGGGTTGTTTCCACCTCCGGGCTGTTACGATACTGCAGTGTGGACACTCCTGTACAAACTTTTGTGCAGCGATGGAGTTCTGAGTCCCTTATGTGTGTACTAGGGGCAAACTGCTAGGTCACATGGGCCACTGGAAGTTTAAGTCTTCAAGGAAGTGCAGGCTGTGCTTCGTGGCAGCTTTACCCTTATGCGCGCACCAGCGGTGTATGAGGACTCCGACTTCCCCAGTCCTTGGCAACACTTGCGATTATCTAGCCTTTTGTGACAGTCACTCAAGTGGGGATAGAGTGTGACCTCATTGTGATTCTGATGATATCCAGCACTTGGCCATTGGTTTACATTCATTGGAGAAATGTCTATTGTCTTCTTCCCACCCCACCTTGAGCTGAGGACCGAACCCAGGGCTTTGAGCTTGTGAAACAAGTGCTCTACCACTGAGCTAAATCTACAGCCCCCACTGGAGAAATGTCTATGGAGGCTCTTTGTCAACTAAAAAGTTGGTGATTCCCTCCCTACACAAAGAACTGCAGGCAACTTTGGGATGCTAGGAGTGGTAGAAATAGTCTTCCCCAGGGAAGATTATACCAACTGGTTGGTTAAACAATAAAAAATGGTCAGGCTGAAAACATAATACATGTAACATTATACAGGCTGATTAGGTTATATATTTTTTTATTTATGCATTTAGGAAGGGAAAATGGGAAGGTTTGGTGGGGAGAAAGGGAAGAGGGAGATGATGTAATTATAACCACAAAAAAATAAAATAAAAAAGTTTAAAAGTCGGTCATCTTTTTTTTTTGAGTTAGATTTCTTTATACAGTCTAGATATGTCTCTTATTTGTCAGATACAAGATTTGAATTTTTCTCTCATTCTGTCAGTTGTCTTTTTTTTTTTCCTGAGACAGGGTTTCTCTGTGGAGCCCTGACTATTCTGGAACTCACTCTGTAGACCAGGTTGGTCTGGAGCTCACAGAGATCTGCCTGCCTCTGCCTCCCAAGTGCTGGGATTAAAGGTGTGTGCCACCATGCCCAGCCAGCTGTCTTTTTTTAAAACAATACTTTTAGAATTACTTGCCTGTTCATTGTGTAATCCAAATGCCCACATTTCACTCTAAAACTTTGTAGTTCTATATTTACATTTTTTAATTCTTTGAGCTCATCTTTGTACATAATATGAGGTGCACTCATGCTTCGCATGTGGCTCTTCATTTCTGTACAATTTGATGGTGAAAGATGCTCTCCCATTTAAGCTGTCTTAGAAGCTTTGTAGTGAACCAAATGACTATAATAGAAGGGGTCACTTGTGACCACCCAAGGCTCTTACACCGAGCTGTTCAGTGTAATTTGCTGGCACCCCATAGACTGGAATGCCATAGTTTTGAAGTATTTGGCTTTTATCATAAGGGTCTCTTGTATTTCCGTATATATTTTTTTCATATAATATATTTGGGCAAGTTTTTTTCCCTCCCCCAACTCTTTTCAGATCCCCTCTCCACCTCCCTACCCACCAAACTTCATGTTCTTTTTCTATCTTTCTTTAGAAAAAAACCCACAAAAATACAAAAATGTAAATAAAAATAAACAAAAAAATGGTAAAACAAGACAAAAAGTCCACAAAAAATCCGTGGAGTTCTTCATTTTGTGCTGACCAACTCCATTTAAAATTTAAATCATCTTGTTACCCTGACTACTTATTTGGCTTATCATTTAATATTTTTGGCTATTTTATTAATTTTTATTCTATATATGGGTGTTTTGCCTGTGATGTCTGTGCCTCATGGATCCAGGAACCTTAGAGCCAGGGCTTTGGGTCCTGTGGTTCTGGAGCTACAGACAGCTGTTATCATCTGCCACATGGACGCTGGGGACCAAGCCCGGGTCCTCTGCCAGAGCGGTGAGTGCTTTCAATTGCTGAACCATCTCTCTCCAGCCCTTGACTGTTATTATTAATTAGTTTATACTTTTTAATGTACAAGTTCTGTGCTTTTTGTTAATTATCTCCTAAGTATTTTATTTACCTTGATGACACTATAAATGGAATGTTTTCTTGACATTTTAACACTTGGATTATTTGTTACAAGGGCTTATAAATATGATTTTCTGTACATTAATTTTGTGTCTTACAGCTTTATTGAACTTTCTTTCTTTCTTTCTTTTTTTGAAACAAGATTTCTCTGTGTATCCAAGACTGTCCTGGAGCCACTTTGTAGACCAGAATGGCCTCGAACTCACAGAGATCCACCAGCCTCTGCCTCCCGAGTGCTGGGATTAAAAGCGTGTGTCACCACGCCTAACAATTACAGACAGCTGCCATGTGGGTGCTGGGATTTGAACCCGGGTCCTTTGGAAGAGCAGCCAGTGCTCTTAACCAGTGAGCCATCTCTCCAGCCCTTGAACTTGTTTCTTAGCACCAATAAAGTAAAAAAACTTCCCAGAATTTTCTAAATATAAGATCATGCCATATGCAGCTAATTACTACTGCATAATCTGACTACTTGTCCTTTCCTCTTCTTTTCTAATTGCCCTGAACAGAGTCTCCAGCACAGTGCTGAACAGAAGTGGGGAAAACATGTCCATTCTTTTCTTGTTCCTGATTCTAAGGGCAAAGCTTTCAGTCTTTCACCAGTAAGTCTGATGTTAGTGCAGATTTTCCATAGATGTGTGTTAGTGGCTCAGTTACTTTGTTGAGTGTTTACATTATGAGCAAGAGCTGAATTTTGTTGTCTTTTATTTTTCATCTGATAAGATGATTGTCCCTTTTTTTCTTCTTTATTCTATTTAATAGGTGTTTTATATATAGACCAGTTTTCAGAGATTTAACCAACCTTGCATGTCTGGGAGAATGAGAATTAGGTTTGGTCATGATGTATAACTCTTTTTGTTTGTTGCTGGATTCAGTTTGCTAGTATTTTGTAGAGCAGTTTTGCACTTGCAACTTTTGATTTTTTTTGGCACGTCTGCATGTGTGTACGTGCCATATGTTCAGGTACATGTATACATGAGTGCACACATGGAAGCCTGAGTTGAGATCAAGTGTCTTCAAGCCCTCAATGACTTTGCACCTTATTTATTTTTTTTAAGTTTTACTTTTATTTTAAAAATATTTAATTGGCCGGGCGTGGTGGCGCACGCCTTTAATCCCAGCACTTGGGAGGCAGAGGCAGGCGGATCTCTGTGAGTTCGAGGCCAGCCTGGTCTACAAAGCAAGTCCAGGACAGCCAGGGCTGTTACACAGAGAAACCCTGTCTCGAAAAACCAAAAAAAAAAAAAAATTTAATTGTATGGGTGTTTTGCCCGCATGTATTTCTGTGCATCATGTGTGTGCCTGATATACAAGGAAGACAGAAAAGGGTGTTACATCCCCTGGAACTAGAGTTGCAGGTGGTTATGAACTGCTATGCGGGTGCTGGGAATTAAACCTCGGTCCTCTGGAGGGGAAGCCAGTACTCTCAACTGCTGAGCCATTTCTCCAGCTCCTTGTTTTTATTTTTAGTTATGTCTGCATGTATGTCTATGTGTGGATATGTGTATGTGAATGCAGGTAGGTGCCTGTGGAGGCCAGAAGAGGACATCATATCTTCTGGAGCTGGACTTACAGGCAGCTGTGAGCAGTTTGATGTGGATGCTGGGAACTACACTTCAGTCTTTTTACAAGAGCAATGTATGCTTTTAACCCTGGAGCTGTCTTTCCAGTCCCAACCCACCTTATGTTTTGAGGCGGCGAATCCCAGGACCCTTCTTAGCACAGGGACTGAAGGAGTGTGCCTGGCCTCTTACATAAGTTCTGAGGGATCAAACCCAGGTTCCCAGGCTCACATGGCATAGAATTTACTGATTGTGCCATCTCCCTAGTCTCCTAGCTTTGATTTTTTGTTTTTAATGGGGTAACACGGACTTCACAAAATGAGTTGAGAATTGTCCCCTCATTTACATTTTGTAAGAATGTGTGAAAGACTGGTGTTATAAGCTCTGGTCTTGAAATAATGCTGGCTTCCTCAGCCGGTGTTAGGAGGAGAAGAACGCCTGCTGGAGAGATTTGGGATTCTGTGAAGGCTCTAGGTTTTTGTGGTCTGTTTGCTGTAGATTCAAGGGTGCTGATAAGACAGGGGACTCCTGAGCCACAGATGAAGGACAGTGTCCTTTGCTGCTGCAGCTGCATGTCAACATTTTACATGTCAGCTATCTGAGCTCCTAATTTCACAGGGCAACCTGAAGAGTGCCAGCTGGCACCTGTGAGTACTAGAGAGAAATCCTGGGCTTAGGAAACCAAGACTTTCATGCGAGGGCCAATAAGTAATGTCTGCCCTTTGTTGTGGAGGGAGATAATGTGTCTTCTAAGATCACTTCCTATACGAAAATGCTTACAAATAGTCCAGAACAATGGTAGCCAGCATCTCTGCCCAGAAGACATGAGAACCCCACAAGACCCACAGAGACTGATCTCAGCAGACTCATTAGTCTTCTCCCTGCCATTCCTCTTTATTCACACATGATTTGCATATTGTAAACCTTATTCTAGCTTTCCTAGTTTCATATTCACATGATATGAGGAGTCAGATGACTTTACCCCTGCAATTCCTTGAAGAAGCTGTCCCTACCCACTGCTCTTCTTCCCACTCAGTTCCTTCTCCCGGCACTGACTCCAGCCCTATAAATAACATTTTATAACACTTCATTCTTGATTTCTCAGACGAAGGCGGCTGTGCTTTAGATTCTGTTTGAGTTTGTTCTCCGAAGATTCATGTGCAAGAAACTTGGTTATTCAGAGCAGTGGTGCTGGGAGGTGGGGTGCTTTTTAGAACTGGGGCTTTGTAGAAGGGGAACAGACATGGGAGTGCTTTCCCCAGAAGGGGTTGGGGAAAGTTCTCATGGGGCCCCAGAGTAGTTGAGTGTAGCCAGGTACTTCATCCCCTAACTGCCACACTCAGGAAGTAGAGGTAGGTCATTGCAAATTCAAGGCTAGCCTGTCCTAAATAGTGATTTCCAGGCCAATTCAGGATACACAGAGAGACCTTGACTCACAAAACAAACATAGGAGTGGGCATAGCTCCTGAGTTACTTTGGCTTCCTGTTTTGCCATGTGACCTCTCCCTTCTGCATGCACTGTTACCAAGACACCAACCATGATGCAGTGACCCAGCCAAGGAGCTCTCTCTTGCGAGAGGCCAAATGGCTGGGGTCACTTGAGCATGGACTTCTAGCATCCAAAACTGTGAGCTAAATAAGCCTTTTCTTACAGGCACCCAGCTGTAGGTATTTTGTGATAGCCACAGAAATACATAAAGACAATGGCATTGAGAAGTCTTAGACTCCCATGTGGGACTTAGCTTGGTCTCCATCCTTAGCATATCTGCCTACTTTATACCCTCTCAATTTTACAGGACAATAAAGGCACAGCATCGGTTAGCTCAATATTTAGTTTTTATGTCATCACGGCTGAATGTGTAAGAGTGAAAGTTAATTTGTGAGCTTCACGTGCTCAAGAACAGACAACTTCCTGGAATGTTGGGGGCTGTGGTTCTAAGGAAATAACAAGCCACATGGTTTTGCTCCCGCAAACAAGTTTGTTTGGTGCTTGATTGGATGCGGGTGGGAGGTACGTAGGCAGGAAATACATCGGGATGTGTCCTTGTCCCTGATTGGACCTGATGGGAAATATGGTGGCCACAAGGTTTTGCCTTTTCAAGCCTCTGCAAAACCTGACTAATGACCACTTCTTGGGAACCCAGAGCTGGACCTGGTCAGAGTCCATTATCCTGGCCAGCACTTAATTAACACTTGCTTCAAATTTCGCTCAAAATGGTGGAACTGGTCTTTCTCTCGCGACTTTCAGGAATATTTGAAGGCCCCAGTGAGATTTAAAACAACCAACCAACCAACCAAACACACAAAACCATCCCACCAAAATTTTGCTGAAGCTGAGATCTTTCCTCAGACCCTCAAGAGGCTGGTAAGCCACACAGGGGTGCATGAACCTTGGGTTAACTAACCCAGCTGACCCAAGGCTCCAGGGAAATGCTTTACCCTCTGCAGACTCCTGAGGTGAATGGCTACATTTGAAAGGAGATAGCAAGCAGTTTTTTTTTTTTTTTTTTTTTTATGGAGGCCTCCTTTTGGTAAGTCATAGAATCCTTTTTAGCTCTCTGTGACATTTATCTGCTTGGTTTCTGAATTCTGGTTCTGAAGGGAACCACAATCTGGAAATGGGGAGGATCTGACAATGTTTGTGTACCTCGTCATGTATGTATATATGTATGTTTCTATGTGTCTATGTATGTATGGTCAGGGCAAAGGGAGACATCCTGCAATCCACTGGTTATTTCTTAGAATTCAGCCAACTTTTTTCTTCTGACCTATTTTGGGGTCCTGAGATACCCAGGTGACACAGAGGGTGGGGGAATCACTGGACTCAAAGAGGCCTGGCACCTGCGCATCTGTCAGAAGGGTTTCAATGCCTAGGCTGCACAACAAAGTCAAGAATACCCCAGGACTCTGGGGGCCAGACCTGGAGTTTGGAGAGGTGCAATATGAGGACATCAGACAGTCCAGGGGTTGTGCATGGGGCAGGTGAAACTGCCTCCAATTTGTTAAATTCTCTTGGTCACACTGGTGAAATTTCTGTATACCACCAATTGTTAATGTCATTGTCTTATGTTTCCTGTTGTCATTTTGGCTCTGTGTCTCGTCTTATTCTGTACTTGGTTTTGGTCTTTATGTATTCTGACTTGGGGGAACAGAATGAACAAACAAGACTGAGAAGCTGGGTAGTTCTGTGCTGCTTTGGAGTGGTTACTCCAGAAACAGTGGAACTTTGGGGGCATGAGGTTTGATGGCAGTATGTGGCAGGTCTATGCGAGGTGGTGCAGAGAGCAATGGCCAGGGCCAGGCTTGGGACTTTGGCAGTTTTGAAGAAAAGTCCTAGCACTGTGTGGAAGCCTGCAGCCAGCTCTGCTGTAGCCACCCCGCTGTGCCCAGCTTGGCTGGCAGTGCAGCCTGACCTCCAACTCCAGCACCACAGCCTGTAAGTGCTTACTATGACAGATACCAGAATGGCTATCCCTTAGAATTATAACACTGAAGGAGGAAGGGAAAGTTTTGTCTGTCTGTTTTATGTGTTTGTAGGGGTCTTTGTTTTCTGATGTGTCTGTAAGTTGTGTTGCAAACATGGAGCCAAGGCAGAATAGCATCAGGCTCAACTGACTGAATATATGAGCTTGCTGTGTTCTGTATTTCTTGGTTATATTTTACTGTTTCTGCTGCCACCAGCTGCCAGCCACAGTTACCATGTCTGCTTTGATGGCCTGGGCTCAGAATAAATTTCTAAACTTTCTGGTCACTGAATTAGTTTAACAAGAATTCAAATGTCTTTTCGATATGGGTAATATTAAAGTTGTTTTATGCTGTTCTACCTTATTGAAAAACTGTCTCTGGAATTGGTTTATAGCTCTCCCTTTCCAAGACCCAGGCGTGCTTTTAAACTCTCTATGTCCAGGGTCAAGAGCTGTGACAGGGAGAAAAGAGTAAAGCAGAACAGCTAAAAGGATTATTTGTTTCATTTACTTGCCTAAGACTATTATATAAACTTTCTGTATCTCAAGATTTGTAAGTTTATTGGGTATAGTTAAAAATCCATAATATCTGTAACAAACTTAAAACTCGTAACAAGGGGTTGATAGTTAAAAATCCATTTATAGGTAATCTTAAAGGAACAATTTAGCATGATTCCATTTTGGGATATAAGCAACACATGGCCTGCCGCCATCTTTAGGCAGCCAAGTGGCTGGCAGCCATCTTTGCTAGGGTTGGAGAGGGCAGATGCCATGTGGCTTCACTGCCATCTTTAGGCAGCCACATGGCTGGCAGCTATATTTGCTAATGTTGGAGAAGGATGTCATGTGACTTTACCGTCATCTTAATTAAAGGTAACCATGTAGTATGGCCCAATCAAGGAAGAAATAATAAGTCTCCAAGATATTTTAGATTAGGATGGATTTTTGTATAATTCCTGTCCTGAAAACAAAGTTTATGAAAGACAGTATATAAAAGCAATGCTTTTTTATTAAGATGTTAAAGCTGCACCTCCATGTGTTCATTACAAAAATGTACATTGCTGGCAGCCAAACTTTGTAACGTAAAAGTCACTCAGGTGATGTTGGCTTTAAAGAGATGAAGAGCCACGGAGCCAGCTGGAATCTAGAAGGCAGGCTATGTATGCTGTTGAGGGTGGGGCTAGAGAGGTGACCCAAACCCAAAGGATTATGAATGAATCCCAGTTATTGACCATTGAATTGGTTGCCAAGTTGGGAGCCTAGTTTTGCCTTGTGCACATTGTGGTTGTTCCCTGTATCTTCCTCCTTGAAATAAAAAGATACTTTACTTTTGATATTGCAGAAGCACACAGTTGAGAGATTTCAAACTTTTTTGAAAGGAAATTTTGAAGTTTTACAGAAAATTTAAATGGAAAAAAAACTGGGTATTTTTAAGGAACAGCTTTTAAAGTATTTAACTTTATAAGACTATGGGACATTTTAAATTTATAAGATATTTTATTATGGCATCTTTAATATTAACATGTAATCTTGATAAATAGATAAATAAAAAAGTTAAAAATTAGGGCCACAGCTATGAGCTCCAAGTACTAAACACTAAAAACTGGGATATTCCTATCTTATGATGCAGCAAGACAACAACCTAAGCATTCTGGCAAAGAGTCTCTCTTTACCCAAGGTCTATTCAGGCTAACAGAGACTGATTGAAGAATGAATGTCTGGAGCCAGGTGTGGTGGTGTATGCTTTTAATTCCAGTACTCAGGAGGCAGAGGCAGGTGAATCTCTGAGTTGGAGGCCATCCTGGTCTACAGAGATAATTCCAGGACAGCCAAGGCTATGCAGAGAAACTCTGTGTCAAAAAACAAACCAACTAACCACCCCCCCCAAAGGTTAAATGTCTAACCTTGTCTTTGCTAACATTGGTAAGCTATTGTAATGAGAATTTGGTTTGTTTGCTTTTTTTTAAACCCAGTTATGTGAATATGCTTTTGTTTTAATCCCAGGTGTGGGATATTGGGGCTACTGCAGATTGTCCACAACTGCTAACTATGATTTGTCTCATGCTCTAGGAGAGGTGTGATTTTTGCCAACTGAAGATAGTTTACATTTGGAATTCTGGGAACTCTTGAGAGAGTTTAAATGTGAGAGCCCTGAGAGGGCCTGTGGTAGCTGCTGCTCCTCCTGCTGCCACCACCCCTGCTGCTGGTTCCCGCTGTTGCTGCTTTTGCTATTGTTGGATTGCTGGATGGAGATATTCTGATGACCAAGATTGGACTTGCTCCAAGAAACCTGATGCCCCTAATCAGCAGGAAGTAGTCTAAAGAGCTCTAAGTCCCCTTTCCCCTCTAACCTTCTTTCTCACCTACCTAGTGTTGGGGATTGGAAGGGATTGGAATGGAGAAGAGTGGTAGATATAGGAACCCAAATAAAGTAGTCAAAAGTACAGCTACAGTGGTGCCCAGACATGAGGCTAGGCAGAATGGGAAATCTGATTTCTAATGCATAGAGGAAGCAGAAAGGGAAGAAGGGATAAATATTCTATTTCAGGACATCAGCAAAAAGTTTATTGTGGCTACTGTCACTGGGTTCTCTCCCACTTTGCTCCCAGAAGGATTTTCTATTTCTTTTTATTCCTGTATTCTATCTCAAAAAGATTGGGAGAATGGCTGAGCAGTTTGATAAGTTGCAAGTGGAAATGAAAGAATGTGAGGAACAAAAGGATGAAAAGGTTGCAGAGTTGAGTATGCAACTGGAAAAGTTATGGGTAGGGGTGGAAGCGTTCCCAAGCAAAGAGTGCTGGAAAAGGGAGGAATAAAGGGCTAAGACCTGGTGACTGAGCAGAATGGGAGCTTCCCATAGGATGAAAGAGGAAGCAAACCTGTGGCCCTGCACTTTTCTGTTTCAAGTCCCAGAAGCAAAGCCCCTGGGCAAGGTGGGGAGCTAAGGAATCCCATAGACAGATTACATAATGCTTTACTAACATTGAAATTTTTAAATGTTGGTGAAAGAGGTACCACTGCAGCTAAGAGACACTGGGTTATAGAAAAAACTGAGGAATTAGATCAATCAATATACTATAAGGACATTTTGACTTTAGAGCAAAAACCTGCAATAGTTTTAAGATGGGGATGTGGATATGCATATGTGTCTACAAGGAATGAAAAATGTGGTTACCAACAAAACTTATATAGATTAGATCTGACTATGGAGAACTTCCTATTAGCTGAGACATAAATGTCTTCACATGGTAAGAGTATTTTATTAACTGATGTTCATGATATTCTATTCTTTAATTTAGCATGAATGGAGTTTATGCTTCGAATAGACTTACAAAGTTAATATATGCCTTTCTCCTGCTCAAACTTAGAGTAAAAAATTATTTTCAGAAACAGACTAAATGACAATAACAAAAAGACAAATAGGCCAGACGATTCAGCCTAACAGACTGCTTCAATCACTATTTTCTCAAAAAATATGCATGAAAATCAATTTTAAAAGGGGTAGCCGAAAAATGATTGATTATACAGACTAGACAACAAAAGCCATAGCTAGCTATCCCAGGAATTGGTCAATATCTCAAATTTTAAAGGGTATCCAAAAAATATTTATACCTCCATTCTGAAGAGGTGGGATGGAAGTTTTCTGTTATGTGTTATGTTATGTGTTGTGATTGTTCATTGTCATCTAGGATGAATGGATATAAGAATGGATTGATAATGGCCAAGGAAAAATAAAATAAGGGTTGGATTGGTAATGGTCAAAGAAAAATAATAATGGTTGCATTTAGAGACCACTTTATTTCTTTTCTTACTATATTAAAAATAATTAAATTAAGGTAAAAATTAAAATTAAAATATAATAAAAATAAAATAATATTTTGAATATATAAATAGAAATATAAGATTATTTTGTTTATATTAATAGAAATTTAAGATTATTTTATGTTGATAGATACTGATAGGAATTTAAGATTATTTTATATATTGACAGAAATTTATGAAGAGTATTTTACGTATATTGATAGAAATTTAAGATCAAATTTAATAGAAATTTAAGATTATCTTAAATATTGGTAGGAATTTAAGTTTATTTTTAAGATTATTTTTGTATATATGATAAAAATTTAAGATTATCTTGCATATTGGTAGGATTTTAAAATTAATTTGTTTATATCTTATTTTGATTGTTAAAAATATAAATACTATCTATGTATATTGATGAAAATTTATGGTTATTGTTTATGTATTATACATAAGCAATTCATTTACATTGTATATGTAATTCTGTTATTGTAGATATATATTAATAGAAAAAAATCTGTAGTTTTACAAAAAAGGGGGCTATGTAATAGAGTAGAATTAGCATAGGATTCTTTAAGGGCAGGAAGATCAACCTGGCACCTGTGGGCACTTGGCATGGCAGCATATGGACAAAAACCAGGATTTATGGCTAGCAATTGGTTTCAGCTGCTAATAGCTTTACAAGATGGGTGGAGTACAAACTGAACTAAGGTCTCTGAAGACCACCTGTAGAGGTGTGACAAAAGTCTCAGGAATTGCAAATTCTCTGGAGAGTTCAAGAATCCACAGGACATTTCAGAAGACCATGAGGGTCCCCCTATATAAACTTGGGGGCCTCCCATGATTCTGTCTTGCCCCATGATGGAGAAAAGGAACAATTGGTGCTGAAGATTAAGCAATGTAGAACTTATGCCCTGACACTATGAGAAACTACCCAGACAAAGAAAAGAACTTTAAGCTGAAGAGACATATATGAGTTGGCAGCAGAATCTAAACTACGTAAGGTGCGCTAACAAACGAGTGAAACCTGAAGCAAGCTTAGGCAGAGGATAAAGTTGAGACTGGTGGATGCCAGGGAATTGCTATTATAGACTTTAAATCCTGACCCGTGAATAACGCACGTGTGGACGAGACAGTGGAACTGATTGCACAAACTTGCAAAGCTAAGCCCAGAGGGAGCTTAAGAACCAAGCTGAAGATAACTCGGCCATAATTGCCGGAGCTGTACTCTTAACCAAGATGCCAGAATGGACCTTCATTGGAGAAATTCTAATATCCTTTCAAGAAAATTAAAGTGGGGTTGATTAAATATTCTTAGATATTAAGTTTTTATAGGTATTAGGCTTTAGATGTTAGGTATGTTATAGGATATAGGTGTTTTATAGATATTTGTTAAGTACTTAATAAATGTAAGTGTTTTAAATAAAAATACTGTTTCAGCCCTGCACTTTCGGTTTCAAGTCCCAGAAGCAAACTCCCTGGGCAAGGTGGGGAGATGGGTGTGCAGCTGAGAAGAGGGGGAGACCATGCAGGGTGACAGGCTTAAGGAAAAACAGCCTGTTCCAAAAGAAAGGTTGAGCTCAAGAGAAATCTTGAGCCAACTGCACCACCAGAGGAGGAGTGGCCTAGGATTACAAAACCACCATGGGTTTTCTCAGTAATTGTTCAGCACATGCCTGTTAATGCTACTCATCATAATTATGATGAGATAATGTGGCATCCTGTAGAAATGATAGATCGGGGGTGTTTTAAAGAGGCTATTATTTCCTATGGAATGCATTCCCTTATTGTTAAACAAATATTAAGTAACTGGGCTACCCGAAATAGAATTATTCCCCAAGACTGAAAGGGTCTGGTAATGGGTGTGCTAAATGCCAGTCAGCAGTTAACAATGGTTAACATGGTAGAGGGCGGAAGCTGTGAATATTGAACAATGAAAGTGAACAAGGGGAATGAATATTGTTAAAGATCAGTTGCTTCATGAAGAGTGGTATTCTGATTTACAAGAACAGATTTGATTTGATGCTGCTGCTATAGAATAGTGTCACTTGGCAACTTCAAGAGTTTGGGATAAAGTTAAGGAACCTGGAAAAAGGTCCACCTTATTCACTAAGATTGTACAAGGCACTGGGGAAGCCTTCAAAGATTTCTTGCAAAGATTGGTTTCAGCTGTAAACACAGCCATATCAGACCCTGATTCGTAGAGACCATTGCACTTTAGAATGCAAATACTGAATGTGAAAGAATAATTAGATCATTAAAGGCATGGGCAACACCAATGGATGAGTAGATAAGGGACATGATTGATATTGGCTCTCATGAGCATCATGCCAATATCATAGGACAAGAAGCTATAGCTAGAGGTCTCAGATATCAAAATACCCCATGCTTTAATTGTGGTGAATTTGTCCATTTGCTAAGAAATTGTAATGAAGCCACTCAAAGCCTCAGATCTCAAAATGTCCAGTGCAGTATCTGTGAGAGATATGATACTTTCTGAGCCAGATCTCAAAATACTTGGTATATTAACTGAAGAATACAGCACTTTCCGTGGGAGAACTGACCAAGCTGTTTCTGGTGGCAGTGGGTTCTCTGAAAGAACGCCTAGGTTTCATGGGGGTTGTAGACATTGTGGCAAGGAATATCATTGGGCCAATGAGTGCAGGTCCAAGAGAGATATCCAAGGTAATCTCTTGCTGTCATAGGGAAATGAAATGGGGGAGGGGGCACTGCCAGCTCAAGGCCCTGTAGCAAAAAATACAAGTCGTTCTCCTCTGGTCAGCCAGGAGATAAAAAGGCAGAAAAACTGAAATTAAGTATTTCTGATCTCATGCATGCTAATGAAGGCAGTGCTGCTCTACATTTGGCCATGGATAAACCTCTTGTCCTATCCCCAAGAACTCAATATTACAAAATAACCACTGGCCTTTATGGTCCTTTTTCTTCAGGGACAGTAGGGATGATCTTTGGAAGAAGTAGATTAACTTCCCAAGCATTCATTGTGCATCCAAGTATGCACAACGAAGATTTCAAAGAAGAAATTAAAATTGTAGCATATGTAAAAAAAAAGAGAGATGCAAATTAACACAGGGCATAGAATTGCTCAGCAACTACATTAAGGGCAAAGTCACTCCAGTAGAAAGAACAGGGATATTTGGGAGTACTAGAAAATGTGTGTTCTGGCAAACAGTGGTTAATGATCAGAGACCAAAATTAAAATAGCAAGTGAATGGTGTTGAAATAGAAGGTTTGGTGGATACAGGAGCTGACATGACTATCATTTCCCAAAAATCCTAGAATTCTGAGTGGCCACTTCAGAAGGCTTCTATACAGTTTATAGGAATTGGTAAATTATCTCAAAAGAAAATATGAAATAGTTTACATGTGTGGGACCAGAAGGGCAACAGGGAAGTTGAGACCATATGTGGGTGATATACCCATGAATTTATGGGGAAAGGATCATTTACAACAATGTGGTACTCAAATTAATATGCCTGCAATCCCAGAGACAGCCAATGATGAAATTAGGGGAGAAATGGTAGATGCTTCTGAGGAAAATATTGATTTGTGTCATCAAAAGCAATCACAGGCTGTGCCAATTGTCCAAACACAGGACATCCTAGGGATTGAGTTTTCAAATTTATAAGAAGGGCTGATGCTGAAATACCAACAGCCCTACTCTTAAAATGGTTTACTAACAAACCTGTATGGGTACATCAATGGCCCTCAACCAAGGAAAAATTACAGATATTTGAGCAAGTAAATAGCTAGAAACAAGCAACATTTGTCCACTTAGATATACTGAGATAGATAAGTGGTCCTCAAACACTTCAGAGATCTACAGAATATGACACTTAATGTTCTAATAATAATAGGCTTTTCTGACAGAGAGACACATCAGCTCCTGGCAGCACCTCAGTCTACTTCAAAGAAGATGATGGACATTGAAGAACCTCCATAGATGGAGAGTTTCCTTCAAATGTGGCAAAGATAGCCACTGAGTAAAAAACTGCCCTTACTTTGACTGCTGACAGCAGGCTGTTCAAACTGTGGATAAGCAGGACACTGAAAAGTCAACTGCCCAACTTTGCAGAGCTATGGTAGGCCGGTCCTTCAAAATTCCTGCTTCACAGAAAAGTCTATCAGATATTCTGGGCCTGTTGGCTGAAAATTGAATGCCCCATCAGTACAGAGGAAACTTGGGTAACTGTCCAGCTAGGCAGCAACCTCTGTCATTTCTATAGTTTTGGAAGCTGCTTGCTCTGTACTTCCTGTTTATTTACTCAGGTAATATTTATCCTTCTCAGGTCTCTGATGGGTCAAAGACTAGACAGTTATAGTCTTACAGTTTTTCTTGTATCAGATACAAAAAGAAAATGAACAATAGAGGTGTACATTTATAAAAACATAAAAGCCTAAGTTATGAAGGATCTAAGAAAGTGTTTTAGGGCCTAAGAAGATATTTTAAAGGTGGTAAATGCAAGTTATGATAAAGTGACTTAGGTATAAAACTTTGGACTCACCAAGATATGATATATAGTGGAGTAATTTCTCCAAGGTTGCCAAATACAAATGGACTAGACATTGTAAATATAATTCTTACTCGATAGTTCTCATAATTGTTCTTATTGTATATAGTTTATTGATACTAGAGAAAAAGCTATTTATTGGAGTAAAAGGGGAAAATGTAGTGAGAGTTTTGGTTTCTTTTTAACCCCAGTTATGTTATGTGAATATGTTTTTGTTTTAACCCCAGTTGTGGGATTTGGGGATATATGCTTCAGACTGTTCACAGCAGCTAACTATAATTTGACTTGTGCTAAAGAGAGTTTACATTTGGAATTCTGGGGACTCTTGAGAGGGTATAAATGTGAGCCCCAAGAGGGCCTGTGGCTGCTACCGTTCCCCCTGCTGCTGGTCCCTGCTGCTGCTGGTTTGCTGGTTGCTGGTATTCTGATGACAAAAATTAGACTTCTCCAAGGAACTCAACACCCCTAATTAGCCTGAAGTAGTCTTAAGAAGTCTATGCCCCCTTTCACCTCTAACCTTCCTTCTCGCCTACCTAGTATTGTGGGAACTGGAAGGGATTGGGGTGGAGAAGGGTGGTAGATATGGGAACCCAAGTAAAGCAGCCAAAAGTACACTACAAGCTGTAGCTATTTTGATAAACTGGGTCATTTAAGAAACTGTGATATTTTGTAAGGGCCAGGATAGTGACGCTACCAATCTCCCTATGCACTGTATTCATGATTTAAGAATTTTATTTTGAAACTAGATGAGCTTCAATTCAGAATTTGTTATTTTTTAATTATAAACTATTAAAAATGACTAAGCTTTAATATGTTCAGAAATATATTTGTAGCAATCTAAGAACTAATTTGATTAAATTATAGAAATAAGTCTTATTTAACCTACTGTATATGTTTTCAAGGTTAAGCCTATAACAAGTAACTAAAAATAAGCAAGGTTTGTTTAGCTCAGATATACTTAATAGGTAATGATACTCAAACTTGTCAGATCTGCTAAGTATGGCATTTAAACTGTTTAATGGAATAACTTACTATTATAACACAACACTTTAGTAGAATCTTTTGTTTGTCTCTAATGTCACAGTGATGCACTTTGGCTTGGTCTGCTGGTATCTGCTTCCAGGGGCATTTGAGAACTTCCTTTAGACTAATGACTGCAGTTCTTATTCATCTCTTCCATGGGATGACACATTCTTATCCACTTTCTCTGTTACTTCACCAGAGTTCCTGTTACTCCAAGGCTGGGCCTCCTGAACTTCATTTCTCTTCCTCTGATTTTACAATGATCTCTTTACTCTGCTTTCTGGAAAGTTTCATCAACTGTTGACATTTCCAGTGTAGATTCAATTTCTGCTGTAAATCTTAGTTTCCAGGAAATCTCTTCACTATCCATTCCCTGTTCCTTCAACACATTTACTTGCGCCTCTCAGGATGCTGCCCTTCCTGCATCGTCCCTGCTCTTCTGGGCTATTGTGCTTTATGTTTTCCTCAAGTGTCGATCTCCAGGACCCACATAGACAACCAACTCCCAAAAGTTGTTCTTGGACCCCCCCCCCCACTCAAGCCATTGAACCCACCTACACCACACACACTAAATAAAATGTGATAAAACATCTAAAGACCTTTTGGGAAAGTTTTCTAAGGGACAAAAGTAAATGGAGAAAAGTAAAGCTTTTGATCACGGGAACGTTACAACACACAGTAATGAAGCCATAAAGGCTGTATGGCCTTCAATGCACTAACAAGCTGGAATAATGGCCGAATTCACCAGTGTTCCAGAAAAGATTCTGGCTCCTCCTACTACTAAAAAAAAAATCTGCTGGAGGGCTATAGAGATGACTCAGCAGTTTAGAGTACTTGCTTCTTTTTCAGAGGACCTGAGTTCAGTTCCCAGCACCCAGGTTGAGTGACTCACAATTGTCTCTAAATTCAGCTCCCAGTGATCTGATATCCTTTTCTGGCTTCCAAGCTCACCCGAACTCCTGTGGCATATGCATACATACTTAAATTTAAAAACAAATCAGCTGTAGCATAGCAGATTTCAGACAGTGCATCATTTTCACCTGCAAATAATTAAATCTAACTGTCCAAATATCTTTTTATTTTGATTTATAAAAAAATACAGTACCATTATTATCCCTAAAAATAACTCCTTAATATCATCTAATATGTGGTCCATACAGCGCCAGCGGTCTGTCTTTGCTTCCCATCTCACGAGCACTGAAATCACAAGAGTGTGCCACCATGTCTCTGGCTTTTTACATGGGATCTGGGGAACTGAACTCAGACCCCATGTTTGCAAGACAAATACCTACCAACAGAGCCAACTCCCTAGGCCACCAGGTCACTTCTGATTCACAAGGAAAGTCTCATTCTCTAAGTTAGTTACATAAAACTGTATACTTACAAAATGAGGGCAAGTCTATTTTAATCTGACTACTTTCAAAATTCTAAGTGCTCTGGGGTATGTGTCCCCCAGGTATGTATTGGCTTAACACTTCAGTTGGTGAGGTCGGAATCAGCTAGTCAGTCTACTATGAAGGCAGTCTTCTGCCCTATTTACTGGTGCAGCCAATGAGGCTTTAGAGACATTGACCCCTAGATTTGTGCATGCTTAAAAGTCTCCCCAAGCTGTGCCACAGAATGCAATGATGGTATTGGAAGTGCACACTCAGTAATAAGTATATGCACTAGGTATCATTTTAGAAATGCTTTCAAGAAATTGACTTTACTTGGTGGTAGTGGGCAGCATGAGAGTCTTCTGAATGGCTGGCTACAAACAACACTCAACACTTCAGCCATTCCTCTGCTTCCATGGCCTGCCTGTTCGGAAATCTGTTTTTTCAGTCCTACTATCAGGAATTTACCTTCCTTTTCTTTTCATTTTCAACTACTATGGCTAAGTGGCTGCCATGTTCTAGATATATTATGAACTTGAACCCACAGAATCCTCACCATTTCATGAGGTGAAGCCCCAAATAATCTAGGGAAGTGCTGCAGGCCGCTGGGCTCTGGAAGCCAAACTCCTGCCAGTGCTTCACTACGCTGGAAAGCAAGTGCTGACCATCATGTCAGGTGACGGAGGTAAAAGCCAATGCAAAGAGGTTCATATCTACTTATAGCTAGGCCAGTACCTGCTCCATGAAATCCCCCGCAGACATAGAGCTTTCCATCTACTGCACCTGCGCTGGTTGAATTAGTACGCAGTGAGAGGAGGGGACTTGGCATAGGCGGGCCTTCCCGCCAGAAGTCACCATCGGGGTTGTAGATCTCCACCACATCAAGGCATTTCCGAACTTGCCCCTTGTCTAGGCCCTCACAGCCAATTCCACCTAAGAAAATAAAGAACAGAAATGGGGTGTTTGGGAGCAGGAGCCTCACAGAGGGCATCCTCTTCTCCTAGTACTTACTGTTGGCAGCACAGGCTGGTCGGCCTTGACTTTCCTTTGTCACCTGTTTCAAAGGTAATTTCTAAGTGACAGTAATGTTTCCATATGTTCCACAGACAAGTTTAATGTCACTGTAATGCAGTATTTCCCGTTACTGCTTAGACATAAGATTTATTCTGCATAGACCCTGCAGTGTTGCTCCACACAATGAGCACTCTCTTTCCAGTAAGAATATTGGCTGAGTGACTCAGACACCTGCCTCGTTATCATCAATGATTCCATTGATGTGGTTATGAAGGACTATCTTTTCATGACTCATCCCTGCAAGCTGGCTTCGTGTCTTCACTTGCATGGATACCTCTCCATTTGAAAAGAAGGTTTTTTTTGGTAAATTTCAGGTTTGGGATTAAAGGGAAACCAGAAGGACTGGAAGGTGAAATGTCCAGGCTCCTCTCCTACTGGACACCATGGCTTATTCAGCAGATGCTCATTGTTGGTAAGATGACAGTGAGTGACAAGGGGTTTAAAAAAGATGGGAAAGGCTTTTGAGCCTGCTCTTTAGAAATTAATGGAGTGAAGGCAGGGCATGGTGGTACACACCTTTAATCCCAGCACGGGGGAGGTGGAGGCAGGCAGATCTTTGTGAGTTCAAGACCAACCTAGTTGACATAGCAAGTTCCAGGTCAGCCAGGGCTACATAGTTTGGAAACTATGACATAGAAACACTGTCTCCAAACAAGAAGTAAACAGTGGAAGAGGCCATACATATACATAGATAGAAAGTAAGACAGGCATCTCAAGGGCTACTTCAGACAGAAACAGGGAGCAGACATAATGTGTACAGAATTAGGAATTTAAGTCCAAAATTAAGATCTTCCAACCCACTGTGATCACCAGTCTGCATGTGATTTGTTTTTATTCTCTCTTGCTGTGGTAAGTTGAATAAGATGTCCCTTATAGTCTTGAGTTTTTGAATGCTTGGTCCCTGTTTGGTGGTGCTGTTGCAGGAGGCTTAGGAAGTGTGGCCTTGCTGGAGGAAGCATATCACTGAGGACTGAGCATATCACTGGGGGCGTGCTTTGAGAGTTCAGAGACCTGTGCCTTTCCCAGTTTGCTCTCAGCTTCCTGTTTGTAGTTCAAGGTGTGAGCTCTTAACTTGCTGCTCTAGTTGCCATGCCAGCCTGATGCCAAGCTTCCCCTCCATAGTAATGGACTCTTACCTCTCTGTAATGGTAAGCCAAAATAAACCTTTCCTTCTATAAGGTGCCTTGGTCATAGGATTTTATCACAGAAATAGAAAATTAACTAAGACGTCTCCCAAGTCTCAAGACAAAAGGGTCATGGTTCCTGGCCTACATGTCAAGTCCTGAGACTGAGGCAGATTCCCTGGAAGAAGGGACACTCTTGTATTTGCAGTCATTCTCCTTGTTATTCCATTCCATTCAGACTCACTGCTGATATTTGTATGCTATGGAAGGACTGTAAAGTGTTGCCCTCAACTATTCCAGCCCTTTGGGAGGATGGTCCTGGGGCCACTGTATATGAAAATGACTGCTTATCATCAGTGGGATATGCTGTTTATAGCAAATCCAAAACTAAGAAATACTTATGGCTTTTATTATAGATTCCACTTGCTGAGAAGTTGTTCACACAGTCTCCTCACCTCTCTTCTTCACTGCTACTTAGATTCTACCCTTCACTGAATTAGTCAGGCAGCTGCTTCTTTGTCTCATTCTCTGACTCTACCTTCCGCACAGCAGCTCCCTTAGATCCTGATGTGTCATGTGTCTGGAATGAATGAATAAGAAATATTCCTTCCCCATGTTCTTCCTGCCACTCCTTCCTCACTGTATTCCCTGTCTGTTCAGGTCTGAGTATTGTATGCTCATGGAGGGCAAAGGTTGCATTTTCATGACTGGGCCTGCCATACAGTACTCAGTGAATTCAGGGGGGCAATGGGAGCCACGTGTTTCACCATAAATGGGCCTTAAGCCTGCTTTTGAAAGTGATAAAGACTGGAGGGCTCTCCCACTCTTTGCTGATGTCACCTGGCCAGTTCTCTCAGTATGAACCCAGAGACTGAGGCTATGAATGAACTCAAGACACGCTTAGATGCCTTCTCTCTTATCTGCATAGATAAATAATTTAGCCTACTGTGAAGCCAAGTCTGAACTGCTATGTTTTGGAGGAGGGAACACACTCCTCAGCAAATAGCTGAACACAAATAGCTCTGTGTTCGTGGGCAGGGCCACTTTCAGTGGCACTGTGGTAGTGGGGACACTTCTTAGCCTTAGGAAAAATGGGACATTCTATCATTGGCCAGGAAGTCATGCAGAAGAGGGTTTGTCTGTGGCAGCAGAGTTCTGAAAGGTAAGAAGATGCTGAGTTCCTCCCGTGAGAGGTGCTTTGGGGTTGGCTTGTGTTGCAACCATTTTAGACCATGGAGTGAAACAAGCAGTCTAGATTGAAGTCACCAGGAGTCAGGCTGGGGCACCCAAAGCACCAGCATCTTGACTCTAAGTCCCACAGATAGGCTGCCCCAGTGTGACACAAGCAGAGTGGTTACTACTCTTGACTGTCTGAAATAATGAGAGTGGTTGTCACCTTTGCTCTGCTACTAAGTGTATTTAATTACTACATTCAAAACTAACCTTGCGAAATGTGCCTGTTCTCATCAGTGAGCAGAGTTCACAAGCTCTGCCGTCTCCCTGTGACCCATGCTCACTGTGTGCACTGTTTCTGTCCTGGACCCTGAAGTCTGGACTCATGCTCTGCGACACTGAGTGTAATTTCACCTCAAGCACACTCCATTAGCAGCAGGCTTAATGAGCTTAGACTGAAGATGAATCTTGATTAGATAAATAATCAAATAAAGGCCTGATCTTTATTAATAAGTCAGCACTGGCTCTACAAGAACAGCCTTTTGATGAGAGAAAGCCTAGGGTGGGATCTGCACAGCTGCAGAATGTCAATCAGTGAGCTCAGTGCCTTTAATTTATGTGGTATCAGAATCTCTGAGTGTGACTTTCCCTTACTCAAACCAAGCAAGTGAATAGAAATTACTTTCACAAGTAATGCCCAAATGCACCCCATATGCAAAATATATACCTAGATTATTCAGGGGAGGGAGGGAGAAGAAAATTACAACTTGCCACTCTTTCTTCATTTTATTCCTACAAAGATGAAGATTGCCTCTTCTGATGTTGGACTATGATAGATTTCTTTCATTTCTGGGGATGTGTGGCAGTCAGCTTGTCTTCCCAGCAGACAGCTGGCTGAAGGCACAGGGACTTGCCATCCAGTTGCCCTTCCCCTACAGGGCTGGCTCAAGGTAGCAGGCTTATTCTACTCTGATCTGGGATTGATCCAAAGCGGGAGAGGGATTTCACTAACAGTTATGGCAAACTCCCAAAGTTACTTGCATTGCTAAATCATACTTTGGAGTGGGGGAATGAGTGTGTATGGTGGTGGTGGGGCACCCACGTGCCACGGCGAAAGCATGTGGACTTTTAGAAACAGATCCTGGTTCACGTTCTTATGTTACTACTTGATAGCCAAATGAAGTTGATTGACTTGATTCTCTAAGCCTCAATCATTCTCATTTGTAGACCAAGGATAATAACACCAATTTCATAAACTGTGGCAAGGATCAAACTACTTAGATAATAACAAAGAGAAGGGGAAAGCAAGGAACTCAGCACTCATGGGTATCACCGAGGGAGTTTCTTTTGCATGTCTCCTCTTGTGTACTGTATCTAAGCGACATGGAAACACGTATGGCTGCTACTCAGGTGATGATTATTTTCTTCCATGTGCTATGGGTTTTACATATGCCAATGTGTTTTGAAATTGTCTAGATCTTATGATTGCCCTCAATTGAATTATTCTGTGTACACTTGCTGGTTTACTGAGTCAAGTGCTCTTAGACATTTCTTTTGAATTTGGGTAGAGGGAATCAGGTCAAAAGTCAGCCAGAAGCCGTGGTAGTGCATGCCTGTAATCCCAGCACTTGAGAAGCTGAGGCAGGGGGACTGCCATGAGATAGAGTCTAGTGTGGGCTATGTAGTAAGTACAAGGTCAGCCCAGACTACATAGTGAGCATCAATCTAGCCAGGGCTACAGAGTAAGACTCTCAAAAAGCCCAAACCATCAGGCACAGGCAGAGGGAAGGGCTCTCTGACCCCTCCGAGCTGCTGACCTGGTCATGAGCATTTGAACTGTGAGAACAGTGGGGAAGAAGATTCTAGAACTCATCAACCTCTTGGAGTAAAAGTGGTCCATTTCTTCGAGCCCTAGGCTTCTTTCTGACTCATGTCAACCTTAGCCTCTGCCTACTAATGGGATGCTTGTGACAACTTGCTTCATTCTCACGCAGGTTGTCAGCTCTCTGGTTTCCCCCCATAGTTACTTTAGAATTCTAGGTTTCAAGCCTGAAGCCTTAAAATACTTCACCTTGTCGCTTTCTGAATCCTAATACAGGGGCTCTTGGGTGTTTTCAGCAAAAAGTTCATATCTGGCCAGGCGTGGTGGCGCACGCCTTTAATCCCAGCACTTGGGAGGCAGAGGCAGGTGGATCTCTGTGAGTTCGAGGCCAGCCTGGTCTACAAAGCAAGTCCAGGACAGCCAGGGCTATTACACAGAGAAATCCTGTCTCAAAAAACCAAAAAGAAAAAAAAAAAAGGTTCTTATCTGCCTCTTACCAAATCCTGGAGAATAGCTAGCCAACAACGTGCCTTGGGTTCAGAGAACTCAGGTTGACAGTTCCCACATATTTCTCACCAGGCTGAGAATGTTAGCAATCTGCTTGCATTTTATTTGCTACACAAGCAGAATACCACAAACCACTTCCCCAAAATCCCAGAAAAAAAAAAAAAAAAACAGAAAAAGAAGGCCAAGTTTCATGTGTTAGAGTTTGATTTTGGAGAGAAAAACCCACATATTCGAACTGTTTTGTGCCTTCCAAGTAAAAATGTAGAGAGGCAAATAGATAGTTCTAGAATGACGCAGCTGAGAAAAAGAAAGTAAGAACTCAGAAAGCCCTGGAATGGAGCCGCTGGTGCCATAGAAGCTGCAGTAGAAAGCCATCCCATCGGACTATGAGCAGCTTTTGGCTGTCCATCCCAACCCAGCACTGGGCAGCAGTGTTTCTAGCCATACCAGGGCTTTTCAAACCCTGAGCTCATCTTCCCTCGTCTCTTCACATACTGTGCCATTGTGTACTGCAGGGCCTCCAAAGCCTGAGGGTTGAGTCCCTAAGGAGAGAACAGCTCAAGGTGAGTCAGGGACAGTGACTCTCAGAAAGCTTGGAAGATGACAAGTAAAGACCACAACAGCCCCAAATGAATGACACCATCATCCTCCATCTCTCTCTGCCACCAGCTCTGTAGACTGTACCTATTTTCCTATCTATCTTTCTCTAAAGGACCACAAGGCTCTGGATAATCCAGAGGCCCTGACCTCCTCACATGCCTGACTTTCTTTTCTCCCCTGCACCTTAGGCGGAAGCAGTTCAACAGTTCCCCATATAGTTAAGACCTTTCTCTCCGACCCTTTCTCAGACTGTGTTCTCTGACACCCCCTCCCCAGCTTGACATACTCCTGCACTTTGAAGGTCTAGCTTGCCTATACTCTCTCAGAAAGTCATTCCTGTCTTCATGCAGAATGAACGGTCAAGGTTCCTATACAAACATTCTCTCCCTCTCCCTCCCGCACACTTTCCCTCTTCCCTCCTCTTTCTTATTAGGTTAGCCTGAAAGCTCCCTGAGGACAGAACCCCCAGTACTTTCTTCAGTGAAACTGAGGTGAACATGGACAGTAGTTTCCCTACTCTATTCCTAGGTCACCTGTTTGCTGATTACTAACTGAAATGAAGCAAGCTCTGAGTTCAAAGAACCCAGTGCTCAGTGCCTGGGCAGTTTTAGAAGCAGACCATGTCTGAAAGAGACTGTGGATTGGGTCTTCTCCCCAGGCTTGCCTTCCCAGCAAGATGATAAGCCTTTTCTGACTCGGGTTGGACTACCTAACAGGGTACAGACCAAACTCCTACTATGGCTCTACAAAGACTCATCAATCAAGTGTATCCCGGCTCAAAAGCATAGGAGGTACAAGGCAAAGTCCTACAAGGCATGGTGTGTACTTTTGTATTTCCTGAGGAGCCAAGCATGGTGTCTTCCTCTTAAATAAGGCCTGACAGAATTTGTTAGGTAAAAATTTGAAGAAAAAAGATTAGAGTGGAAGAGATGGCTCAGCAGTAAAAGTGTTAGATTTGCACACCAGCTGGCCTGAGTTTGCACACCTGATGACCTGAGTTTGATTCTTAGCTGGATTTGGGGGCACATATCTATAATTCCAGGACTCCTACAGAGAGACAGGAGGCAGAGACAGGTGAATGCCTGTTTCATAGGCCATCTAGCCTGGCGTGTGCAGTGCAGCAAAAGAGACAAGCACAGAGACCCCCAACTCAAAGTGGAAAGCAAGAACCAACTCCTAAAAGTTATCTTCCACATATGTGCAGTGGCACGTATACACACACACACACACACACACACACACACACACACACACACACACACTCATTAAGAATATTAACACATTAACACCTGGATTCTACCCTCAGGAACTTTGAATTTATTATTTTTAATGTATTTATTTTACTTTACATGTATGAATGCTTTGCCTGTATGTCTGTCTGTGCACCACATGTGTGCTAATACCTGTACCTGCAGAGATCAGAAGACAGCATCAGATGGTTGTGAGCCAGCATGTGGTGCTGGGAACTGAACTCTGGTCCTCTGCAAGAGAAACCTGTAAGACCTCCAACCCTGAATTTATTTGTTAAAAAAAAAGAGTTCTAAGAATTTTGTTCTATTTGCCTTATTTTTAAATAAAATGATTTATATAAGGCAGTATTTGTATTACTTGCTCATTTATACAACAAATGGTAGATGATGGAGGATGAGAGTAAGAAAACATGAATTAGGTTTAACTACTTTTTTCGAGACAAGGTTTCCTGTGTTGCCTGGCTGTCCTGGAACTAGCTCTGTAGACCAGGCTGACCTCAAATTTACAGAGAAACTGCCTGCCTCTGTCTCTGGGATTAAAGGCATGCACCACCACTGCCTGGTAGGCTAAACTAACTGAAAAAAGACAATGTGTTTTGTTGAAAATGACAGGGTGCATTTTTGTTACGTTATTGTTTTCTTTTGAGGCAGGGTCTTACTATGCAGTCCTGGTCTCTTTATGTGGACCAGACTGGCTTTGAACTCCCAGTGCTTCTGCCTCTCAATTACTGGGATTATAGGGTTCAGGTATACCAATATAAATGGCCCTCCATGTGCCTAACACAGACAGCACATTAGACGATCTTAAAGTTTTTGTTTTGTTTTTCACAGATCTTTGCTATTGACAGCTTATCAACATTTTGTTACCTCCTTCTCCTAAAAGTAACCGCCGAGAAAGTGGTACAGCATAATTCATTGATGCTTCCCTGCAAGTACACAGAGACACCAGAGCTGAGCTGGTGTTCTCCTAAGATTGTTCTACCCTAGTCTCACTGATGTTATCAGCACTGCCCCCTGGTGAAGTTTCTCAACATCCTGACTTCAGAATCAAAAACATTTATAAAAGATTTATCTTTAAATGTATGTATATGTGTGTTTTTATGTTTGTATATGTCAGAAGAGGCTATCAGATCTCCTGGACCCAGAGTTAAAAGCAGTTTGTGAGCTGACTGAGATGGGTGCCGAGAACTAAACTTCACTGTTCTTCACTGCTGAGCCATCTCTTCAGCCCTCAGCAACATTTTTAAACTTCTAGTTAACTTTAAGCAATCTAAAATTTCCTGTGCCCAGTTCATATTTGTATCAGACATCATGCAATAACCAGCTTCTGGTTTCTGTGTTTTGTTGCTAAGATACTCAGAGTCTTCTGGGAGATCACATACATAAAACAAGAGTGTTGGAGTCACCCACTGGTAGAGTATCATGATGAAATACAGACGCTGGCTCTCTGACCCTACAGGGCATTAGTGACAGACTCTACTGCAGCTAAGTTGCAGTCTAGGGGCCACATGCAAGTTCTGGTCTTCTGAGTACTGCTTAGGATGCCAGGTGGAAAAGGGTTAACATAATTTGTTTATTTTTATTTTTTAAGATTTATTTATTTATTTATTTAATGTCTGAGTGTTCCATCTGCATATATGCCTGCCTGCCAGAAGAGGGCATCATATCTCATTATAGATGGTTGTGAGCCACCATGTGGTTGCTGGGAATTGAACTCAGGACCTCTGGAAGAGCAGCCAGTGCTCTTAACCACTGAGCCATCTCCTCAGCTGCGGTCAATGCGATCTTTATGCTTAGCTGAAAATGGTTTATGACTACGTAAAAGCAAGTGCTCTTGGCCAATGAAGCACTCCTGAACCAGACAAGATCTTCTGTCTGAGGTAAACAAGATAAGGTCTTTCCCTTTTCTAAGTGACAAGGACTTTTCTCAGAGCAAGGAGGCACTAAGGATAAGCTATTTGACCCTTTGGCAACAGTACTGCACATTTTCACCCCCGTTTAGCATGAGTGTAAGGAATGTCATTTTAAGCAACAAAAACTCCTGCAATCAGAGCAGAACATGCCTGGCAGATCACTTGTCAGGACACTTTGAATGCACAGTGCTAGCTATAAGAAGACACACTGCTCTCATCCTGGTCTCTTCTAAACCAGCCCAGGGCTGGGGAATGCAGTACAGGGTTAATAAATACAATATGTGTGTCTCCAAAGTTCAGTCCTGTGATCATTTACTCCAGAACTGCCGGTCAACTCTCTACTGTAAGCTCTCAGCTCCTGGCAGGGACAGGAGCCAGGCACATGCCATTTTAAAGCACAACCAAGGCAATTCCCAATACACTTGTGTTAAAAAAAAAAAAAGACTAAGTTTTGTCACAGTGAAGCTCGGTCCTCTCATAAAATAATTCACCACTGAAGTGATCTTTCAGATGCATTTTCAGTAATAACTCAGGCCTTTTGTGTAACTCTTTCCTTCATTACTCTTTAATGGTGTTCAAGCTGAGACAGGCTCAGACAATGCTGTTATTTTCAGCAAGGCAATGAGGTGCAGAATGACTTCCTGAGGAACAACAGTGATGGTTTGGGGCATTAGCTGTGTGGGAAGACTTGACATTGGCCATCTCCCTCTACAAAGAAATCAAAATCCACTATTTAAAAAATTGCCACAAGACCTCTAATGTGACTCTTAAGTCCTAGAACTTTACATAAAGAAAGAATAGGACGGGATACAGAGATGGGGAAATTCAAATTGGCAGACATGTGTTTACCAAGTATTTTCCACGTGAAGCCAGCCCTTAGGTAAGAGACAAAGAGGTAAACCAGACAAGATCTTCCTCTGTCTGAGGTAAACAAGATAAGGCCTTTCCCTTTTCTAAGTGACAAGGGCAGTGGCAGGGACAGGGGAACCTTGTGCTATGGAGAACCAGTGGTTCATTTGACCAAGGGGTCAGTAGGGCCCTGGGAGGAGATAGATTTCTGCTAGACCCTGAGGCTGGATTGGCAGCATGCAGAAAAGAGGGTAGGAGGATAGGTCAGAGGGATGTGTGTCTAGGAAAGGACCCCAAGGCCTGAACTATTCCTGGGGTTTCAAGATGCAGCAGGAGAAGTGGGGTGGGGGGAGACTTCTCCCTCTTCACCTACTTCACCAGCTGCATGGTGGGCAGGACTGCCTTGCTTGGGCTGAAGACTTCTATAGGTGGGCTCTACTCCTCACACTCTACATTCTGTGAAGTTGGAGTGGACCCTGTACTCAATTTGACTTTTCATAATATACACTTGATGGAAATCCAAAACATATGTATGAATATGCACCTTCATTTCAGGAGCAAGTGCTAATTATTCAAAAGTATAATTGTCAGTATGGGATTTTAAAAAGGTGCCTTCTTTATCTTACCTACCATGTGCTTCTGTGCAGAGAGAACCCCAAGGCATCTTAGTAGGAGCTCATAACTAAGTTTTCTTTGAGAATATTTGTATTAAAATTTTGATCATGTCTTTCCCTCTCCCAGTTCCTCTCAGAGACTCCCCACCTCTCTACCCACCCGACTTTATGATTTCTCTTAAAAAAAAAAAAACACAAAAGCAAACAACAGAACAAAAAATCAAAACCTAATAAGACAAAGAATACACGCCAAACTCAAGCAAAGCTAAACAAGAAGTCCACAAACAAACTTGGACTTTGTTTGGCCAACTACTCCTGGGGGTTCTCATTAAAGGCATAGGCCTTAATGATCTAATAATATGAGCCTTCTCCATGCAAATGAAAAAACATTTTTTCTGTTTCAAAATAAAGCATTTAAAAAAATATACAGCTGAAGGCAGCAGCCTTATTTGGTCCTTTCTGGGATGGTCCTTTTGGTTCCATCTGGCTTGCAGCACCATCACAACCACAACACTTCCCAAAACACAGGCACAAGGAAACCCTTGGGAAGAAAGTCAAAGTGAAAAGCAAGAAGCTTCAGCACCTGCACATTCGGTCAGTGTATCTTTACTCACAAGGCTCATACAGACTATTTAGATTATGGTTTCTAGGAAGTCATAAAATAGACAAGTAGCCACACAAACAGTGGAGTCTCTCAAAGAAGCTGGCCATATCTCTATCTTCATGTTAAGAAGGCAATCTAGAGAGGTCAGGCTAGCATACTGAACCCTGGGCCACTCCAGCTAGAGGACCAGAGAGGAAACAGAAACCAAGAAAGAAAACCAACATTCAACAAAGACAAACCCAGAAATCAGCACCTTGACCTGTATTCACTTGAAATCCAGATGCCTAAACATCAGTGGAAGAACACAATCAACAACAGCCAGGGCAATATGGCACCACCAGAACCCAGCCATCCCACTACAGCAAACCCTGAATATTCCAAAACAGCTGAAGTACATGAAAACAACCTTAAAACCAACTTTATGAGGATGATAGAGGTCCTTAAGAAGGAAATGAATAAACCCTTTAAAGAAATCAAGGAAAAGATAATCAAAAATTGGAAGAAATCAATAAATCCCTTAAAGAATGTCAAGAAAGCCAAGGGAAAAAAAAGTTGAAGGAAATGAATAAAACTGTTCAAGACTTGAAAGTGGAAATAGAATCAATAAAGAAAACACAAACTGAAGGAATTCAGGAAATGAAAAAAGTGAATAGGAACTACAGACAAAAGTGTCACCAACAGAATACAAGAGATGGAAGAGAGAATCTCAGCCATTGAACACATGATAGAAGAAATAGATACATCACTCAAAGATAATGTGACATCTAAAAAATTCCTGACACAAAACAGCCAGGAAATCTGGTACACCATGAAAAGACCAAACTTAAGAATAACAGGAATAGAAGAAGGAGAAGAAGCCCAGTTCAAAGGTTCAGAAAATATCTTCAAGAAAATCACAGAAGAAAATTTACCTAATCTAAAGAAAGAGATGCCTATAAATGAACAAGAAGCCTATAGAACATCAAATAGATTGGACCAGAAAAGAAAGTACCCCCAACACATAATAATCAAAACACTAAACACACAGAACAAAGAAAGGATGTTCAAAGCAGCAAGAGAAAAAGGCCAAGTAACATATAAAGGCAGACCTCTTAGAATTACACCCAATTTCTTAATGGAGACTCTAGAAGCCAGAAGGGCCTAGACAGATGTGCTGCAGACTCTAAGAGACCACAGATGCCAGCCCAGACTACCTTCAATCACCATATATGAAAAAACAAGATATTCCATGATAAAATTTAAACAACTGAAACAAATTTAAACAATATCTATCTACAGATCCATCCCTACAGAAGGTACTAGAGGAAAACTCCAACCCGAGAAGGTTAACTACACCCACAAAAACACAGATATAAATAATCTCACACTAGCATAACCCAAAGAAGGAAAACACACCACACACACACACACACACACACACACACACACACACACACACCCCACCACCAAAATAACAGGAATTAACAATCATTGGTCATTAATATCTCTCAATATCAGTGTACTCAATTCTTCAATAAAAAGACACAGACTAAAAAAATGGATGTGAAAACAAGATCCATCCTTCTGCTGCATACGAGAAACACACCTCAACATCAAAGACAGACATTATTTCAGAGTAAAAGGTTGAAGGCAATCTATAGATGGTCAGGAAATATATTTATGTGAAGCTAATACACTGCCTCTGGACTAGTTCACCATCATTCCAGGAGCTCTTTTCATCTAAATTCAAAGTGTCTGTAACAACATGCTTTTCAAAAGCAAACATTCCCTCAGTTAAAAAAAATTAGTGCAGATTTTTAACTGAGCCTCAAATTCAAACATTTTTACAACTGAAACTAAACCTCCAGGACAAGGGTAATGGTCAGCACCCCATTATCAAATGCTTTTGTCTTCAGTGCTTGAGACAAGAGCTTATTCTGCATGGGTTTTCTAGTGCTGCCCATGGGAAAACATGTGTGTATGTCACACATAGCAGTGAGTGGTGCAAGTGTGTAGCATGGCATCAGCACAAATTTGCTGTGGAGGATGAAGTAGGCAGAGAAGGTGCAGTTGTCTGACAAATGTACCAGCTCAATGACAAATAGTCCCCTCAGGTTGCTATACAGAGGTGGGCTAATCATTATCAGGATTCAAGCTGGACCTCTTACTACAAGAGATATTATTATTATAGCCAGCACTTACTACACCCTTATTATTCAGCATTTGACAGAAAGTGCTCTCACGTGTCAAAGTGATGACTTAATAATGTGCATTTGGAGAAAAATCTTGGTAGGCAAGGTGACTTGGACCCAGAAAGACACATGCAGCATAGTCTATCCTAATTTGGATTCTGGTTCTGATTCATTAGGTGTGAGTAGATAACCTGGGGTAACCACACAAACTAGGCAAGTGAAAAAGGCAAGTAGAGGAGCTCTAGTGAGGGGAATAGTAGAATTCAGGTGCTGTGAAGGAGGGAACGGAAAAAATGAGGGAATTAACTAAGGAAGGAAAAGGAAAGAATACAGAGTCAGGAAAGGAGAAGGATACTTGAAAAAGCCATGGGTAAACATATTCCCTCATGTTTACTTAAAATACATTTTATATAATGATTCCTCCAAGAGCCATAGACTAACAACCCGTTGTCCCCAGTGCCAAACAAGGGAAACCTCCCTTTGAATTTTTGACCAGGGGAGTCCAAGAGACTACCAATGTTGCTGTTGTCCTTGGTTACCTCAGGACTTATTGTTGAAGATGCCATACACTTAAGATGCAGGACTGGGCAGAATGGTACTAGAACTGACCTGGAAGCTCCTTCCCTGAGGACCAGCTCTCAGGTATCTGAAGGTACTGTGCCAGCTGCCAAGGGAGAAGAGCAATCAGTTATCTTATCCAGCTGTGGTGCCTACAAACCAAGACAACCATGGCAATATATCCCCAGAGGTGCAATAGTGTCACTCACTTGTCAGGAAGTCATATTTGCAGGCCACAGCCTAGCACACAGAAGCAAACCATGAAAAGGTAAAATGTGTCTATGTACCAGCCCGATGACAGACACCTGAAGCTTGTTTTGTAGCATTTGGGACGCTGCTAAAGATATATGATCTCATGGCCTCATTTCATGTATGGTATGTAGAGATAGCTACACAGTTGTCTGCAGTACAATCTTGTGTATGTTGTGTGGAATGCATGGAGAAGCTTGCATGTGAAATGTGACAGCCATGAAGATGATGGAACAATATCTAGTCGTAGTGGGAAGGACTGAGGACTGGGATGTGGCTTGCCGGCAGAATGCTGGGCTGGCATGAAGGCCTTAGGTTCCATCCCCAGCACTAAAGAGAAAATCAAAGGCACTTGCCTAGAAGTGTGATGGAAAAGAAGAACCAGCTAGGTATGGCTACCTGTGGCCTCTTAGTTCAGGGCATGAAGAATACTTGCATGATTCAACAGCAATGGACATTACTCATACACAGAGAAGGACAACCTTTGCTAATATCTTCTCTCTCCCCCCCCCTCTCTCCTTCACTCCCTCCCACCTTCCCTCTGTGGAGCCTGACTGAATCCATTGTATTAAGTTTGACTCAGAGCTGACCTCCAGTTCCAGAACAACAACAAAATGTACCCGACCTTGTATTCCAGGGGTGTTCCCTCGTCATCACCAGATAGCTCACTCTGAGAAAGCACCCAAAAAGTCTAAACAAACTTTCTGATGAAAAGCTGACCTCAGCTGGTTAGTCAGTAACAACAAGCCAATCAGAAATGGACATGACTAGCTCCCCAAATGTCATCCAATCATATGGTAAAGAACCTGCTTCTTTGTCTGAGTCGCTACATAAACTCTGTACTTTGGGGTCTGGGGGCTCTCAACTCAAACTGCTGTGTCAGTGAGTGTTGAGAGTCCAAGCTCTGAGCTTGAATAAACAACTCTCATGTATTTACATTGGAGTTGGCTCCTAGGTGGTCTTTGGGGTCTTGAGAACTGGGCAGAACACCCTCCACATCTATGTGATGTGAATGTTATGAAGAGATGGCTCAGTGTTTAAGAGCACTAGCTGCTCTTTAGAGGACCTGGGTTCTGTTCCCAGCACCGTGGTAGTTCACTGTAACTGCAATTCTAGGGGATCTGATGCCCTCTTTCTTCTGCCTCCTCTGGCAATGCATGCATGTGATGCAGAGACATACATGTAGACAAAGCACACATATACATAAAGTAAAAATTAAAAGGGAAAATAGATTATAAAAAGTAGACTTTAGCAAACTTGCTATCTGGGGGGTAGATTAAAAAAAAAGAAAGTAGTGTAATTCTTGCTTTTTCTATTTGTAAATGAAATAAGAGTCTCAGAAAAAAATATATATTGTGATAGAAAAATGCTTATTTAGAAGCATTTTTCAAAAGCTCAGAAAGGTCCTGGAATTGGTTGCATCCCATTAGGGAGTGGTACAATTTGGATCTGGAGTGTCCACCAGAGATCCAGGTCTTAACTGCTTTTCATTAGCATAAGGAATTGTTGGGAGATGGTGGACCTTTAAGAAAAGAAGCCTTGGGGCTGGAGAGATGGCTTAGCAGTTAAGACTACTGACTGCTTATCCAAAGGACCTGGGTTCAAATCCCAGCACCCAAATTCACAGCTGTCTGTAATTGCTGGGTGTGGTGGCACACGCCTTTAATCCCAGCATTTGGGAGGCAGAGGCAGGCAGATCTCTGTGAGTTAAAGGACAGCCCTTGATAGACCTCAAGAAGGTCTGCCCTTGAAGGGGGTATTGGTATTCTGGTCCCTTCTCTCTCTTCTCTGCTTCCTCTGCCATGTGCTCCTGCCACAAAACGCCATGAACCCACAGGCCTAGCAGCAATGGGATCAAATAACCTCCCTGAGACTGTGAGTCAGAAAATCCTTTCCTCCTTTAGGCTGACCAACCATCTCTGGCAGTTGTCACAATGATGCAAAGCTGACCAACACAGAAGTCTTAAGGTGTGGTTCTCCAGATAATCTCTAGAGCATTTGCTCTATGGGAAAATCCTTGGACTTAAAAGACAGCTGATCATGGGAAATACTTCTAAGACTAAGAACTAAGGGCCTCCTAGAATCATAGTCACTTTTTAGATACTTAAAATGATACCTCTAATGGCACCTTTTCTCTTTACTAGTTACTAAATGATAATGACAGTTCTAACCTAAGTAATCTGGTTCTCCTAAAACATTGCTTGTGTGGCTAATTTGGAATGTAGTATAGAGACATTTTACAGCAATGTTAACAATACTGATAAAAACACAACAATGAAAAAAATATGCTTGCATTGAGAGTGGGGGTGGGGGAATAAAATCTTCCTGGAATAGAATGGTGACCATTGTGAGACCCAAAGACAAATGTCATAAGGGTTGCCGCTTCATAGAGATCACATGCTTTTCTCTTTCCCTTTCTGGGATTCGGGTCCATGATGTCCACCAGTACTAATTCCCTGTAATATTCTTAGGGACTTCATCTTCTGAGAGGAATTTAAAGTGATAAGCCCTGCCTGAGACAAACAAACACTTCGAGTAGATTCCCAAGGATAATAATCCATGCCATAGGAATGTTCAACTTTGTCCTTAAAATTTGCCCCTATATTTGACTGATACAGAAAACTGTTAATCCCAGGCCTCTCAGGACACAGGCAACCAAGTCAAACTCCTTTGCTCAGGTGTTTATGGGCAAAAGCATAGACTAGGATTTTTCTGTTGCTATGAATGTCCATACCTTTGGTGGTTACTTCATCTGAACCTGGATTAGCACCACAGATAAGTCATATCAACTTTTATCCAAGCAAGATGAAAGCAAACTGATGTCAGGTGGGGAAGCATGAGGGCATTGCTGGGATTTGGCTTCATCAACAGACCAGGGAAGACCTCAATCACAGATCACTCCACCAGACTGCCCTGTGATCACTTTTTAAAAATAACTAGTTGACTAGAGCATTACACAGTTTGATGTGTTTATCAAGTCTTAAATCTACACAACCAACTGACCTAACAAATGTTTCAGCAAATGCTTTATAGACAAAGGCAGGATGAGCAGACCCACAAGCAAAATTCCATCTTTAAGGAGAATGAGCAACGGTGGTGGATATCTGGGCAGCTACTGCTGGTCTCCTCTGTTGCTTGTCTGATGAAAACATCAAAGCAGGGCTATACAAAAGTTCCACACTCCTAGGAAAAGGCAAGTTGTCCTACAGACATAATAAGTCAGCCCAGAACTAGTTTTGATAAGATTAATCAATCACTAACAGCTTTCTTCAGTGACCATGCCTCTGGGGCTCTCAGAGAGAGGGGAGGCAATATACTTGTCTGAAAGGCAGTGAGTTGACTCACCCTACAGAGCCTCCTCTAGGCCTGGCCTGACCCACTGCCACCTCAGTAACAAACAAGCCACAGTTCTGAGTGACAGCAACCCACTTCCAGTTTGATAACTAGTGTTAACTGCAAATAAGCTCTTGCTCACAGAGCACCTTAGTTTGCCTTGCACAATAAGAATTACCTTTGACAAGCTAATTATTCCTGCACAAAATAAATATTAAAGGAAAATTAAGACCATGTGGTCACTTGAATAGACACATACAGAGCTGAGGCGTGGCTACAGCTCTTCCCACTTCTACACAACAGGGCACTGTAAACACTAGCAAGAGAAGACAGACAAGGGCTGGAGAGATAGATGCTCAGTGGCTGAGACCCTGTACTGCTCTCCCAGGGCACCCAACTCCTCCTAGAACCCACACCCATCAGGTTACAATCATATCTAACTCCAGCACCAGGAGATCTGACATCCTAATGCCCTCTCTTGGCCTTTGAGGGCAACTGCACCCATGTATACAAACCTACAGGCAGATATACACACACACACACAAAATTAAAAATAAATCTTTTTTTAAAGAGAGAAAACAGATGAGAAATCAAATGTCCATCTGCAAAAATATGAAGACATGAAGTTATCTCCTTTGACAGATGACACAATCCTATGTGTAGAAAATGCTAAAGAGGCCATAAAAACTTTTAGAATTAATAAGCTGAGTACAGTTTTAGGAAACAAAATCAATGCAGAAAAATCAATTGTGTTTCTTTAAGCTAAGAATAACTTATCTGAAAAGATAATTCAATGTCATAGTATTGAAAAGGATAAAATAGTTAATAACTTTAACCATGAAACCTATAAAACATAGATGAAAGAAACCAAGAAAGACACAAATAAATGGAAAAAGATTCCATGTTCATGTGCTGAACTAATATGTATACATTACTTGGGAGTGATACAAGGATTCAGGGCAATATTCATTAAAATCCCAGCCTTGTTCACATAAATAGAAAAGGCAATCTAAAATTCGTATGGCACTATAAAAGATCTTGAATTGCCGAATTATCTTGAGAAATAAGGAACCTGGCACACAACTTCCTGCTTTCAGATTGCATTACAAAGCTATAATGACCAAAACAACGTGGTTCTGGAACAAAAATACACATAGCCCAATGGAACAGAACAGAGAGCCCAGAAATAAACCTGAACATATGGTCAAATGTTTTCTGACAAAGTTCTGGGAATACACAATGGGAAAAGGAGAGTTTCTTCATCAAATGCTGCTTGGAAACTGTGTCCTCACATGTATACATGCACCAGATGCAAAAGTCAGCTCAAATGGATTAATAACTAAAACATAAGACCTGATATCATAAAGTCATAGAATAGGACACAGAAAAAGACTAAATTGGCCTTGAAAATAATTTTTTAATATAATGCCCAAACCTGAGGCACTAACAAAAACAGACTACATCAAACCAAAACACTTCTGTATGGCAAAAGAAACAATCAACAAAGTAAAAAAAAATATTTTGAAAGCACATATATAATGATAGGCTAATATTCAGAACATATAAGGAACTTATATAATAATAAAAACCTGAAAACCTGATTAAAATGAGTAAAGGACTCAAATAAACTTTTTTCCCCCAAAGAAGACATACAATGTCCTGCAAGAGACACAAGAAAAGACACTCACTATGACAGAACACAGTGAGGTCTTACTATACCTGTTGGGAAGCTAAAAGGCAAGTGTTGGCAAGGATGAGGAGGAACAGGGACCTTGAACATGTTTTGTAGGAATATCAGTTGGTACAACCTATGGAAAACAGTATTGAGATTCCTAAACATTGAAAATAAACGTAGTTGAGGGGAAAAAAGATACACCTTAAATTAAAAAAAAAAAGCAGATAAGGAGGGTGAGGGGGAAGAAGGTAGGAGGGTGGGACCGGGAGGGGAGGAGGGGGGGAATGTGATTGAGATGTAACTTGAAGAAATAAATAAAAAAGATTTAAAAGTACACCGGAATCCCCTTTCTGGGAAACTCCCCCTCTGAGGAGAGTAGAAATACTTCAAAAAGATATTGGTGCTGCATTGTGACACTTCTCACAATAGCTAGATAAAGAGGCAGTCTAAGTGTCTGTAAATGGATGAGGTGTTATTCCAGCTTGGGAAGGAGGCCGCTGTGCTGGGGAGCTGGATGGCACAGAGGGCAGCATGCTTGCTCTGCAAGCACAAGGACCTACATTCAAATCCCCAGAAACACACACACACACAGGGTGAAGTGGCACATCTGTAATCACAGCACAGCTGCAGGGAGTTTGGGGTGAGGTAGACACAGGGGCATCCCCAGAAGCTTGCAGGCTAGCTAGCCTAGCAAAGGCAGCAGAGAAAAACAGACACTGATCTAAATAAGGTTTAGGAAGTGAAGACCAACACCCAGGGTTGCCCTCTGACCTCCACACGAGGCTCGTTCTCTTTCTCTTTCCTCCGCCCCACACGAATGATACACGTAAACATACCATATGCACACATGCACAGAAAAAATAAAAATAAAAAGGAGATCCTGGCACCTGTAACAACATGGGTAAGATGGAGGACATTACACTGAATGGAATAAACAAGAAACAGACAAGTTCTCTAGGACCTTTTCACACGAGGAATCAGAGAAGGCCAAGTAAGTGGCTGCTATAGCTGGAGAGTTGGGAATGGAGAGATGTTGGCCAAAGGCACAGAACTGCCTCACACCAGAGCACTTCAGCAGCTTTTTAGTCAATTAATGTATTACCGAAATCTTTACAGTATCCATTTTAATGGTTTTTCTTTGAGTATTACAAATAATATGTACTTTTTTTTTTCAAGACAGGGGCTCTCTGTATAAACAGCTCTGGCTGTCTGGGACTCGCTTTGTAGACCAGGCTGGCCTCGAACTCACAGAGATCCGCCTGCCTCTGCCTCCCAAGTGCTGGGATTAAAGGCGTGTGCCACCACCACCCGGCTACTTTTTTTGTCTTATTATTTTGAGACAGAGTATTATACTGTAGCCCATGCTGGCTTCAACTGAATATAGCAATCCTCCTGCCTCAGCTTTCCACGTTCAAGGATTACAGATGTGAGCCATAGCACTCAACCAAAATATGTACTTAACATTTCACAGTCTACTAAAAACTAGTGCTTTACAGGATCCCATGCATCCTCTTTTATATTAAATAAATCTGTCTCATTTTTCATATCTATATACACTGAAAACTGTAAAATATAGCTTTTACTTTCAATCTGCAAACATATTTTTGTGAACTCCAAAGCAGGACATTCTTCTTGTTCAGACATTTGTCCTCTCTGCTGGGCTCATTCCATTCTGGTGTTCTGGGTTTTCAGTTGGCACCTTTTCCTTCTGTCTGAACCACTTCCCTCAGCAGACACACTCCTCTTCAGTGTCTTAGCTTTCCTTTATCTTTGCATACATTTATTTATGTCCACTCATGATGAAGACTTTCAGGAGATGCTGAATTCAGGTTGATGGTTCCTCCCTGTTAGCACATCAGCTGTTTGCCTACCTTCCAATTCCTGCGGTTTGTAGCAGACATCTCTAATCATCCAGACTGTGTTCCCTATAGACAATTCAAGGGTTTTGCCTGCTTGCTTTTTATTTCTTTTTGTTTTTCTGGAGCTAGTTAGCGATGTGACATGGGTGTGAGTTTTATGGATTTTTTTTTTTCCATTTGGGGTTGGTTCGGCTTCTTGAGTCTGCGACTTTAAACAACTTTAAACAAATTTGAAGTTCTTAAGACATTATCAAATGATTTTGAGTAGGGCCACACTCTTGGCATTTGAGTTTTGGGGGGTCCCAGAGACATACATAATTAGGAGGCCCTTTATAGTTGTTCTGCAGCTCCTTGGATTTTAACACTTTCCTCTCTTCCCCAAACTCCACGGTTCCTAAGACAGACAGAGCTTTGCATTTGCTCAGTCTTTCCCCTGTCATTTGTCCTCAGATTTTTCATCCATCCCCTGAACTTCCTGATGTGCAGAACAGTACTTTCTGTCTTTTTTTAAAAAATCCACTTTGTTTTTCTTTATAGTTTCTATTTCTTTGCTGAGGTTTTCCTATGTTAGGATTTATTTCAAGAATGTTCATTATATATAAATACACACATAATATATGTATGTATATTTTTAACATTTTAGAGTAACTGCTTTAAGGCCTTTGAAAGATGATTCATGCATTTATACCTTTTCTGTCATTACTGTTTTCAAAGTGATTCTAGATTTTCCAGGTTTGTTTTTTTGTTTGTTTGCTAAGAATTGTGTCCTGGATTTTCTGATCATAATACTCTGATGCTTATTTAAATCCTAGAGACAACAATGATCTCTCCTCTGCTCTCTCCCTCTCTGTCCCTCCTTCCTGTCTTCTCTCCTTTTCCCCCCTTGCCCCTCCACAATTGAACTGGTCAAGTGCGATACGGAAGGTTCCATCTGCCTCTAGCCATTCTAGTGTCAGCTTAGAGTTCAAACATGTGCAATGCTCTTTGATGCTTTCTATGAAGTTCGTCACCTGGGGAGTCAGCTGACGTCTGGGCAGTGCTCACCTGTCGTTTTAGCTTTCAGTATCTGTAGTATGAGAACAACGGACAAAGCAGGCATCTACTGGAGTGAGCCTCGGAGTCCATCACCAGACTCTATGAGGCAGACATCTCCAGTTTCTCCCTGTACTGGTTCTCTGGCTAGAAACCCCGGGTTCTAGCCTTCCCATTCAGCCACACTTAGCTGTGATTGGCCTAAACAGCAAGAAACGCAGGAGGGGAGGAAGGAGATACAGAAGACAGGGAGAAAGCAGGATGAGACTCATATTCTGAGAATTTTAAGTTTCCTCCCCAGTAACTCAGGCCAGAACTACGTGGATTTTCTAGAGCTCTGTGCACACAATATGTACTTCTGTGTTTCGGCTGAGTTGAGTTCAGGTCCGGGGACACAGGAGGGAAACATCAAGTCCTACAGCAGCTCCAGTGCTCCTTCCCAATGCTCTTGTCTCTCGGGTATCTTTTGCATGCATTTTGGCCATGCTCTGCAGCGCTGTTCAGTGGGAAGACAGTGTGACTGTGTTTGCTCCATCCACCTCAGGGTGGAAACCAGATTATCTTTGTCTAAAAGTATATTTTGTCTGACATCAACATAGCTATGTTATTATCATTTAGTTAGAATTTGCCTGTACTATCCTTCCCAGTCAAGCCCTTCGACACCACAGCCTAATGGAACATCTGTCCTCTAGGCCCCGCCTTCTAGTAATTCTATTATTCCACAAAGTGTTACAGCCTGGTAGCTAGGCCTTCAAAAGATGAGATTTTGGGGGAGATGGCAGATCCTCATAACCTTCTGTAACATTAAGGGCCACAGTGAGAGGCTGTTACAACATCTGAAAACTTACCATGTACCATGAATACATCTTATTTAACTGTTGTAACCAACTTTACAATAAGAAAGTATTTATTACACCAGAGTCAGTGATGAAGCCAAGATTTTAGTTCCTCTCAACCCTGAGGCTGGAGCCTTCCTCATATTAACAAACTGCTGCTCCTCTGGTAAGAAGATGCCACTGGCTGCTCTTTGGGATATATTCTATAGTCTATACAGAAGGTGTTGCATATTAAATCCACCAGAGAGTAATGAGAGGCCTTATTTTTATAGTAATTGGTAGGGATCTCCAGGAACAGTGGGGTATATGTAGCTACCCTAAAGCAGTCAGAAATCAATTACAAGGTGTCTGCAAGTCACTCAAACCAACAATTTTAAGGTTGTGTATAATATTTGCCCCAATTCCAATTACTTATGCAGTGAACACCTAACTCTGAGCTAAGACCACTGAAACAACTGAGTTTTATATCACTTAGAAGCTCAGATGTAAGCTTAGAATTAAGCACAAATGTTGGGCAAGGTGACTCTTTGGGGTGAATTTTACCAAGGCAAGGCTTATTAGGATGGTCATGAATCTGCATCCTGTTCTGGGTATCTAAAAGTGAGATTCTAAGCTACTAGTTGGTCTCCCCACTTCTGGCTTCTCCTGGCTTTGATCTGTTCTTTATAGCTTCATTGCACCAATCTTACCAAACATCCTTTGATCACCTTGAGTCTGTGTGGTTTCTCACACCTCACTAAGTTTTTTTAAGTCTTCACGCGTGGCCTTCCTACTGTGGTTCCTCATTGATATAGTCTGAATTGAAATGTCTTCTAGAGGCTTGCAGTTTGAATGCCTGGCCCCCAGCTCATGGAACTAGTTTGAAGGCAGTGGAACCTTTAGGAGTCAGGGTCTATCGGACTCAAGTAAGTTCCTTGAAGTGGGACTTGGAAGGTCATATCCACCTCTGGTTCCTGCCACATTTTTGCTTCCTAGTTCATGCCTTGTGAACGACTCACTGCCTCCCATACCCATTGCCACAGACCACTCTGATGCATCTTCTACTGTTAGGCTTAAGTGTGACAATAGTTCTACCATTTTGTAGCTCATAACTTTAATTTGACCTAATGTTCCCTGCCCTGACCATGAAGCCATGTTGTTGTACTTTGCCATGGAAGCTCATGGACTCTGGAATTCCCTCGCCTCCTAGGACATTAGACATAGCTGATGAGCTTAAAGGTTAGAGAACACTTCTTTGTCTAGACAGCCTAAATGTTGCAAAATCACCTGTTTGTAGTTTTTCCCATATAAGAATTGGCCCTGAGACCTGCCCTGGGTTGCTGTCTTGACTCCTGAGTCTAGTTGTGTCCCAATCCATATGCTTGGAAAAGAACATTCAATAAGTCATCTGTTTGGAATTCATTCCTGAGTGTGAGTGGCCTGTGGGCTATTGGCAGACCCCAACATTACAGTGGACTGAAATCCCTCTGAAACCACGAGTCACAGTAAACTGTCCCCCCTTCTAGTTGCTTCTGTCAGTATTTTGTCACTGAGATGAGAAAAGCAAGAGACCTGCATGCCTACACCAGTGCTCCACATTGGGCTCATTCACTCCACTTCTCTTTTTCTCTACTCAGTCATCCTCATCTCACCCCAAACTTCTGCCGCTGCCACTTGTCCTACCTGCTTCCCTTCCTGGAGCACAGCATAAACTCCTCTTTCACCGACATGAATGCTGTAGGTCCCTTTAAATTTACCATTTGTTCACCCAGTGGACATTTGTCCATGCTATGAAGCCTCGGCTTCCAAGATTGCCCCTAAGGTGCTCTTTCCCACAGCCATCCAAAAGACACTGTCGTTTTTATGACACATCCAGCCCAGGTGAGGTTCCTTGTGAGGGAGAGCTCTAATTCTGGTTATAACAAAATAAGGGATATTTATCTAGAGGAAAAACTTAATTATAATTGTGAGTCTCTTAACAGAGGCAATCTTAAATTATGTTGCACAATTATTCTTAAATAAAACAATTTTAATATTTGAGTACATGAATTGCTTTGCTTCATGCTGTGAAAATAGCCCAAGATAACAACCTTCATTTTGTGCATTTTTTTTGTTTTGTTTTGTATTTTTTGTTTTTAAAGTCAACTCCATTAGAGGCCTGGTTTGCTGCTTCCACCCCAGAGCTCATCTTTTCTTTGTCATTTCTTTGCCTCTTATCACCTCTTGTTTTTCCAGTCAGCCATTCATGCAAATGGGAGTTCTGCCATTCTAGTCAGCTTCATGCCCCAGTTTTCCCATACTCTGGGGAGGTGGTGTGTGTGTGTGTGTGTGTGTGTGTGTGTGTGTGTGTGTGTGTGTG